>CM019075.1:10155740-10694137 GCA_009667805.1 Leptobrachium leishanense
TACGGTAAAACATGGTGAAAATACAGCGAATTCACTACTTTGGAGCATCACCATTTGATGTCCATACATTGTCACTAATCTTTCCACCATAGTTTCTGGCGATCTTGTCTAATGTAGACTTCACCGTAGTTACCGTGGTAGTCACAGTCAAAGTTGCCCGGCTTTACTTTTGATCTGCGTTCATTGGAGAAGGTCTCACATCGTCAAAGTCATATCCTGGGTGTTACACAGGCCGAACGGAGCACAGCTGTGGTTTACTCATTTAATGACGAATGGTGGTGCCATTGTTCAGCTTTGATGGCAGCAATTTCACCAACTAAATGACTAATTTTGCTTCCGAGGATCCCCAAGGTTTACTGTAGTTGCACAAATGGTGATCTTTACCATTGTTTGTAACCACGTTGAACTTCGGCCACACAACATTGGTTTATTGAATAACCCCTTAAGAATGGAAGGTCATCAACCCATCATCCCCACTGGACCAACATGGGTCCTATTCCATTGCTGCCAGTAAAAGGGAGAGGTAAGCAGTATAATGTGCGTCTGCGGATTTCCATTACCGTCCCCTTTTTACTGTACATATTCTGGAGCACCTGGCCCCGGAACAATGGGCAAGGCGGCATGATACCGGCAGTGGTGCAACATGTCACCTCAAATATCGACTGCAGGAGTACATAGAACTCCGTAGAGCAGTGGGAGCTCCGTGCGAGAGCACTGTCACAAGATCACGCAGCGGCGTGGAGGAACCACGGAGAGCAACTAGGAACCATTTGTTCCCAGTCTGTCACAGCTCCCTCTCCTGGGATCTGACGAGAGGAAGTGGTGGATCGCGCGTCCTCTGCACTGCGGGATGAGAGCAGAGTATGGGATATAAGGAGGGGGTGGGGGGTTCAGAGCGTGTTATGTGATTTTGCAAATGCAGCTTCACTTAACACCAGCTTTTAGAAATCAGTTTTTCACTGTGAAATACCATCTCCCAGGTGAAAGTGCAGGTTAGATTGGAATAGCTTTGCATTTCCCATGATAAGTACAGGAGATGTTAATATACAGTAACCTCGCGCAGGCAAATGCTACATTCGAGCTGCTAGCCCAGTCGGCAGCAGGAATGGATTAGCGATTCCTGGCGGTAAGATAACTACACATGAGAAGTGTAATGTTACCGCCAACTATGGCATAGGACCCATAGATTCTGCGAGTTCATAAATGGTTTGGATAGACTGACCAATGGCCTGCTCAAGCCATGATCACCCATCAGTGCCACTGGTTATTCAGGAGCCAAGCTATTGCCCAATGTGTGGCCAGGAAATCCAAGAGGAATTACTGAGTGTTGGTCCATGGGCTGGATCAACTCTTGCAGCAAGTCGACGGAAGCTATAGGTCTGGGATTGAAAACCTTTGCAGGCCTAATACCTGGAACCACATGTCTTATGATACAGCGAAAACATGCATTATTTACTGAAGAATATCTCAATCTTTGTTCTTAGCTTATATACATTGCTGAAAGGAACATGTGGCCCTGATTAAAACAACTCTTTCTGGGTATGGTATGGCGTAGCAGATAGAACAGTCATGTTCAAATACTATTGGGTGTATTGAATGAATACTGTTTAGTCCCTGTTTAGTAGCTGTAAGCGGGGAGCTTTGTGTGAGTGAGTGCGGTTACATTGTATTCTTCAACCAATAAAGATCCAGCTCTCCCCTATCACGTCTTCGTCTTCTCTCCATCGTTGTACCATCATTAGCAAGAAAAATAGAATTACATATTTGTAAGTTACTTTGCATCAAGAAACATACCTTGATTTTATAACTAAGTCTAATAATTTGTGTTATTTTTGGCAACACAGCAATATACATATATATACTGTGTGTGAACAGCTACTACACTGCTTCAGGCAAAGTCACGGACAAAAGAAGGAAAAACGGTGGTCTTCTAACATTTACCACCACGTAGCGAATTAGGGAAGTATTGCAGATTGTAAATTGAAATAGCCATGCTGCAAGTATTCACTAAGCAGCAAATCAGTGGAGGATTACAAAAAACACATTTTCCATCTCTAGTAGTCCTTCAGATATATATATATAGATATATATATATATATATACATATACACACGTTCAAATAGAAAACTAGTCTTCAAATCAGGGGTGTCATGGAACCAGATTCCTTATTTGTTTTACCCCTATGCTTTTTTTACCCCTATGCTCGCAGGCTGGTCAGGAGGCGGGGCGCGGCATGATAACGCGCGCCCGCCGGTTTAAATATAGACAGCGGGATCCGGCTCATCGCCCTATCGTAGAGTTTGCTTCCCTCAGTGCTGTGCGTCTCATGGCGATTCACTACTTATACTACTATATTTTTTTCAGTCTCCGTTTTTACTTTGCTTGTTTGAGAACCACCCCTGTGTACCAGTCCTTGGCTATTCCTTGACCACTCTAACTCGGATTTTGGGTTATATGATAGATACCCCTTGTGTACCGTTTTGGCTATCCCTGATCGATTTGGGATTGTTTTAGAATACATCCTAGTATACTGTCTGGCCTATTTCAAGTATACTCTCTGTCCTTTGTGTTGGTAAAACATTTCCCACTCGCTCTTGGTAAAACATTTCCCTGGGGTCTGGCTGGGCCTTGGGGTCTGGCTGGGCCCTGGCTCACCGCTCTGCCGTCTTCTGTCCTGGTCCTCTGTTCCTTCTCCTATCTTCTCTTGCTCCTTCTCCTCCCAGCCATAGCAGCCAGCTTCTCCATGTGTGCATCACACACGCACACGTGACTTGGCCCGCACATTGCTTGGCCTGCCCACCCAGGAAGCTGCCGGCCAGCACAGCTCCGGATTCGGACTCCTGGAGTCCGATACCGGAGCTGATAAACTTTTAGGGCACCGCCGACGACGGGGCCCCGGCGGGCCAGACTCCCCCAGCCACCGGGCCCCTTACTGCAACATTGGGCGTAATGCCTTGATGGCGGCCCTGGGACTTTGCGTCCTTTCAAAAGGGGAGGAGTTAAGCAAATCTGACTTCAATCATATCCTGCATGTGACATTCACTTCTCGCATAAGACCCCTGGGGTTCCAGAATAAGGTGGTATTGCTTTCGGTGAATAGGCAGGATCTGAGGTTTCCTTCACATAATTGGTGTTTGACAAGTCTGTGCAAATCACGGCAAAATGATACAAATTATCCTAGAAAGAGTGAATTCTTATTTGCAGCTTTTCATCTGCATCTCTAATCATGTCGCTCGTCTTACACCGCGTGGAACAGCTGGCGGATGATCCGGCTCTTCGCTCTTCTCCGTACAAACGCGGTCTAATTACCTTAAAAGCGCAAGTCGGATGTTTCTCCCTCTGCATTCAACGCGTGGACTCAATATTTAAGCACCCCTCGCTCGTTCGCACGCCCAGCCTCCCATGCCATACAGTGGAGGAATCAGAGGCAAATCAAATGCTATAAATGCAAGTCCGGTCCATGGCAACAGCCCAAAACTTGACAAAATAATAATGTGATTTTCCTGTCAAGAAATTCTACCTAAAAAAACATTTGTATCCGTAAAATCATTATCAGGTGAGACACGGAGACCCCTTATACCATTTAACCTATGTGGAGCTGCAGGTCTCACCAGCCAAGACTCCTGGTCCAGCAAAGCCCAAGACCAAATCCCCCCGGGACCCAGCCAAGACCCAAGGCCATATCCCCCGGGACCCAGCCAAGACCCAAGGCCAAATCCCCCGGGACCCAGCAAAGCCAAAGACCAAATCCCCCGGGACCCAGCCAAGACCCAAGGGCAAATGATTTAGGTAAACTAAAAAAATGGTGGGAGCTGTGGCAATTGAGTTTTAATGTGGATAAGTGCAAGATAATGCACCTGGGACGTAAAAATCCAAGGGCTGAATATAGAATATTTGATACATCTGAGGGTTGGGATTTAGGGGTTATTATTTCAGAGGATCTAAGGGTAAGTAGTCAATGTAATAGAGCAGCAGGAAATGCTAGCAGAATGCTTGGTTGTGTAGGGAGAGGTATTAGCAGTAGGAAAAGGGAAGTGCTCATGCCACTGTACAGAGCACTGGTGAGACCTCACTTGGAGTACTGTGTGCAGTACTGGAGACCGTATCTCCAGAAGGATATAGACATCTTAGAGAGAGTTCAGAGAAGGGCTACTAAAATGGTGTATGGGTTGAAGGAGAAAAGTTACCAGGAAAGGCTTAATGATCTTAACACGTACAGCTTGGAAAAAAGACGAGACAGAGGAGATATGATAGAAACATTTAAATACGTAAAGGGAATCCACAAGGTAGAGGAAGGGAGTATATTTAAAAGGAAACAAAGTAGCAAAACAAGAGGACATAGTCTTAGATTAGAGGGGCAAAGGGTTAAAAGTAACATCAGGAAGCATTATTTTACTGAGAGGGTGGTGGATACATGGAACAGTCTTCCAGTTGAAGTGGTAGAGGCCAAAACAGTAATTGAATTTAAGCAGGCATGGATAGGCATAAGGCTATCCTAAACAAGAGATAAATCCAGGTAAAGTATCCATGTAATTGGGCGACTAGATGGGCCGAAAGAAAAATGTCGCAGATAAGAACCTATGTTTCTATGTTTCTAAATCCCCCGTGACCCAGCCAAGACCCAAGGCCAAATCCCCCGGACCCAGCCAAGACCAGGCCAAATCCCCCGGGACCCAGCAAAGCCAAAGACCAAATCCCCCGGGACCCAGCCAAGACCCAAGGGCAAATGATTTAGGTAAACTAAAAAATGTGGAGTTGCTGTGGCAATTGAGTTTTAATGTGGATAAGTGCAAGATAATGCACCTGGGACGTAAAAATCCAAGGCTGAATATAGAATATTTGATACATCTGAGGGTTGGGATTTAGGGGTTATTATTTCAGAGGATCTAAGGGTAAGTAGTCAATGTAATAGAGCAGCAGGAAATGCTGGCAGAATGCTTGGAAATGCTGGCAGAATGCTTGGTTGTGTAGGGAGAGGTATTAGCAGTAGGAAAAGGAAGTGCTCATGCCACTGTACAGAGCACTGGTGAGACCTCACTTGAAGTACTGTGTGCAGTACTGGAGACCGTATTCCAGAAGGATTTAGACATCTTAGAGAGAGTTCAGAGAAGGGCTACTAAAATGGTGTATGGGTTGAAGGAGAAAAGTTACCAGGAAAGGCTTAATGATCTTAACATGTACAGCTTGGAATAAAGACGAGAGAGGAGATATGATAGAAACATTTAAATACGTAAAGGGAATCCACAAGGTAGAGGAAGGGAGTATATTTAAAAGGAAACAAAGTAGCAAAACAAGAGGACATAGTCTTAGATTAGAGGGGCAAAGGGTTAAAAGTAACATCAGGAAGCATTATTTTACTGAGAGGGTGGTGGATACATGGAACAGTCTTCCAGTAGAAGTGGTAGAGGCCAAAACAGTAATTGAATTTAAGCAGGCATGGGATAGGCATAAGGCTATCCTAAACAAGAGATAAATCCAGGTAAAGTATCCATGTAATTGGGCGACTAGATGGGCCGAAAGAAAAATGTCGGCAGATAAGAACCTATGTTTCTATGTTTCTAAATCCCCCGTGACCCAGCCAAGACCCAAGGCCAAATCCCCCGGGACCCAGCCAAGACCCAGGGCCAAATCCCCCGTGACCCGGCCAAGACCCAGGGCCAAATCCCCCGTGACCCGGCCAAGACCCAGGGCCAAATCCCCCGGGACCCGGCCAAGACCCAGGGCCAAATCCCCCGGGACCCGGCCAAGACCCAGGGCCAAATCCCCCGGGACCCGGCCAAGACCCAGGGCCAAATCCCCCGGGACCCGGCCAAGACCCAGGGCCAAATCCCCCGGGACCCGGCAAAGACCCAGGGCCAAATCCCCCGGGACCCGGCCAAGACCCAGGGCCAAATCCCCCGGGACCCGGCCAAGACCCAGGGCCAAATCCCCCGGGACCCGGCCAAGACCCAGGGCCAAATCCCCCGGGACCCGGCCAAGACCCAGGGCCAAATCCCCCAGGACCCAGCCAAGACCCAGGGCCAAATCCCCCAGGACCCAGCCAAGACCCAAGGCCAAAACCCAGCCAAGACTAAACTCCAGAGCCCAGCCGAGACCCAGGACCAAGAGTCCAAACCCCTGTCCTGGCCCAAAGGACCCAAGGCCAAATCCCAGGACCCAGCCATGACCCAAAGCCCAGCCATGACCCAAGGCCCAGCCATGACCCAAGGCCCAGCCACGACCAAAGGCCCAGCCAAGACCCAGCAAAGCCTAAGACCAAACCCCAGGGCCCAGTCAAGCCCAAGAGCCCAGCCAAGCCTAGGCCTGGAGGCTGGTCTGGTCTGGGGCTTGGCTGGTCCTGGGCCAATAAAAGCATACATGAAGTCCACTGGTTAAGATGGAGTAAAAACAGCCAGTCCAATTAATAACCTGCTTTATTTGAGGCTACAGCTGGACTGGCTGTTTTTACTCCAATACACGTTTTATGTGATTTTAAGGTATTGGGATGAACACTCTGTAATACGATCTGGAGTCATATTTTTTTAAATCACAATTTCATACGGTCTTATATTATTTGAACCAGATTGATACTTTATTATATTAAATGTGCTGTGTCCGAGCAGTATGTGACATTTTAAGATATTGGGACTAACACTCTGTAGTGTGATCACGATTCATAGTAAATATGGATTTCCTATGGGAGGAAGGTATTACGGGGGAGGGGGGCATTCTGAGGGTCAGTAAGGGGCCCCAAAATTCCTGATGGTTGCCTTACGTGGAAAAGCCCCTAAAAGGAGTAAGATTAGCAGGGAAAAGAGGGTCCCCCCCCAAACTTAAATTAAGGACTGTCCTTCCTAAACAGGGACCCTTGGAACGTTTGATACTATGTAACTTAATAAGTTCCATACTATACACAAAGCTCTTTAAATTAAGAGACATTGTAAGAGTTAAAGTCAAATCAATACAGTCAAGTGTGGTCTGCTGCCTGGAAGAGCATGTCCCCCCCCATAGAGGGACCCCAGAACTGATTAAATACATGAAATCTAGAACACTGGTGGTCAGTGTATCATTATGTCGTGAAGACGCGCCCAACGAGTCATGCTCCATTAATAAGTCGGGGTATTTGTCCTTCTGAAGCATCGAATCAGGGCCCTGCTCATCCTCTGTCAACGCCTGAACAACCCACAGCTACATTGACCAAAACCAATTACCTGCATCACCGGACCCAGGTTCACGTGGACTTTAAACTTTCATTGGGCTGAGCAGACCCCGCCATACACTGCGCACCTCTCTGCCAACCCCCCAAGTGCATCCCTGTAAACACCCCCCCATTAACATCCAACCGCTCTACACTATTCTATTCCAATCTCGTGGCTGATTTTACCTTCCACGGTCCAAATAACTCTAAAGAGCGGATAATCACCGGAGCCGCGACCTTGTGAAGGTCGAATTATCAGACTCATAAAAGGAGGAGGACGCCTTGAAAAGCAATTAGACTTTAAAACGCATTGCTGAACAGACAAAACAAAGAAAAAACACCGAAGAGCTCAAAAGCCACAAATTGAATTAACGCGTAAATAGCACCAAGAATATAATCTTTATAAATATTTAAAAAAAAATGTAATTAAATATAAAATTTAATTTTCATTTTTATAAAGTTACTAAATATATTCAGTGTTCATCTCTTCATTTAAAAATTAAAACATTCTTATATATATATATATTTTTTTTTTACAAAGATTAACACTATATGGTTTTAATACTAGCTAAAAATATTTTAAAAATAAATTAATAAAGTACAACTATATAGAGTTAAAAACAAACATAATCCAATTTTTTTAAAATGAAGAGTTGAACTCATATTTAGAAAAATTTGTAATTTAGATTAAAATAAATAATAAAATATACATTTTATCTAAAATTACAAATGTTTCTAAATATATAATCATTTAAAAAAAATTGGATTTTTATATTTTTAACTCTATATAGTTATAGTACTTTATTAATTTCATTTTTAAATGTACTATAACTATATAGAGTTAAAAATAAATATAAAAAACTAATTTTTTAAATGAATATATATTTAGAAACATTTGTAATTTAAATAAATATAAATTTAATCTAATCTAAATTACAAAGGTTTCTAAATATACTGCGATCAACTCTTAAAAATATAAAAATCCAATTTTTTTTCAAGAGTTGAACGCAGTATATTTAGAAACATTTGTAATCTAGATTAGATTAAATTTATAATTAATTTAAATTACAAATGTTTCTAAATATATATTCATTTAAAAAATTAGATTTTTATATTTATTTTTAACTCTATATAGTTATAGTACTTGTAAAAAAATATTTAAAAAAGAAATTAATAAAGTACTATAACTATATAGAGTTAAAAATATAAAAATCCAATTTTTTTTCAACTATATAGTTGTAGTTTCTTAATTTCATTTTTAAATATTTTTAACAAGTACTAAAACTATCTAGAGTTAATCTTTGCTGTGAGTGTGCATTGACGCCACATTATCACTGGTAGAAAAAAATTATTAAAAGATTAAATACAAATTAAATTTTTATATATAAAAAAAAAAAAAGATAACGTGCCGTCTACACACACTCATAACAAAGATTAACTCGGTATATATTTTAGCAGGTACACGTTAATTCTGAGTTAATCTTTGTTAAAAAAAAATAATATAATTAGTAACATTTAGTATCTATTTTTATTTTGTTTTTAAAGATAAACTCAATATATATTTTTAGCATTATTCACCCGTTAATTCTATTTGTGTCTTTTGAGCGTGTCTGGATTCTTCTATATATTTTTAAACAGGAATACGGAAAAGTATAAATAATAGACAACATTCATGTAAACTGAATTACATGCTGGGGTATGCGGTGTCTCACAGTTTCTGGAAGGTGGTGAATGTTAGCACAGAAAAAAAAAATATTCAAATACCAGGATTATAAAAAGGAAAAAATATATGCTTAGATTTAGCAACACATAAAATCAATGCTAACGACTTGAAACAGAGCAGGGTTTTCAGTTAGAGTCTGCAAAGTGCAAACGTGTTCTATGTGAAACTTTACTGCAGCATTCCAGCAGCCAGGGATGTGTCAGAATACAGGGAGCTGTGGGGTCAGTCGCGGCTCTACAGGGATAAGATTCAGGGGGTTATAATGAGTGTAAATCCCTGTACAGTACAGATACAAGGTGTTGCTGTAATTGCCATACACAGGCATTATGCGGCACATACAGATACAAGGTGTTGCTGTAATTGCCATACACAGGCATTATGCAGCACATACAGATACAAGGTGTTGCTGTAATTGCCATACACAGGCATTATGCAGCACATACAGATACAAGGTGTTGCTGTAATTGCTATACACAGGCATTATGCAGCACATACAGATACAAGGTGTTGTTGTAATTGCCATACACAGGCATTATGCGGCACATACAGATACAAGGTGTTGCTGTAATTGCCATACACAGGCATTATGCAGCACATACAGATACAAGGTGTTGCTGTAATTGCCATACACAGGCATTATGCGGCACATACAGATACAAGGTGTTGCTGTAATTGCCATACACAGTCATTATGCGGCACACAGTGGCGTCGTAACGTGGGGGCGGTGGGTGCGGCCCGCACCAGGTGACACCCGCCTTTAGGGTGACACCGTCACCCTAAGGGCGGGTGTCTCACCCACCGCCCGCCACCGCCGCGTATTCGCTCCGTGCGAGCGTCCGAAGCACGCAGCTTCGGCGCTCGCCTGGAGGAAATACGTCACCAGCCAATCGCGGCTGGTCACGTGGCTCCCCCAGACGAGCGCCCAAGCTGCGTGCCGCCGGACGCTCAGAAGGAGCGAAAAACGCGGCGGAGAGGTGCTGCCTGGGCCGCTATCCATGTGCTGGGACCAGGACCAGGAGGTGAGCTGGGGCAAATCCATGAGCTGCTGGGGCAAATCCATAACCTGCTGGGGCAAATCCATAAACTGCTGGGGCATATCCATGAGGAGCTGGGGCAAATCCATGAGCTGCTGGGGCAAATCCATGAGGAGCTGGGGCAGTATCCATGAGGTGCTGGGGCAAATCCATAAGCTGCTGGGGCAAATCCATAAGCTGCTGGGGCAAATCCATGAGGAGCTGGGGCAAATCCATGAGCTGCTGGGGCAAATCCATGAGGAGCTGGGGCAAATCCATAAGCTGCTGGGGCAAATCCATGAGGAGCTGGGGCAAATCCATAAACTGCTGGGGCAAATCCATGAGGAGCTGGGGCATTATCCATGAGGAGCTGGGGCATTATCCATGAGGAGCTGGGGCAAATCCATGAGCTGCTGGGGCAAATCCATGAGGAGCTGGGGCAAATCCATGGGGGCCTGGGGCATATCCATGAGGATCTGGGGCAAATCCATGAGGTGCTGGGGCATATCCATGAGGAGCTGGGGCATTATCCATGAGCTGCTGGGGCAAATCCATGAGGAGCTGGGGCAAATCCATGAGCTGCTGGGGCAAATCCATGAGGAGCTGGGGCAAATCCATGAGCTGCTGGGGCAAATCCATGAGGAGCTGGGGCAAATCCATGAGGTGCTGGGGCATATCCATGAGGTGCTGGGGCATATCCATGAGGTGCTGGGGCATATCCATGAGGAGCTGGGGGCATATCAATGAGCTGGGGGCATATCCATGAGCTGCTGGGGCATATCCATGAGCTGCTGGGGCATATCCATGAGCTGCTGGGGCAGTATATCCATGAGCTGCTGGGGCAGTATATCCATGAGCTGCTGGGGCAGTATATCCATGAGCTGCTGGGGCAGTATATCCATGAGCTGGGGCAAAATCGATGAGAGCAGCTGGAGCATTATCAATGAGAGCAGCTGGGGCAGTATATACATGAGAGGAGCTGGGGCAATATCCATGAGAGGAGCTGGGGCATATCCATGTGTGCTGGGGGCAATATCCATGAGAGCTGGGGCAATATCCATGTGTGAGCTGGTCTGGGGCAATATATCCATGTGTGAGCTGGTCTGGGGCAATATATCCATGTGTGAGCTGAGGCGCAATATATCCATATGTGAGCTGAGGCGCAATATATCCATATGTGAGCTGGGGCAATATATATCTGTGAAGGAATGGCTCAGCACCCTCAGCCAGAGATTGGTTTTCAGGACATTTTTCCTCCCTAGACTTTTGGGTGCCGTTACACCAACCGAATCCTGCGAGTTCTAAGGGTTTTGGGGGGTGATTCCTGTGAATAAGAGTGTTGATGTGTACATATTGTGTAAACGTTGTGTACTGCATGTCTGCCGTGGTTGCCGCCATTTTCCACCACCTCGTGTTCTGATCGGGTGCATCAGGAGGGAAAATGGCCGATTCAGACCATCCTGTCCTGAATCGGCACCGCCCCGAAATCGTGTGGGCCAATGAGATCTGTGTGGGCGGGCAGGGGGTTTCCCAGATGTGGAGCTCGTGGTAAAAGTTATAAATGCATGTGTTGTGAAAAATAAAAAGTGTCTTTGATTTTGAGTTCATGAAGCTGCGTCTCGTGTCTCTGTTTGCCAACTGTGTCTGACATCCCTCGTGGTTCAGCACCCCGGACGAAACGAAGACATACCGCGTGCCGCTGCCGCGCGATTGAATCTACCGCCGACTGAGCCTGTCCAGCTAACTACCGAGAGATCCGAAGAATCCGCACCTGACAACGCGTGAGCGCTTCGACCGCCGCGCGATCCGAATACTTCTAGCCGACGGAACCCCTTGCATATAGCCACCGGAAGATCCGAAGGGTCAGTACTCTGCCGGGCGCGGGCGCGTCGATTACCGCTAGATCCGAACGGAGTGCGGGTCGAAGTGGGATATCTGTAGCCACTGGGAGCCCGAATAGGTCAGTGCTGTGCAACGAAGGGCCATCTCGACCGCAGGGCGATCCGAATACTTCCGCGCGATCGACCGTTGGCCACCTGGATTACCGGGAGATCCGAAGAGGTCAGTGTGGCGTAGCGAATGGGCACATCGACCGCTGGGTGATCCGAATAGCCCGAACGACCGACCATCAGCCGATCCGATTGCCGGGAGATCCGAATCTCCGCGGACGGAACCTGTTCTGACCGATATTGTAGAAGCGCACGTACCGGTCAGTGGCCAGCTGCTCGGGACGCTGAGGGTCATCCCTCAGTGGTCGGGCTGGGTCCACGTCAAGGTCCCCCTCGCTACGTTTGACATCTCGCTCGCGAAGCTGATCCCGGTCGCTCGAGACGCCGAGTGTCACAACCTTGGTAGTCGGGCCGGTGGGACAACAGAAGGGGGAGAAGACCTCAACGCAGATTGGAGCACACCCGCAGGCGGACAGTAACATCGCGTTCCGTCACAATATCCATGGGTGAGCTGCTGGGGGCAATATATATCCAGAGCTGCTGGGGGCAATATATATCCATGTGTGCTTTCACTGCCTTCGAACAGGCAACGTACTTGCTGGCAGTTGGCAAAAAGTTGTGTGAGCATATGAGAGAGCTCCACAGCAATAAACCTCACAGTAATGTGCGCTGTGTGTATGAGCATTCAGTGTTATATGGGAGTACTGATTTAGGAGTAAGAGTAGTTAAAAAAAAAAATCTGAAAAACTCGGGGGGGGGGGGGGGTGACACCATAAATTACCGCACCGGGTGACACCGACCCTAGTGATGCCACTGGCGGCACATACAGATACAAGGTGTTGCTGTAATTCCCATACACAGGCATTATGCAGCACATACAGATACAAGGTGTTGCTGTAATTGCCATACACAGGCATTATGCAGCACATACAGATACAAGGTGTTGCTGTAATTCCCATACACAGGCATTATGCAGCACATACAGATACAAGGTGTTGCTGTAATTGCCACACACAGGCATTATGCAGCACATACAGATACAAGGTGTTGCTGTAATTGCCATACACAGGCATTAAGCAACACATACAGATACAAGGTGTTGCTGTAATTGCCACACACAGGTATTATGCAGCACATACAGATACAAGGTGTTGCTGTAATTTCCACACACAGGCATTATGCAGCACATACAGATACAAGGTGTTGCTGTAATTGCCACACACAGGCATTATGCAGCACATACAGATACAAGGTGTTGCTGTAATTGCCATACGCAGGCATTATGCGGCACATACAGATACAAGGTGTTGCTGTAATTGCCATACACAGGCATTATGCAGCACATACAGATACAAGGTGTTGCTGTAATTGCCACACACAGGCATTATGCGGCACATACAGCTACAGGGTGTTGCTGTAATTGCCATACACAGGCATTATGCAGCACATACAGATACAAGGTGTTGCTGTAATTGCCATACACAGGCATTATGCAGCACATACAGATATTGCATTGCTAATAATTTCATTCTGATCACTACAAATCCCCATAAGCAGGAGATCTCACCATTTTATTATCTGTCTGCAGCACATTTAGTGAACAAAGGCCATTTCTGCCTGTATGCCGATAATGCAGACCTCGTGTGACATAAGGGACGCCATGTAGAGTTTACAACCTTTCATGCGTCGGTAAGATTTCATCCATGCGTCGGTAAGATTTCATCCTAAATGGATCGTCCCATATCCCAAGCTCCGTTACAATGCATTACAGGCTGACACTACCTGCTCATATCGTCTGATCTGTACAGTAGCACCAACATATCCACAGCGCAGTACAATGGGATGCCAGTATTAAAGCATTGCATTTTAAGTGGCTGTTCCCGTATCCTCACATCCATCAGAATCGCCCCGGGGTGTAGGATTTATCACAGGCCGACACATCCCGCCCTGTAACATCATCTCATTAAAACGCGCCGTTTATTTTTCCCAAATCCCCAAACTCTCGCTGCTTCACGACATCCTGCGCTCCCCTCTCCGGTGGGAACGGCACAAACAGCCCGGCGGGAGCTCGCCAGGAGAGGAATGACGCGGAGGATAGAGCTGGAAAGATCCAAAATTACACACGAGCACAAAAACACGTAAACTGTGTCTCATCATCCGACGTGAAAAGTCACCAGGGAGCCGTCATCAGAACCTCCGACCTTCACAGCCCATCCTGTGCATCCTCAAGGTCGTGCGTCATGATTTATAAAAGTACAGGGAAAAACAAGGACTAGTATGTTAACTGAGAGCGAGCCAAAAAGGGGCTTATTCACTAAGTGGTCAATAAGTGAATGTATTCAGGGTGTCTTTTTAGGGGCTTCTCCATATAGTCAGGGTGTGCGGGTGTCTTTTTAGGGGCTCCTCCATATATTCAGGGTGTGCAGGTGTCTTTTTAGGGGTTCCTCCATATATTCAGGGTGTGTGGGTGTCTTTTTAGGGGCTTCTCCATATATTCAGGGTGTGCGGGTGTCTTTTTAGGGGCTCCTCCATATATTCAGGGTGTGCGGGTGTCTTTTTAGGGGCTCCTCCATATATTCAGGGTGTGCGGGTGTGTTTTTAGGGGCTCCTCCATATATTCAGAGTGTGTGGGTGTATTTTAGGGGCTCCTCCATATATTCAGGGTGTGCGGGTGTCTTTTTAGGGGCTCCTCCATATATTCAGGGTGTGCGGGTGTCTTTTTAGGGGCTCCTCCATATATTCAGGGTGTGTGGGTGTCTTTTTAGGGGCTCCTCCATATATTCAGGGTGTGCGAGTGTCTTTTTAGGGGTTCCTCCATATATTCAGGGTGTGTGGGTGTCTTTTTAGGGGCTCCTCCATATATTCAGGGTGTGGGGTGTCTTTTTAGGGGCTTCTCCATATATTCAGGGTGTGCGAGTGTCTTTTTAGGGGTTCCTCCATATATTCAGGGTGTGTGGGTGTCTTTTTAGGGGCTCCTCCATATATTCAGGGTGTGCGGGTGTCTTTAGGGGCTCCTCCATATATTCAGGGTGTGGGGGTGTCTTTTTAGGGGCTCCTCCATATATTCAGGGTGTGGGGTGTCTTTTTAGGTTTTCCTCCATATATTCAGGGTGTGTGAGTGTCTTTTTAGGGGTTCCTCCATATATTCAGGGTGTGTGGGTGTGTTTTTAGGGGCTCCTCCATATATTCAGGGTGTGTGGGTGTGTTTTTAGGGGTTCATCCATATATTCAGGGTGTGCGGGTGTGTTTTTAGGGTGTGTGTCTTTTCAGGGGGTTCCTCCATATATTTTTACGGTGTATATGAACCTTGACCAGTTTGATAACTACAAATCCCATGATGCTTAGTCACAGGTAAAGCTGGCTGAGCATCATGGGACTTGTGGTTCAGACGCATCCAATATGTTGATTCTTCACAATCCCCAGAAATCATTGAGCGCCACAGAATCATGGGATTTGTAGTCCAGACACATGGGGGGGATCCCGGGCTTGGAGAATAACCCCCATAGTGCATTGCTTTGTACATACATTAATGGATACCCGGGGGGGGGGATTAGCTATAAACACAGCACAGGGCGGGTAGAAGAGTCCGGCTTGCTTTTAATGGCCCCGTGGCCGGTGATCAGCAATACGGTCCATCACTTACCAATTTTTAGTAATGAGCGGGGGGGGGGGAGCGGAGATATGAGGGGGGGGGCAGTTGCCATAAGCCCAGGCTTCAATCACCCCGTTAATGAGATTTAAAAGATCCCTGCGGAAAATGTATCGGCGCTGCGCACCATGCGAGCCGCGAGGGGCCGGCCACATCCACGGCTATTTAACACGTTCCGATATGCACGATGCGCCCCGAGCCGAGGCTGCATGTGACCCGGGGGGGGGGGGGGCACGACAATAAATATTAAAAATAAAAGATGGCCATTTCCCCCAACGAGGCAAAGCGTTAAAGCAGATCCAGCCCTGCAGGATTTTATATAAATATTTAATGTATTTACTGTGGAAACAGAACACGATGATCCTGGAACAGCGACGGCGACGAGCCTCGACAACCCAGAGGCTTCAGAACTACATGTCCCATGATGCCTAGTCACACCTAGAGCATAGAAAAAAGTATTTTTTGCTACAATTGACCCTATAGAGCAGTGATGGCGAGCCTTGCCACCCCACATGTCCTGTACATGTCCCATAATGCCCAGACTTACAAATATGTGGGAGAGCATCATGGGACTTGTAGTTCAGAAACCTCTGGGGGTGATAATGACATTATAGAGCAGTGACAGCGAGCCTTGACAGCAACAACAAAAAAATTCATTCATGCGTATATAGTGTCCTATATAGGATTGACAGAATGATTAGACCAGGGATCGGCAGCCTTGGCTCTCCAGATGTTTTGACACTACATCTCCCATGATGCTCAGCCTGGATTATCATCTGGAAGGCCATGGTTGCTGCCCCCGGGTTGAGGGGATATTTGACCTACAGGGAAGTATTATTTTCATCCCCTCCTGTCCCCCTGCTTTAGGACCCCCATGATTTAACCCCTTAAGGCCCAAGGATGTTTAGAAGTCAATGCATTTATGGCGGAACAGTTACGACATGGGTCCTTTCAAGGGTTAACATACCCCATGTCCACATTGAAATACACTTTGTAGCATTTACACGTTGCAGGAAGTAGTCCTGCAGCTTTGATTCGCTAGGACAGGGGTCAGCAACCCCCGACCCAGCTCCACAAGTTTTGGAACTACATTTCCCACAAGGCTCTGCCAGCCTAGTGAGTGGCTGAGCATCATGGGACATGTAGTTCCAATACAAACCCCTCTAGGGTTTCCTCGTGCAGGGTATGGATTCTACATGCTGCAGGGCAGCACAATTCACTCAGCAGCCAACGGCACGTAGGCATTACAAGAGATCAGGGCAACATAGCGCATCCGGTGACTATCCTCACCCGCCGCCTCCTCTCTATCGAGCGGCTCCGGCAGCTCTCGCTCCGCAGGAGGATATAGAATTATTTCTCAAAACCACTGAAATAAATAATAATAATAATAATAAGAGCCCTTAAAAAAAATCTCTTCAATATGTAGAATAAAAGGCAAAACGCATTATCTTCACCCCAACGCACTTTATATCCGCCATCGCGCTCAATCCCCGTTTTATGTTGTCCTCTTGCTGTTGCCGTAGAAACGCTGGTTGTCAAGGAAACCGTAAATTATAGCCTGCAATATAGTGTCCCCCCCCTCTAAGACCTTGACTAATAAAATTTATACCTTATCTGGAGTTGGTGGGTAAAGACGCAAAGACACACACACACACACACCTCTAGATTGTAAGCTCCTATGAGCAGGGCCCGCTACACCTCGTCTTAATCCCATGTTTGTGTCTGGTTCTCTTTGGTTATTGTACAGCGCTGTGGAAACTGTTGGCGCTATATAAAGGTTGATATTAAAGCTAGGTGTATATATATATATTCTGCGGCTTTCTGGAAATTCTCACCGGAATTCCATATAGTTACATCAGGTATAATACTCAGCCGCCCAACGTCTCCAACCACTGCAGAAAAGCAGCTCCACGTCAGGATTGAAGGATCTGGATCACTCCACGCAGGATTGAAGGATCTGGATCGCTCCGCGTCAGGATTGAAGGACCTGGATCGCTCCGCGTCAGGATTGAAGGACCTGGATCGCTCCGCATCAGGATTGAAGGACCTGGATCACTCCACGCAGGATTGAAGGATCTGGATCGCTCCGCGTCAGGATTGAAGGACCTGGATCGCTCCGCGTCAGGATTGAAGGACCTGGATCGCTCCGCGTCAGGATTTTAGGACCTGGATCGCTCCGCGTCAGGATTGAAGGACCTGGATCACTCCACGCAGGATTGAAGGACCTGGATCGCTCCACGTCAGGATTGAAGGATCTGGATCGCTCCACGTCAGGATTGAAGGATCTGGATCGCTCCACGTCAGGATTGAAGGATCTGGATCGCTCCGCGTCAGGATTGAAGGATCTGGATCGCTCCGCGTCAGGATTGAAGGATCTGGATCGCTCCACGCAGGATTGAAGGACCTGGATCGCTCCACGTCAGGATTGAAGGATCTGGATCGCTCCACGTCAGGATTGAAGGATCTGGATCGCTCCACGTCAGGATTGAAGGATCTGGATCGCTCCGCGCCAGGATTGAAGGATCTGGATCGCTCCGCGCCAGGATTGAAGGATCTGGATCGCTCCGCGTCAGGATTGAAGGATCTGGATCGCTCCACGCAGGATTGAAGGACCTGGATCGCTCCACGTCAGGATTGAAGGATCTGGATCGCTCCACGTCAGGATTGAAGGATCTGGATCGCTCCGCGCCAGGATTGAAGGATCTGGATCGCATCCATTGTGGGTGCATCCATTGTGTGATATTTTCCTCTATATGTGTCACTGGGTGCATCCATTGTGTGATATTTTCCTCTATATGTTTCACTGGGTGCATCCATTGTGTGATATTTTCCTCTATATGTGTCACTGGGTGCATCCATTGTGTGATATTTTGTGTTGTATCTTTCCATCACTTGCTCTTCACTGTGTGGCTTTGGTCATAGAATGGAGTGAATGGGTCAGTCACCAACTCACATCATTGTATTGTGTGGGATGTTTTCAAAGCTTTTAAGCTCCCCGTTTTATCTCATTCAGCTGCCAGCTCTTATCTCAGGGAGCCTGGAGAACATACACGTTAATGAGCTGGAGGATGGATTGTCTAGATAAGGTTAGATATGTAGATTAAACAAGAGCCACAAAGTATAGCTTTTGGTAAATGTTGCATCGTGGGAAAAAAATAAAATCAAGAAACAAAAGCCCATTTTTCCTTTCTACATGCAATTTCTTCAAAGAAAAAACCTCCAGCAGAGTGTGCTTTATAATGTGCTTTATAATGTAGTTTTATGTGCTTTATAATGTAGTTTTATAACGTGCTTTATAATGTGGTTTTATAATGTGCTTTATAATGTGGTTTTATAATGTGCTTTATAATGTAGTTTTATAATGTGCTTTATAATGTGGTTTAAAAAGTGCTTTATAATGTAGTTTTATAATGTGCTTTATAATGTGGTTTAAAAAGTGCTTTATAATGTAGTTTTATAATGTAGTATTATAATGTGGTTTTATAATGTGCTTTATAATGTAGTTTTATAATGTGCTTTATAATGTAGTTTTATAATGTGCTTTATAATGTAGTTTTATAATGTGCTTTATAATGTGGTTTAAAAAGTGCTTTATAATGTAGTTTTATAATGTGCTTTATAATGTGGTTTAAAAAGTGCTTTATAATGTAGTATTATAATGTAGTATTATAATGTGGTTTTATAATGTGCTTTATAATGTAGTTTTATAATGTGGTTTATAATGTGGTTTAAAAAGTGCTTTATAATGTAGTTTTATAATGTGCTTTATAATGTGGTTTAAAAAGTGCTTTATAATGTAGTTTTATAATGTGCTTTATAATGTGGTTTTATAATGTGCTTTATTATGTAGTTTTATAATGTGCTTTATTATGTAGTTTTATAATGTGCTTTATGTAGTTTTATAATGTGGTTTATTATGTAGTTTTATAATGTGCTTTATTATGTAGTTTTATAATGTGGTTTAAAAAGTGCTTTATAATGTAGTTTTATGTGCTTTATAATGTAGTTTTATAATGTGCTTTATAATGTGCTTTATAATGTAGTTTTATAATGTGCTTTATAATGCAGTTTTATTTGTAATGCACAAGTGATCTGGTTACAGCTTGTGTAAGTGGTGGTGTCCGTTAAAGCAGGGCTGCCAAACTCTGCTCCTGCATGTTTCTCAACTACAACTCCCATAATTCCCTGCTCATCTAGTGCACTAAGCAATTCTGAAACCTGTAGGCGTCAACATTCAGCAATAGGTCACAGGTCCTCCAACCCAATGAGTGGCTGAGCATCATGGCAGTTGTAACACCTGGGGGGGGGGGTCGGGTTGCTGACCCCTGTCATAAACCAGAGACTCATTGACTAGAATTTCATAGAAGTCACTTTAATCGTCCGGCGGGGGGGGGGGGATTAGGCAGATGGGGTATTTCGGGAGGGGGTGTAGCAGCGAGCACGATCAATAAATAATCGTTTTCGCATAGCGTGTACTTTTGTTTTTCTACGACTCGACAGAACGGCCTGGAATGATTGTCGGACGGAGAAATGATTAAAGCGCCGCCCACTAAAGTGGTCATCAATTCCGGGCTGTGCCGTCTGAATGATGGGGCCTGGTCCCGGTGGAACATTAAATGCACATTCTATGTAACTAAAGACATTAAGTGACACATAGCACACATCAGGTATCATTAACTCTAGGACACGTGGGTCTTTGGCCACCAGCAGATCCATTCCTTGGATATAGGCAAAGAAAGACCAACGCAGGGATGGCAGCCACGCACCGCCTCTTGGGTCTGGTGGCAGCCACACGCCGCCTCTTGGGTCTGGTGAGAGCCACGCGCCGCCTCCCGGGGTGGGGTGGGGGGGGGTCGATCGTATAGTTGTTGAGGCGAGGACACAAATTTGAACCCAATATACTTTTTCTGTGAGCGTTGACAAATGTGACCTTCTGCCACTCACCCCAAGATGTCGTCAAACAGTGGTGAATGTTGTGATACCAAGTCAACGTGCACGTTCATATGGGCGCCACCGTTTGCAACAGAGTTTAGGTGGGAATATGGAAATCTGTAAGCATAGCGGCCACAGCTTCAGCCATATTAACATCTGGAGTCATGGAGGCATCAACGTGGACTATCATATAGACACCAAATCACCGTGGGTAATCCTCTAGGCTTCTTATGCTGGACAGTCAAAGCAACAACTGTAACTGATACAAGATCCTAGCTCAGGCCGTACAAAAGACCGGCAACTCAACATCATCTTATCAACTACATATGAAAGGAAACACAAAACAACATCATCGGATGAAGTTCAAAGGTTGGGCCACCATCGAAAGGGCAACTATTCAATATACATCCTGAAAGCTGTCCCCATATGTCGTCAACATCAACTTGCATATTCACATGGACGTCAAATGAAGGAAAACCACATCAACATCAGATATATTTTGACTTCAAAGATCGTGCCTTCCAACGACTAGCCAAATAATCGTTTGACCCTGTAAACCTGGGCCATACGATGGACAGCCAACTGTGTGTTCATAAACATATCTGCTTCAATGCTCAGGCCATTCATTTGATGACCACTTCAACTTCTTTTACCACATGAGTTTCATAAAAAAGAAGAGCCAGATCAACATCAGCCATCATATGATCTTCAAAACCTGGGCCATACAACAGCCACCAACATAGGTCCTGATATGGCTTTGGTTAGGCCATAGAAAACCAAACCTACATCTGCAATTGTGCGTTCTTTGAATCTTTGGTCGCACAATGAAACGTGGGTCGCACAATGAAACGTGGGCCGCACAATGGACATCAGAGATAGACAAACAAATACATAACCATATGGCCTCTAAGCTTACCCTATGCATTGGACAACTACATCGATATGGACGCCGTACAAAAAGGAAAGTCAAGTCGCCATCAGCAACCATGAGGACTTTTAAGATTGGGCCTTTCAGGCCAGGTTTGCAAGATATCTGAAGCAAAGCACAGGTGATATGATTTGCTCCTCGGCGATTGCATTATGCAGGCTGCATTTCTCCAAGGAGATCTGTAAAATCTGGCCTGATAGAGGGTCCTGAGGACAGGTTTGGCGATCACTGGCCTACCAGGTCTACATCTGTATTTGTATAGGCTTCTAAAGAGCAGGTTACAAGATGGACAGCCAAATGATCATCCGTAAAAATATGGGCTTCAAAGGTTGATAGTGAACCATGGATGGCCAAGCCAACTTCCATAACCATGGGAGGTGGACTTCATTCTATGGACAAAACTTTATATGAACATTCAAATCATGATGGTTGATCCTACAAAATCCGTGCCAGGTGATTGACCATAAAGACCCACATCTGCAGTCGCATGGGATCCATCTTCTACACCAAATATTTGTGAGAGAGACAGGGATGGAGGAACCGACTGTGCCAAGTGGATATAGATCCCTTGAAGAGTGTGGTACAATCGTTAGAGCCTGGTCCTCTAAAACCTATCACTTGATGGCTCTCTGGTCCTTGATCAACAGTTGTAAACCATCCAGTCTATTGGATACACCTACCGGCATGAGGACCATGTGGACGAGGGGATCTCAAACTCTGGCAGCCCAGATGTTGGTGCCCTACAATTCTCAGAATTCTTTGAATGCAATAAATCTCCGGGAGTTGTAGTCCAGAAACATCTGGGAGGTCAGAGTTTGAGATGCCCAGTCCAGACCAATGACTACCTACAGTACAGTGGTGGTTTTAGAACGTTCAGAAGCTCGAGTCGTACCACCCCGTGCACCATTCCCATAGATTTTGTACGTCAGCCTGTCGGTAGCCCTCACCGTGAGACACGGCAGGAAATAAAAAATTGTGGCGGATAATATTAAGCTACAAACCCGTCAGATTGAGGGATACGGGAGATAAAGGGCCCCTTCGGATAATTTGTTTTCGCTGCGTCAGTTGATGGAGTAGTCTACGCGCGCCTGTGTTTTATTGGCTGCCTGATGGCGGATTATTAAGAGATACGGGGAAACCCGCCACCGTGCCAGCTTTAAAAGTTCTGAAGTCGCTCGTAAATGTGAAAATGAACTCCGGGAGCTCTGGGGGATTCGGCAGAACGTCTCTGCTATTTGTTCCGCACTCTGTCCCTGCGCTCAGAGGAGATAATGAGGCTCAGCACGTGCTCCGCTCTATCTTCCCATTGCTGGTACACCCCATCCCACGGTCCCGCTCCACTTACTCTAAGTGCGGAGGGGTGCGGAGCGTGCCGGCGCTTTATAAATAATCAGAATTGTTTTCTCACCCCCCGCGGTGCAGGACGAGGCGTCCCCGGTGAGAAACTATTTTAGGCAGATATTGATCACTCGCTCCAGCCTGTCCTGGTGTTAACCCCTTCACAAAGAGGGGGAAAAAATGCAGCAAATCAATATAAATCCTCCAACACAGCGCGGAGTCGCTCTATAGGAAATACGGGGGAGTCGCTCTATAGGAAATACGGGGGAGTCGCTCTATAGGAAATACGGGGGAGTCACTCTATAGGAAATACGGGGGAGTCACTCTATAGGAAATACGGGGGAGTCGCTCTATAGGAAATACGGGGAGTCGCTCTATAGGAAATACGGGGGAGTCGCTCTATAGGAAATACGGGGGAGTCACTCTATAGGAAATACGGGGGAGTCACTCTATAGGAAATACGGGGGAGTCACTCTATAGGAAATACGGGGAGAGTCACTCTATAGGAAACACGGGGGAGTCACTCTATAGGAAATACAGGGGAGTCACTCTATAGGAAATACAGGGGAGTCACTCTATAGGAAATACAGGGGAGTCGCTATAGGAAATACGGGGGAGTCGCTATAGGAAATACGGGGGAGTCACTCTATAGGAAATACAGGGGAGTCGCTCTATAGGAAATACAGGGGAGTCACTATAGGAAATACAGGGGAGTCGCTATAGGAAATACGGGGGAGTCGCTATAGGAAATACGGGGGAGTCACTCTATAGGAAATACGGGGGAGTCGCTCTATAGGAAATACGGGGGAGTCACTCTATAGGAAATACAGGGGAGTCACTCTATAGGAAATACAGGGGAGTCACTCTATAGGAAATACGGGGGAGTCGCTCTATAGGAAATACGGGGAGTCGCTCTATAGGAAATACGGCGGAGTCGGTCTATAGGAAATACGGGGGAGTCACTCTATAGGAAATACGGGGGAGTCGCTCTATAGGAAATACGGGGGAGTCGGTCTATAGGAAATACGGGGGAGTCACTCTATAGGAAATACGGGGGAGTCACTCTATAGGAAATACGGGGAGTCGCTCTATAGGAAATACGGCGGAGTCACTCTATAGGAAATACGGGGGAGTCACTCTATAGGAAATACGGGGAGTCGCTCTATAGGAAATACGGGGGAGTCGGTCTATAGGAAATACGGGGGAGTCACTCTATAGGAAATACGGGGGAGTCACTCTATAGGAAATACGGGGGAGTCACTCTATAGGAAATACGGGGGAGTCGCTCTATAGGAAATACGGGGGAGTCACTCTATAGGAAATACGGGGGAGTCGCTCTATAGGAAATACGGGGGAGTCGCTATAGGAAATACAGGGGAGTCACTCTATAGGAAATACGGGGGAGTCGCTCTATAGGAAATACGGGGGAGTCACTCTATAGGAAATACGGGGGAGTCGCTCTATAGGAAATACGGGGGAGTCACTCTATAGGAAATACGGGGGAGTCGCTCTATAGGAAATACGGGGGAGTCGCTATAGGAAATACGGGGGGTCCCAACGAAGGATTAAACAGCTGCCGACAGTCAGTGAGTCCCTGGTAGGTTTCTGGCTTAGTGCTCGGTGTCTCAGGGGTTAATTGTCCTGTAATGCTAAACTGATCTCATCCACTGCAAGACTCGTAACCCACAGGACATCGAGCACAAAGCTGAGCACGTCCCTGGAAGCTCCGGACAGATTGCAGCCGTGGGATTTACTGCAAAAACAAGACATGATTTATCATTAGGAGAAACCAAGATAAAAGTGAACATTTAACCCTTTATATGACAGAGATTACACATTATATGGTGAAAAATGAATCCACAGCAGCCTCCTGCAAAAGCAACAGTTATATATGTACACACAAAGTATACACCCCCCACTACACGTGCCCCGACACACACTCACCCCCCCACTACACGCGCCCAGATACACACTCACCCCCCCACTACACGCGCCCAGATACACACTCACCCCCCCACTACACGCGCCCAGATACACACTCACCCCCCACTACACGTGCCCCGACACACACTCACCCCCCACTACACGTGCCCCGACACACACTCACCCCCCACTACACGTGCCCCGACACACACTCACCCCCCCACTACACGTGCCCCGACACACACTCACCCCCCACTACACGTGCCCCGACACACACTCACCCCCCACTACACGTGCCCCGACACACACTCACCCCCCACTACACGCGCCCAGATACACACTGTGACGGATCGGCCGCCACAGGATTTATTTAGTTTAATTTCATTCTTATTTTGTTATATTTCGTTTACCCTTTATTTATAGGAACTAATTTCCTTTGGTAGATTTAAGGTAAAACTGATGCAAGACTCCTAATTAATCATGTTTTTCCCCTGCACCATCCTGCTAGTTTATGCTCAGTTATATTGTGTGGTTTTAAATGTATTGTCAATTGATCATTTTTAGTTTTAAATAGACTTATATTTCTTTAGCTAAATGTGGTTTTTAAAGACCCTACCTGCCACTAGTGTCAAATGCTTTCCTTTGTATAGAATATACAATAGGTTTGAGTAACTTGTGGATTATGCAAAAGTGCTTTCTCTTTGGATATCTGTTATCTGTTTACCTGTTCTGAAAGGTTGGGAGTCACATTGTCTCAGCCACCCACTATCTGATTCCCTTTACAATGGGTTATGTAAATCACTGTATGTGGTCACTGTGAGGTCAAGACTTCATCTGCATACAACCAGTGGACCCAAGTGAAGACTGAGAAGACCTGAGAGAAGCCTGCAATGGTCCTGGAACCAACCAATCAGAACCTGGGCTATGGCTAGCCCCTGTGCAGAATTCACTCCAGGGGTCTGGTGGCGGGCCAGGGGAGAACAATGGTTTCATTCCTCATAAATAACCCTGTATTCTCCATGTTAAAATAAACTCATTCCTGTTTGAACCTTTACTCTTGCCTCGGCTAGTAATTGGGGATAATAGGGATTGGGGAACCGCGACGCTGCAAGGACCGTCTGGAAAGAAACGCTGAATCACCACCGAATCCCTACCGGCCGCTACCCCTGACTCTACACCCCCAGACCAGCTCGGCGCTGACGGCGGATCTACCCGGGCAGGGTAGCGGGGATCCGCTACACACACTCACCCCCCACTACAAGCGCCCAGATACACACTCACCCCCCACTACACGCACCCAGATACACACTCACCCCCCACTACACGTGCCCCGACACACACTCACCCCCACTACACGTGCCCCGACACACACTCACCCCCCCACTACACGCACCCAGATACACACTCACCCCCCCACTACACGCACCCAGATACACACTCACCCCCCCACTACACGCACCCAGATACACACTCACCCCGATACACACTCACCCCCCACTACACGCACCCAGATACACACTCACCCCCCACTACACGCACCCAGATACACACCACCCCCCCACTACACGCGCCCAGATACACACCCCCCCACTACACGCACCCAGATACACACACCCCCCACTACACGCACACCCCCACTACACACGTACCCCCCACTACACGCGCCCAGATACACACACACCCCTCACTACACACACCCCCACTACACACACCCAGATACACACTCACCCCTCACTATACGCGCCCAGATACACACACACCCCCCACTACACGCGCCCAGATACACACACACCCCCACTACACGCACCCAGATACACACACACCCCCACTACACGCACCCAGATACACACACACCCCCACTACACGCGCCCAGATACACACACACCCCCACTACACGCGCCCAGATACACACACACCCCTCACTACACACACCCAGATACACACTCACCCCTCACTACACACACCCAGATACACACTCACCCCCACTACACACACCCAGATACACACTCACCCCCACTACACACGCCCAGATACACACTCACCCCTCACTATACGCGCCCAGATACACACACACCCCTCACTACACGCGCCCAGATACACACACACCCCCTACACGCGCCCAGATACACACTCACCCCTCACTATACGCGCCCAGATACACACACACCCCTCACTACACACACCCAGATACACACTCACCCCCACTACACACACCCAGATACACACTCACCCCCACTACACACGCCCAGATACACACTCACCCCTCACTATACGCGCCCAGATACACACACACCCCCCACTACACACGCCCAGATACACACACACACCCCCACTACACGCGCCCAGATACACACTCACCCCTCACTACACGCAGATTATTTTTGTCTTTTAATTTTACACTACATTAGGTTTTTACAAACACAAAACAACAGATGAATTTTTTATGTTGTAGGTTTTGAGAATTCTGCAGAATGTATCGGCTGATCTTCCCTTATCCGTACGCTGACGAGTTAAAGCAACCAAGAGGCTTTTCTCCCCCACACCGGTCTATGTGTATGTTACAGCTCGGCGGCCTTCATACTGCGAATATAAAGCTCTGACAGGTAACTCCTACAGAAAAAAACAGCTCCATCCATATAGAGTAAGGTCGCCGGGTCAGCCATGTTTTTCTGGACACATATCACTATTTCATGCACAGGAAAAAGTGCTGCCCTGCAACATGTATAATTCATATGTCCACGAAAACATTGCTGATCCGGCAACCCGAACATACACACACACACACACACACGTCCATTCATTCGAGACGGGCGCCTGTATAGCTCCTGCATCAGTTTCCCGCATTACGCGTAACGCACACAGATAACGCGCTGATCGTTAAACACGAGGCCGCGTCTCCATTCCTGCAGCAGGATTTACTCGTCTCTGAGCATGGTTCTGTATCCTATTCAATAATTCATCGTTGTCTTGCGGTCTGTAGACACTTTGGATTATATAATTTGCCGTATAACACCAGCAACGCGCACGCGCTCCCCCACAGTATCTGCAGGCGCCGCGATCCGCGTGCCTGAGTGGCCAGTACAGCAGCACAGAGTCCAGCATCCACGCCTGGGGGAATACGATTGTAAGCTTCTTGCGCAATCTAATGCTGTAACAAGAAAACCTACTCTAGGATCCCCCCCAACCTGTCCAAGAAACCAGCGATCCAGTCGACAGAGCCCGCTGGGTTTGGTGCAGGGCTGTCAAACTACAACTCCCATGATTCTCTGGCCATCTATTTTATCAAAAGGAATTCTGGGAATTGTAGGCAACAACATCGGGGGTTGCGATTTTGACAGCCATGGTTTAGTGTATTGGCATGAAAGGGCTCAGGTGGAAATGTACTAGAGGGGCAGAACTTAAGGCTTTTCGCACGCCCTATTTTTCGCTTTCCTGAGTCGCTGTGATCCATGGGGCGTACAGGACCGCGTCCAAGTCCCAGGGCATACAGTGTCGGCTGCCATGTAGCGATGTGCTTTCTCAAAGTTGACATTTTGATAGGAATCGCGAGTACCTGGATGACCAGATTTCAAGAAACATGCATGGCCTCAGACCAGTGACAAATCGGTCAGCCCGACCGACCGACCGACCGACCATCAAGATCTCCAAGAGGAACAATTTTAAGCTAAGAAATAAATTGTAAAATCTCTCTGTATTTACACCATTTCTAACATGAGGTTGGAGTCCATTGTATCAAGGAAAGTAAAAACGCCGCTACAACCAGCAAGGCAGCCGTCTAGTGTCATGATCAACGTAGGGTGCTGGTTCCTATGCATGGAACATGACCAGGAGATCCCTTCATCTGTCTATCCCAACTATCCATTCATCTCAGTAATGGGTATTCTTGGCCCCCCAGATGTTTCAAAAATGCCTGTTCCATGAATCCCAACTAACATCAAGACTGCTGGAGCATCATGGGACAAAAGGTTTCAAAACAGCTGGGATGCCGAGGATCGCCACCACCATCCAGATCAACCATTTTCCCTGCTAGCCATCCACCTTTCATCCATCCATATGCACGTAAGTGTCTGTCCATCTACGCGTTCTATCTGGCCATTCAAATAGACAGGGGGATCCTTTCTATAGCGTCAACCCATTTATACTCTAATTTATCCTTTAAGCTGTCCATCATTCCATCTGCCCGGGTCTCCATCTGTCAATGCATCCATCCATCATTCTATTCATCTATCCAACCATCAATGTGTCCATCCATGTATCTTGCAATCTCCTCATCAATACACCTATCCTTCCGTCAGTGTGTCCATCCATCTAGTAATCTATACACCTATCCTTCCATCTGTCAGTGTGTCCATCCATCTATCTATCCGTACATCTATCCTTCCGTCCATCTAGTGATCTCCTTATCCTTCCATCTGTTAGTGTGTCCATCCATCTATCCTTCCATCTTTCAATGTGTCCATCCATCTAGTAATCTATACACCTATCCTTCCATCTATCCATCCATTGATCTAGTGATCTCCTTATCCGTCCATCTATCCTTCCGTCCATCTAATGATCTCCTTATCCGTACATCTATCCCTCCGTCCATCTAGTGATCTCCTTATCCGTACATCTATCCCTCTGTCCATCTAGTGATCTCCTTATCCGTACATCTATCCCTCTGTCCATCTAGTGATCTCCTTATCCATACATCTGGTGATCTCCTTATCTGTACATCTATCCCTCCATATCTTTGTACACCCGTGCATATGGTCATATTTCCTATGCTACCCATTAGCCATCCATCTTTGTAGGTGTCCATCCATCTCTCCATCATTCTTGTTTTCCCTCCACTCTGCCTGACTCTCCTTGCTGGCCTTTATTTTCCAGCAGAGGCTCTCAGGGCCCCGGGCACATTCCCGTGCCGCTTTATATTCACATGTTAATGATACGTGGAAGGGAAGCGTTGCTTTAAATAATACCGGGAGGAGAAAGGGGGGTATTTGGATGGAAACGCTGCATTACAGCATCGGAAAGTTTTCCTTGCCTCCTCCCAGTCGGAGTTCCCTAGTGAATCGCCTGAGTCTGCCAGCAACAGAATCAAACACCACAAGCCCATTAAATCCGCTGCAAGATTAAGCCGCAAAGAGGCGCAGTGAGTCCACTCGACGCAACCTCAAAAGGTCAAAGCCCACAACGCTCCGAGCAATGTCAAACCACCAAGCCGAGGAGCGCTGGGATGTCAGCTTGTCCTGAAACAACCCAAAAATTACCACTGGCGCCCCCAAAAACCAAATTGATCAGTTGCCTGGACCTCGGGTCCACACGCTGCCAAAATTCATTCTAGGTTTGTTTTGGTACGGATCGTCTGAGAAGTTCCAGCCTCCACAAACTCTGCTGGGAAAGTCTTTTGTCTGAAACCCAGACTTGGTGCAAATATCTGTAAACCAAGCTGCAACCATCTGCCTATTGACTCGACACGGCGCGCCGGTGACAGACTGTGTGTATCATCCTTTAAAGTCTCCAAAAAGACGGCAAAAAAGAGCCACCACGGGGTCGGAACGTGGTCTACACGAACAACTTGACTCCACGTTAGTCATTTTGGAGTTTTCCCATCGCCTCGAGCCGGCTGACTATTGTGATGTCTCCATCATTCTCTTTCCACCATCCTATCAAAACATGTTGTGACACAAACACATCCAATACCTCTTGACAATGCGGCGGCGCGTGTCAAGGTGTGACAACTCTACTCATTGGGACGCCAGTCTTACATTTCACCGATCTAATGTATCCGGTTCCCTCGTCGCCCCAGATCGACGTCTTGATGCCTACAGTGCAGTTAGACTTTTTCCACTCTTTCATCTCCTCAACAACCCGTTTCACCCACTTTGCCATCACCGATCATTAATAACCGCTCACCCGCAACCCCCCTCATTCAAGATTTCCCAGCCACCCTCTGTTCCCATCGTCAACGTCTACTTTTCTAATCCTCGATTTCTGATCCATGACCCGAATTCTAGGAATATGTCCTGCTTGCCCCTCCGGATGAAGACGACCCAGCTCCTGCAAGCCTAGATCTTCATCCCTTCCCATCATCACCCCCCCACCACCACCACCACGCTTTGTATATTTGACCGTCTCCTGCCATCGTTGGCTCAGATCCTGCTTTTTGGATTTAAAAGCTTCCGTCCCAACTCAAACCTAAGTGGGGTCTTCTTCGCCATAATCTTTTGCAGCAGTCCCTGCCGGCTCCCCCCCCCCCCCCCCGCATCGACCGGTGTTGTATCTCTTGACATTCCCCGATACATTGCAACAATCCCTGCATTAAAATGTGTCCAGCATGCTTAAACTCGAGCCGAGGAGAGGAAGGAAGGGGGGGGGGGTGAACGGAAACACAGGTAACAAATCCGAACCTCTGTGCGGAAAACAAACCGGTGGAATGTAGCGGAAAGACAGAAGAAGACACAAAAGAATAATTACCGGAGCCGCACTAACCTCACTCATGGTGACGGTTTGGATGTGAGCTAATGTGCGCTCCACGCCAGATGTCTCCCCCTGCCTTGGTCGCCGGCACTAGTATCCAGTCTGCCTTCACATACACACACACATATAGAATCCCTATGGAGTCCAGAGCCCGCCTGTGACTGGCAGCTCCGCGCAGCCAATAGGGCATCGCCTCTTCCACTTACTGCATTTCCAAAAAAGGGTGCGCGGTGCCCGCTTGGTGAATGGAAAGCCCTCGCAGAGACTTAACTCTTGGTTCCCTGGAAACCAGCGCTGGCTTGCTAGGCGCCGGTGCTGCGACCGCACGGGCTTGCGCTCCAATATTGCATAACGAGGGGGAGGGTCAGGATGTAACAACCTACTGATGATACATAATATTTCTCGGTGGCACCGGCTTCCACGGCTAATAAAACCGAGCACCGGCAAGCTAGATCTTTAATAAAAAAAACTAAAAACACTTCTATATTATTACAATTTTTTTTTTTTTTTTAATACATAGTTTGCTCATTTAATGTGCTTTATAAAGTTTATCAGGGATCACCGAGGGAACTACAAACACTGACACGTGTGGGGTCCCAACCCCCCCTCTTTTTTCTTTAAATAATAATAATAAAAAAAATTAAAAAATATATAAAAAGTAAAAAATAATTAAAAATAAAATATTTAGACTGGCAGTGAAAGGTTTAAAAGCCGAGCTCCGGTGATGCTGGCGGGGAGGATTATAACAGCTGGATGTCAGATGCTGCGCCTGGCGAGCTTCCATGGACCCCCCCTTCTCGGGAAGGAAGAGCCACTGGATTTGATGTTGATTAAAAATGTTGTGTTTTTTTCCCCCCTCGCTCTCGCAGCTTCTTGTCAGGTTTAATTGTATTCACTGGCAGCGCCGGGCAGCGCTACGGGAGGGGTGTAAGAGGGCACAGCGTTTGCACACGCAGGGGTTAATAAGAGAAGCAGAGAGGAGTGAAATGGAAAAGGAGGGGAGGGGGGGATCCAGGGATTAAGGGAAATTGGAGGAAATTGGAATGGGGGGGGCAGCGTTTAATAAAAACACAGAAACCAAATGAATGGAACGGAGAGAAGCGAAGGAGAAAAGAGGTACAGAGGGGGACGAATAAAGTATAGGAGGGGGTATGATAAAATGAGGTACAGGAAAGGGGAAAAAGATACAGGATAGAGGGAAAATTAAACTACAGGAGGAAAAAAAGGTACAAGAGGGGGATGGAAAAAAGGTACAGGAGGGGGATGGAAAAAAGGTACAGGAGGGGGGATGGAAAAAAGGTACATGAGGGGGATGGAAAAAAGGTACAGGAGGGGGATGGAAAAAAGATACAGGAGGGGGGAAATAAAGTATAAGGAGGGGGATGGAAAAAGAAGGTACAAGGAGGGGGGATGGAAAAAAGGTACAGGAGGGGGGATGGAAAAAAGGTACAGGAGGGGGGATGGAAAAAAGGTACAGGAGGGGGGATGGAAAAAAGGTACAGGAGGGGGGATGGAATAAAGGTACATGAGGGGGATGGAAAAAAGGTACAGGAGGGGGGATGGAAAAAAGGTACAGGAGGGGGATGGAAAAATAAGATACAGGAGGGGGGAAATAAAGTATAAGGAGGGGGATGGAAAAAAGGTACTAGGAGGGGGTTGGAAAAAGAAGGTACAGGAGGGGGATGGAAAAATAAGATACAGGAGGGGGATGGAAAAAAGGTACAGGAGGGGATGGAAAAAAGGTACAGGAGGGGATGGAAAAAAGGTACAGGACGGGGGTGGAAAAATAAGATACAGGAGGGGGGAAAGAAAGTACAAGGAGGGGGATGGAAAAAGAAGGTACAAGGAGGGGGATAGAAAAAGAAGGTACAAGGAGGGGGATGGAAAGAGAAGGTACAAGGAGAGGGATGGAAAAAGAAGGTACAGGAGGGGGATGGAAAGAGAAGGTACAAGGAGGGGGATGGAAAGAGAAGGTACAAGGAGAGGGATGGAAAGAGAAGGTACAGGAGGGGGATGGAAAGAGAAGGTACAGGAGGGGGATGGAAAAAGAAGGTACAGGAGGGGGATGGAAAGAGAAGGTACAGGAGGGGGATGGAAAGAGAAGGTACAAGGAGAGGGATGGAAAAAGAAGGTACAAGGAGGGGGATGGAAAGAGAAGGTACAGGAGGGGGATGGAAAAAAAAAGGTACAGTAGGGGGAAAAGAAGGTACAAGGAAGGGGGATGGAAAAAGAAGGTACAGAAGGGGGAAGGAAAAAAGAAGGTACAGGAGGGGAAAAGGTACAAGGCGGGGGATGGAAAAAGAAGGTACAAGAGGGGATTGGAAAAAGAAGGTACAGGAGGGGGTGGAAAAAAGGTACAAGCAGGGGGATGAAAAAAAGAAGGTACATGAGGGGAATGGTAATAAGGTACAGGGGGAATGGAAGGAAAAAGAAGGTACAGGAGGAATGGAAAAAGGTATAGGAAGGGGATAGAAGGAAAAAGAAGGTACAGGTGGAGGGAGAAATAAAAAGGTATATGAGGGGGGATGTAAAGAAGGCATGCGCAGATCGGAGGCATTATTTGACTTTCAGCAGTATTCGATGGAACGCCAGCACCAAAGTTGTCCCATAAAAGAATCATCGATTCCTCTATTCATAGAACGGCAAATTGCAATGAAATTTTTGCCAAATGCCCTTTTAATTGGCGTTTCAATGCAACAGATTTATGCAGCCGAATCCCATAGGTTTCAATGCAATTGAATCTCTATATATATTTTAAAGCCCATTATCCTCCCCCCCAAAAAAAATAATAAAAAGGTCCTTTTAAGTTAACAGACCTATATACGATTATTTTTTTAACCGTTTTTAATATCTTAACAGACCTATTATTTTTTAAACGTTATTATTTAACACACCCATATATTTTGTAAACATTTTTAATATTTAACAGACCCATATATTATTTTTTAGTAAACGGTTTTATTATTTTTTAGGTACCTTTTTACTATATTTTTGTGGATTTTCGCTCCCATTAAGACTTTATTTCCAGTTCGGTGGAATTTGCACAATGCCAATTCGCAGCAATTCAGCGACTGCGATGTCGGCAAAACACAGTGACCAAACGATGGTGAATTCAGATATTTCGGCGAAATGGAATCTGAAGTGAACGGAAAAGAAAAGCCCCCAAAGTGCGTTACATTTCTGTGCTTTGTTAATAGACCCCTATGGCGGCTGCTCCCAAATGCCCCCCCCCACCCGATGCTCACAGTGACATGGTGGGGGGGGGGTGATTGATGAATGACCCGCTGTGACCCATTTACTCCTCATCACCACCTGCAGTGGACGGCAGCGCCGCGTGTTCACCACCTCCTCTGTGATGCAACGCTCCCTCTTGCGCAAGACACGTGTCACACGGCGTTACATAACAGGTTACTATGTATCCGCGGTGTTTGACTTTCTACCTGTGGCCTCGCCTGGCAAAGCACCCAAAACGAGGACTTTAACTATATTTCCCACAATGCCCCGGGACACTCCGGATAACCTTGCCAGCTGTAGGGCTGGTCGTGCGCGCTGGCGGGCGGGGAGGTGAGGGAAAGGCGTACGAGCCAGAATGAAAACAGGTATAGTGTGTTCGGTGCCGGACAGGTTAGACCTCATTCCCTGAGCATGCCTGCTGGAAGGTTTACGGGTTTTCTCGCAGTGCGCTGTCGGCCTTCCTGCAGGTCGCACAAATAAACACGGCTGCGTGCGCAACAACGACAACAACAGGAACGGGAGTCTCTGACTCCAGAAGACCCACTGGCCACCGCTCTCCCATGCCGAGGTCCCCAGCTCTGGTCACGACCAAGCGCCTTCAAGCTTTGCCAAGTCTGGAAAGAAGAGACAGACCGGGAACAAAGGTAACAAGGCGCCGTAGCCAGCGCGCATGCCACGGAATTTCGGGTCGCGAAGCAGGGTACTATGGGAAATGCAGTTTGGCTCAAATCATACATGGCACTTTGGTTGAGGCCAGAGGTTCAACCATCCTTGGCCCTCCTGATGTTTTGGAACTACATGTCCCATGATGCTCAGCAGCTCATTAGATGGGCTGAGCCTTGTGGGAATGGTTCTTGCAATAGATCAGGAGGGCAAAGCTTGGGGAGCTCTGGCTTACAGATGTTCTTAAAGCAGGCGCCGGCTGGTGGAAAATTACAAAACTTTAGGTCACAACTCGTGTCCTTTCAGCGGAATGAGCTTGGCGTGAAAGCGCGATTGTCCGATGCTCCGGCATTCTAGAGGCCGACCAGCAGGTAGATCCTCAGACGACGAACGACTACAACCCTCAGGATGCTTTGCCGGCCTTACAGTAAAAGACACAACTGGGACAGTCCAGAGACAGGCGCGCTCACGTCCTGTAACCGTTAAGAGGCATCTGAGCGGATCAGCGGCATGTAGATTATATAGCGCCTGTAGATTCTGTAGCGCTGTACAAGGCCATGGTACATTGTAAACTTAATGATACGGCAGGACTGGAGGAGCTTACGATCTATCGGAGACGCAGGTAGACATGGGGGGGGGGGGAGTGCGGAGCCAGTGGCGCTTTAAGCAGAGCCTTCAGAAATCTCGGGGTCCCTTACAGAATCACTGGACGGGGCCCCGTTACTGGTGCAGACCATACCATTTGTGCCGTCAGGGATTTATTAAAGCGCACTTACCAGCACCAGATGCTGCGGCCCACCGGGTAATTTACTGGCATCTTGGTGGGCCGGCCCTGGGTGGGATGGAGGGACCCTCACATCTGTCTAACATAAACGAGCTACACAAGGGCTCGGCCTGGGCCCCCTGGATCCACGCGGCCCCTGAACAGGTCATGAGCTGTCAACCCCGGGTGTAGGGGAGGCAAGTCTGAGCTATGAGGTTTGATTGTAAACTCTTTAGCAAATTGGGGTTTTCAGGGAGCAGGTAAAAGAGTGAGGGGTCCGCGCGGTGGGACGGGGAGGGGAATGTCACAGGACAGATCAGCAACGGGAGAGAAGTCTGTTTAGAGTTTGCGTCGCGGCACAATGCGGAGGATACAGAGCGCCGGATTCAATCGCTGGATCATTGTATCAGAAAGGTGAACATTAAGGCTGGGGTCAGACGAACGCAGAGCGAACGTGCGTTTAGCCGCACTTTATTACGGCCGTGGTAGCAGTAAATGACGTCCAACGCAGGCTCACAGACGAAGTATGGCCGCACGAAAGTTCGGCCACGCAACGCAAGAGGCAAACGAACGCATTTTCGCAAGAACGTCAAACCGCTAGTACTGACGTAGAGTGCGCTGCGTCCGCATAGGAGACGTCAGACGCTGCTCATGTTGGCCAACATAACATCCAGACGCAAAAAGTTTCCTTGCTTGGATCCGTAAAACATCACGCACGAAAATGTGCATCGTATGAAAGCTATCGCGTCTTCCGTGAAAAAATGCGTTCGTCTGACCCGAGCCTAATCTGCCGTCACTAAAAGGAAGTCGGCAGCGCCCCAATGATAAGTGTGTGAGACCTGCAGGTTCAGGCTATGAGGAGCTACACGGCTCAGGTTTCAATCTGGAGCAGCAGTGCAGGGTTTTGAAAATGGAGATCTATAGGTTTCCGTGTTCAGCCTATGGGATCTGCCGTGTTCTGGAGCTGCAGGGTTCAGTCTATGGAGAGCTGCGGGGATTGGTTTACCTGCTACAGGGTTTAGGCTACAGGGGCCTGCAGGTTTCAGCGTACGGAGAGCAGCCGGATTCAGCCTACGGAGAGCAGCCGGATTCAGCCTACGGAGAGCAGCCGGATTCAGCCTACGGAGAGCAGCCGGATTCAGCCTACGGAGAGCAGCCGGATTCAGCCTACGGAGAGCAGCCGGATTCAGCCTACGGAGAGCAGCCGGATTCAGCCTACGGAGAGCAGCCGGATTCAGCCTACGGAGAGCAGCCGGATTCAGCCTACGGAGAGCAGCCGGATTCAGCCTACGGAGAGCAGCCGGATTCAGCCTACGGAGAGCTGCCGGGTTCAGACTGTGGAGAGCTGCCGGGTTCAGACTGTGGAGAGCAGCCGGGTTCAGACTGTGGAGAGCAGCCGAGTTCAGCCTACGGAGAGCTGCCGAGTTCAGCCTATGGAGCGCTGGAACTTTACCTCGGTTTAAAAAGCGAGAAGCTTAAATCACCGGAATGTGTGATTGTTACCCATAATGCTTTGGTGACAATGGGGTCTCACCAAAAAAACAACGATTATCTAAGCCAGTGGCTCCCAGCCGCGCTCCTCAAATCCCCCTAAAAGGACAGGTTTTGAGGGTCACCTTTATTTTGGGCGGATCTGATGCTTTATTGGGATTTTGATTGCGGTTAGAATAAATCGGGTCTCGCCGGTACATGATGGAAATCGCCGCGTCAGACGTTTAATCCAGTTTTATGGAGTTGCCAATAATAGAGAATATATAGCGAGCGGACGCGGCTGATAAACGGCTCTACCGGCAGGAAAACACAATCTCACACACATCGGCGCACGCCCACAATCAATACGATGCTGACTACAGCAGGTGCAATGTATGTTACTGATGACATCATGACGTCGCTGACACAGCAATAACACATTAATTACGTGAAAAGAAAAAATACACAACACGTTGCGTTATCGCGTTGCGTTATCGTGGATTCAACAAAAATCACCTTTTTCCAGGCTGCCCCCCCCCCACACACACACACACACCGCGGCAAAACTGACGGATTTAAGTTTTTGGCCAATTTCAAATATGTTCGAATTAATCACAGTGTTTCAAAAATGGGGGAAAAAAATGGAAGAAATGACCCCAAACGACACAGAGGTTTAAAATCCTGAATGTCAGGTAAATATATATATATATATATATATATATACACACACACACACACACACGATTTAATCAGGCCCCTTTTCCTGCTAAACTCCACTAAAAACCACATCATGACAAAACACACATTTTAAACAAAGCTGAAACGTTCTGAAATAAAATCTATGTAAACGCCTCTGATTTAGCTGGAAGCTGCGCGTTCCTCTGATTTAGCTGGAAGCTGCGCGTTCCTCTGATTTAGCTGGAAGCTGCGCGTTCCTCTGATTTAGCAGGAAGCTGCGCGTTCCTCTGATTTAGCCGGAAGCTGCGCGTTCCTCTGATTTAGCCGGAAGCTGCGCGTTCCTCTGATTTAGCCGGAAGCTGCGCGTTCCTCTGATTTAGCCGGAAGCTGCGCGTTCCTCTGATTTAGCCGGAAGCTGCGCGTTCCTCTGATTTAGCCGGAAGCTGCGCGTTCCTCTGATTTAGCTGGAAGCTGCGCGTTCCTCTGATTTAGCTGGAAGCTGCGCGTTCCTCTGATTTAGCTGGAAGCTGCGCGTTCCTCTGATTTAGCTGGAAGCTGCATGTTCCTCTGATTTAGCTGGAAGCTGCGTGTTCCTCTGATTTAGCTGGAACCAGCGCGTTCCTCTGATTTAGCTGGAAGCTGCGCGTTCCTCTGATTTAGCTGGAAGCTGCGCGTTCCTCTGATTTAGCTGGAACCAGCGCGTTCCTCTGATTTAGCTGGAAGCTGCGCGTTCCTCTGATTTAGCTGGAAGCTGCGCGTTCCTCTGATTTAGCTGGAACCAGCGCGTTCCTCTGATTTAGCTGGAACCAGCGCGTTCCTCTGATTTAGCCGGAAGCTGCGCGTTCCTCTGATTTAGCCGGAAGCTGCGCGTTCCTCTGATTTAGCTGGAAGCTGCGCGTTCCTCTGATTTAGCCGGAAGCAGCGCGTTCCTCTGATTTAGCTGGAAGCTGCGCGTTCCTCTGATTTAGCTGGAAGCTGCGCGTTCCTCTGATTTAGCTGGAAGCTGCGCGTTCCTCTGATTTAGCTGGAAGCTGCGCGTTCCTCTGATTTAGCTGGAAGCTGAGCGTTCCTCTGATTTAGCTGGAAGCTGCGCGTTCCTCTGATTTAGCTGGAAGCTGCGCGTTCCTCTGATTTAGCTGGAAGCTGCGCGTTCCTCTGATTTAGCTGGAAGCTGAGCGTTCCTCTGATTTAGCTGGAAGCTGCGCGTTCCTCTGATTTAGCTGGAAGCTGCGCGTTCCTCTGATTTAGCTGGAAGCTGCGCGTTCCTCTGATTTAGCTGGAAGCTGCGCGTTCCTCTGATTTAGCTGGAAGCTGCGCGTTCCTCTGATTTAGCTGGAAGCTGCGCGTTCCTCTGATTTAGCTGGAAGCTGCGTGTTCCTCTGATTTAGCTGGAAGCTGCGCGTTCCTCTGATTTAGCTGGAAGCTGCGCGTTCCTCTGATTTAGGCTAGGGTCAGACGAACGCATTTTTCACGTTGTCCGTGAAAAAGTGCAGTCGAACGAACGTACATATTTTTCCCCGGAATACGCGGCAGCGGTCATACGATGCGCCTTTTCGTCCATGATTTTGTACGGATCATCAATAAACCACTTTTTGCGTCTGGACGTTATGTTGGCCGGACGTGTGCAGCATCTGACGTCTCCTAATCACACAAACACACCGCTATGCGGCCGCAGCACACTCTGTACGTCAGTAGTAGCGTTTGACGTTCTCTAAAAAATGCGTTCGTTGGCCACTTGCGTTGCACGGACGATTCCGTGCGCCGTTCGTCGTATGTTCCCCGGCATTGGACGTCATTTGCTGCTAGTACGGCCGTGATTTCGTGCGGCTAAACGCACGTTAAAACTGCGCTAGTATGACCCTAGCCTTAGCTGGAACCAGCGCGTTCCTCTGATTTAGCTGGAACCAGCGAGTTCCTCTGATTCAGCTGGAAGCTGCGCGTTCCTCTGATTTAGCTGGAAGCTGCGCGTTCCTCTGATTTAGCTGGAAGCTGCGCGTTCCTCTGATTTAGCTGGAACCAGCGCGTTCCTCTGATTTAGCTGGAAGCTGCGTGTTCCTCTGATTTAGCTGGAAGCTGCGTGTTCCTCTGATTTAGCTGGAAGCTGCGTGTTCCTCTGATTTAGCTGGAAGCTGCGTGTTCCTCTGATTCAGCTGGAAGCTGCGCGTTCCTCTGATTTAGCTGGAACCAGCGCGTTCCTCTGATTTAGCTGGAAGCTGCGTGTTCCTCTGATTTAGCTGGAAGCTGCGTGTTCCTCTGATTTAGCTGGAAGCTGCGTGTTCCTCTGATTTAGCTGGAAGCTGCGTGTTCCTCTGATTCAGCTGGAACCAGCGCGTTCCTCTGATTTAGCTGGAACCAGCGCGTTCCTCTGATTCAGCTGGAAGCTGCGCGTTCCTCTGATTTAGCTGGAAGCTGCGCGTTCCTCTGATTTAGCTGGAAGCTGCGCGTTCCTCTGATTTAGCTGGAAGCTGCGCGTTCCTCTGATTTAGCTGGAAGCTGCGCGTTCCTCTGATTTAGCTGGAAGCTGCGCGTTCCTCTGATTTAGCTGGAAGCTGCGCGTTCCTCTGATTTAGCTGGAAGCTGCGCGTTCCTCTGATTTAGCTGGAACCAACGCGTTCCTCTGATTTAGCTGGAAGCTGCGTGTTCCTCTGATTTAGCTGGAAGCTGCGTGTTCCTCTGATTCAGCTGGAAGCTGCGCGTTCCTCTGATTTAGCTGGAACCAGCGCGTTCCTCTGATTTAGCCGGAAGCTGCGCGTTCCTCTGATTTAGCCGGAAGCTGCGCGTTCCTCTGATTTAGCTGGAAGCTGCGCGTTCCTCTGATTAAGGCTAGGGTCAGACTGAGGCAGTGCGAACGCGCGTGCAGCCGCACTTAATCACGGCCGCACTAGCAGCAGATGCCGGGCAATGACGGCCAATATACGATGTACGGTCGCACAAAAGTCCGGCTGCGCAACGCAAGTGGAAAATGAACGCATTTTTTCGAGAACGTGAAACCGCAGGTACTGACGTACAGAGTGCGCTGCGTCCGCTAGCGGCGTGTGTGCGTGATTAGGAGACGTCAGACGCTGCTAATGTCCGGCAAACATAACGTCCAGAAGCAAAAAGGGTTTTATTGATGATCCGTACAAAATCACGGACGAAAATGCGCATAGTATGACCACTATCACGTATTCTGTGACAAAATGCGTCCATTCGTTCGAACGCACTTTTTCACAGACAACATAAAAATGCGTTCGTCTGACCCTAGCCTTAGCCGGAAGCAGCGCGTTCCTCTGGATTTAGCTGGAAGCTGCGCGTTCCTCTGATTTAGCTGGAAGCTGCGCGTTCCTCTGATTTAGCTGGAAGCTGCGCGTTCCTCTGATTTAGCTGGAAGCTGCGCGTTCCTCTGATTTAGCTGGAAGCTGCGCGTTCCTCTGATTTAGCTGGAAGCTGCGCGTTCTCTCTGATTTAGCTGGAAGCTGCGCGTTCCTCTGATTTAGCTGGAAGCTGCGCGTTCCTCTGATTTAGCTGGAACCAGCGCGTTCCTCTGATTTAGCTGGAAGCTGCGCGTTCCTCTGATTTAGCTGGAAGCTGCGTGTTCCTCTGATTTAGCTGGAAGCTGCGTGTTCCTCTGATTTAGCTGGAAGCTGCGCGTTCCTCTGATTTAGCTGGAAGCTGCGCGTTCCTCTGATTTAGGCTAGGGTCAGACGAACGCATTTTTCACGTTGTCCGTGAAAAAGTGCAGTCGAACGAACGTACATATTTTTCCCCGGAATACGCGGCAGCGGTCATACGATGCGCCTTTTCGTCCATGATTTTGTACGGATCATCAATAAACCACTTTTTGCGTCTGGACGTTATGTTGGCCGGACGTGTGCAGCATCTGACGTCTCCTAATCACACAAACACACCGCTATGCGGCCGCAGCGCACTCTGTACGTCAGTAGTAGCGGTTTGACGTTCTCTAAAAAATGCGTTCGTTGGCCACTTGCGTTGCACGGACGAACTTCCGTGCGGCCGTTCGTCGTATGTTCCCCGGCATTGGACGTCATTTGCTGCTAGTACGGCCGTGATTTCGTGCGGCTAAACGCACGTTAAAACTGCGCTAGTATGACCCTAGCCTTAGCTGGAACCAGCGCGTTCCTCTGATTTAGCTGGAACCAGCGCGTTCCTCTGATTCAGCTGGAAGCTGCGCGTTCCTCTGATTTAGCTGGAACCAGCGCGTTCCTCTGATTTAGCTGGAACCAGCGCGTTCCTCTGATTTAGCTGGAACCAGCGCGTTCCTCTGATTTAGCTGGAAGCTGCGCGTTCCTCTGATTTAGCTGGAAGCTGCGTGTTCCTCTGATTTAGCTGGAAGCTGCGTGTTCCTCTGATTCAGCTGGAAGCTGCGTGTTCCTCTGATTCAGCTGGAAGCTGCGCGTTCCTCTGATTTAGCTGGAACCAGCGCGTTCCTCTGATTTAGCTGGAAGCTGCGTGTTCCTCTGATTTAGCTGGAAGCTGCGTGTTCCTCTGATTTAGCTGGAACCAGCGCGTTCCTCTGATTCAGCTGGAAGCTGCGCGTTCCTCTGATTTAGCTGGAAGCTGCGCGTTCCTCTGATTTAGCTGGAAGCTGCGCGTTCCTCTGATTTAGCTGGAAGCTGCGCGTTCCTCTGATTTAGCTGGAACCAGCGCGTTCCTCTGATTTAGCTGGAAGCTGCGTGTTCCTCTGATTTAGCTGGAAGCTGCGTGTTCCTCTGATTCAGCTGGAAGCTGCGCGTTCCTCTGATTTATCTGGAACCAGCGCGTTCCTCTGATTTAGCCGGAAGCTGCGCGTTCCTCTGATTTAGCTGGAAGCTGCGCGTTCCTCTGATTTAGCTGGAAGCTGCGCGTTCCTCTGATTTAGCTGGAAGCTGCGCGTTCCTCTGATTTAGCTGGAAGCTGCGCGTTCCTCTGATTTAGCTGGAAGCTGCGCGTTCCTCTGATTCAGCTGGAAGCTGCGCGTTCCTCTGATTTAGCTGGAAGCTGCGCGTTCCTGATTTAGCTGTGCGCACGGAGGCGACATCTGATACAAACTGTGCGTCTCATGATCCACTAATCAACTGGACGAGAGACACAAGGAGCCAATCAGAACCAAGAAATATCACAAAGAAACAACAATAAATGTACAGGGTCACAACAAAGGGTCTAGAATATATTCAGGGTGTCTTTTTAGGGGCTCCTCCATATATTCAGGGTGTGTGGGTGTCTTTTTAGGGGCTCCTCCATATATTCAGGGTGTGCGGGTGTGTTTTTAGGAGCTCCTCCATATATTCAGGGTGTGCTTTTAGGGGCTCCTCCATATATTCAGGGTGTGCGGGTGTCTTTTTAGGGGTTCCTCCATATATTCAGGGTGTGCGGGTGTATTTTTAGGGGCTCCTCCATATATTCAGGGTGTGTGGGTGTCTTTTTAGGGGATCCTCCATATATTCAGGGTGTGTGGGTGTATTTTTAGGGGCTCCTCCATATATTCAGGGTGTGCGGGTGTCTTTTTAGGGGCTCCTCCATATATTCAGGGTGTGTGGGTGTCTTTTTAGGGGCTCCTCCGTATATTCAGGGTGTGTGGGTGTATTTTTAGGGGCTCCTCCATATATTCAGGGTGTGCGGGTATGTTTTTAGGGGCTCCTCCATATATTCAGGGTGTGTGGGTGTCTTTTTAGGGGCTCCTCCATATATTCAGGGTGTGTGGGTGTCTTTTTAGGGGTTCCTCCATATATTCAGGGTGTGTGGGTGTCTTTTTAGGGGTTCCTCCATATATTCAGGGTGTGCGGGTGTCTTTTTAGGGGCTCCTCCATATATTCAGGGTGTGCGGGTGTCTTTTTAGGGGTTCCTCCATACATTCAGGGTGTGTGGGTGTCTTTTTAGGGGTTCCTTCATATATTCAGGGTGTGCGGGTGTCTTTTTAGGGGCTCCTCCATATATTCAGGGTGTGCGGGTGTGTTTTTAGGGGCTCCTCCATATATTCAGGGTGTGCGGGTGTATAACAGAGCTGCATAGCTCCAGCAGTGAGTCTGTAAACGCTGTTTAAATCACTTGCTGTGAAATAAGATCTTTGTTCTTTTTTATTGACACATTTGGCCCAAGCGGCCGTGATGTCATCAGAAATGTCCGGGAACGGCCTGGTCTCTGGCTCCGCCTCCAGCGCATCAATATAAAGTATCTGGCTGACTACATGTGTAGTTGTGATGTCACATGATGCTGCTCATGGCGGTGGGGATGCTGGTCGCGTAGTCAATGTCATTATTCTCCAGTCTATTAAATTACAATAAGTCCCAGCGGCGACTCTGCCCCCCCCCCCGCCTTAAAAGCATTTACATGGCGCCTGATACGTATGTAAACAAAGTGTAGAATAATGACGGGAAGCCTCGGAGTGACAGCTCAGGTTATCGAGTTGCTGCTATGAGAGTGAACCTTGCTCCAGAGATAAGAATAGAAATGCTCCTGCAGCGCACTTTACGAGCTGCGTATCCGCGTCACGGGAGCTGCGGCGACAGCATAAAACTGCAGCACGTCTTCATGGTGACGTACAAAGCCTCCTCTCAATCATTGTACTGTGGGGGGGCTATCTACACCTCCCAAAATTACCAACACACAAAGAGGGGTGCTCACATCTTAATATTTGGTGCTGGAGGCGGGGCCTGATGTTTAATATGACATCACAACCTGCTTGGGTCATTTATGTTTCAACAACAAAGCGAGCGATTTCTAACATTTATTATAATTTACAGACGCATTGCTTTACAGCTCTGTTATACACTGTATTTTATGAGCTCCTCCATGTTACGGGGGTGTGCTTTCTCTATATGTTCACCCGCACACCCTGAATATATGGAGGAGACCCTAAAAACACACCCGCACACCCTGAATATATGGAGGAGACCCTAAAAATACACCCGCACACCCTGAATATATGGAGGAGCCCCTAAAAACACACCCGCACACCTTGAATATATGGAGGAACCCCTAAAAAGACACCCGCACACCCTGAATATATGGAGGAGCCCCTAGAAAGACACCTGCACACCCTGAATATATGGAGGGACCCCTAAAAACACACCCACACACCCTGAATATATGGAGGAGCCCCTAAAAAGACACCCGCACACCCTGAATATATGGAGGAGCCCCTAAAAAGACACCCACACACCCTGAATATATGGAGGAACCCCTAAAAAGACACCCGCACACCCTGAATATATGGAGGAGCCCCTAAAAAGACACCCACACACCCTGAATATATGGAGGAGCCCCTAAAAAGACACCCACTCACCCTGAATATATGGAGGAACCCCTAAAAAGACACTGCACACCCTGAATATATGGAGGAGCCCCTAAAAAGACACCCACACACCCTGAATATATGGAGGAGCCCCTAAAAAGACACCCCCACACCCTGAATATATGGAGGAGCCCCTAAAAAGACACACACACACACACCCTGAATATATGGAGGAGCCCCTAAAAAGACCCCACACACCCTGAATATATGGAGGAACCCCTAAAAAGACACCGCACACCCTGAATATATGGAGGAGCCCCTAAAAAGACACCCACACACCCTGAATATATGGAGGAGCCCCTAAAAAGACACCCCCACACCCTGAATATATGGAGGAGCCCCTAAAAAGACACACACACACACACCCTGAATATATGGAGGAACCCCTAAAAAGACACCCGCACACCCTTAATATATGGAGGAACCCCTAAAAAGACACCCACACACCCTGAATATATGGAGGAACCCCTAAAAACACACCCTGAATATATGGAAGAGCCCCTAAAAGGAGGGACATTAGGAGGTAAGGGGAGGCTCTATGCTACAGATGGTAGTTTGGCTGAACCCCTACATGTGTCACTCCTGATCATCACATTGTCCCACATTGACTCTGCTCCCAGCAGCCCCTGTAAAGGCTTCACAATAGCATAGGTGCTGGTAGACACGGTTTCCTGCTGGTATAGGAGCATGAGGTGGGATGACCGTGTGATTAGTCCTATTCCAGGATGGGTTATTTTACATTTTAAAATAAAAATCACTTTCTATTAAGGATGAAAATAAATCTTTTAAAATAAAAACACAACAAACCCACAGAATTCAGATGTAAAACGCGTTGACAGTAAAAAAAAATTCCAAACCCAATTTCTCCATCTCTCTGTTCTTGGCGTATTTTCTCCAGTCCCGTCGCCTCCCATTGTCGACAGCCTCCTCCCTCACGTCCGAAGTTCACATTCCATTCCCTGGGAGATAACAATTTTAAAGGCAAGTTAAGAAATAAACAAATAAAGGACAAACAAGGTTTTCCTGGCGCCACCAGTGCTGGAGCTGTCATTCAATCGAACGACAAAGATCCACGGCTCGTTAGCCTTCCCGTTTCTCGTCCGGTGGAGATGCCGGCAGGTACGGCCTTCAGGTGAGCCTCCCGTATCTTCTACTTCTAGTATGTCGTTAGCTCGGAGACCTGCAGATCCATGAGGATCAGAAAAGGGCCAATAAAATCGTCCTAGGAAATCAGAAGAGCGATGGTACTGACCACCGGACATTGGGTTCTTGGTGAACCACAATAGCCATGAGTCTTGTTCAACCAGATGTTAGAGTGGAGGGTAGTTACCCATGGGAGTTGTTGCGTAAAGCAAGGAAGAAGCCATCTAAATTAGTCAAAAGGTGGGCAACCTTGGTCCACCAGATCTTTTGGAACTACAACTCCCATTAAGCTCAGCCAATCTACTGAGCACCTGAGCCTCTAGGGAGACATAGTTTCGAAACATCTGGAGGGCCGCAGCTGCCGAACCCTGACAGATGGCGACGATAAGAAAACAAAAAACATTTCACCAAAGTCTAAAATCATACATCAGAGTCGGATCTCGGATATCCTGGTCGGCTGCTCCCATATGGACATCATTTCATGGAGTTTACCTGGTGCGCTTTGCGGTTGGATTTGGGCCTTGTTTCTGTAACTTCTGTTACGTAAAGCTGAAGCAGAATTGTTTATTTTTACGGTAGATTTTATTAGGGATGCACCGATACCACTTTTTTAAGACTGATACCGAGTACCGATACTTTTTGAAAGTACTCACCGATACCGAGTACCGATACTTTTATTTTATGTCATGTGACGCTTTCCAATAAGAACAGACCTCATATAAAAATGCCCCCAGCTCACAAGTATATATCCCCCCCCCGAGATATAGATAGATATATATATACACAGAATGACCCAGCTCACAGAGATCTCGGCTGGAGGCAGCGTCACAGCCTCCACTGCCTGGCAGCCGCGTCACGGCCCTGCGACTGGACCCACGACTGGGTAAGTGATGCGGCCCGCCGGAGGGGGAACGCTGGCCAAATGCTTTTCATGCATGCGGCCAGCTTGCCCAGCTCTGCGGATACCGGCAAGCCGGCCCAGCGCTGGCTTCTGGTATCGGTGGGAGGTATCGGGCCATTTGTACGAGTACCAAGTACTCGTGCAAACGGCAGTATCGGCACTGATACTAGTATCGGTATTGGTGCATCCCTAGATTTTATCGGGGAAGTCCTAATTTGGATATTTCTGTCCCCTGCCTGTTAGAATATCATGTGCCAGGGCGCATCGCCGAAATGTGTAGGTCATGTAGGACTGGGCGATATCCTCCATCAACTCGAAGTCGACCAAGGGAGAAGATCGATCGAGAAGATCACCCCAGCCCTAATTTCAAGCTATCTACAGAGAGGATGTAGAAAGGGGTGTATTCACTCGGCCAGGAATAGGCGTGAATTCACAAAGATATAGCCACGTTTAGGTCACCAATCCCCAGATGATGGGAACATGGCTCAGTTGAAGACCCCTCTCCCACCCCATGTCTCTGTAGAGGATCTGTGTGTAGATTTAAACGGCTTTCTGGATTTTTTATTATTTCATGGAAACAGTTTGTGCGGTGACTGTTATTTTTCAGCATCTCAAGTATTTAATGGATCTGTGACCAGGACGCCCGTAGCGCGATGAAATCACAGATAAATCTGTTCTGTGGCTTTTATTTAAAGAAAAACAGACAAAACCACCAATAACCAAGTGCATGTGGGGCATCACTGGAGAGTTGAAGGAATCACTTCCTGTTTCCTGCACAGAGGGATGCTGGGAGCAGCTCAGCAAACACAGCATTTGATTGGATGATGCCATAACCTGCACTCTGAGGCCTTGGTATTTGTAGTTTTTTTTCTTCTTAAAATCAGTAACGGCCACCGATACTTTAATATTATGCCGCGGAACTTCTAACAGTCCCAGTTAGAGCGGGACAGTCCTGAGTTTCGGATCCTGTTCTTGCATTTTTTACTCTGGTGTCCTCATTCTGGAAACACCAGACAAGAGTGACCGTGGCGATTAATTCAGGCAAGGAACAACTTGCTCCGAACTCGGTCTCTGACCAAGGGCGCGGCGGTCACCCTGGCATGTAGCCGGTTCACCAGTCTGTCACCACCCATTTTTAAGGCTGCGGCCTGTAGTTTGGCCTCATCGATGATACCTGGGGGTGGGCCCCTCTTATAGACCAACCCCCATCCTTGCCCCGCTATTGTACTTAATAATGTTGGGTGGCATGGTCATGTAGTTCCAAGATGGCCTCCTCCGTGCTGAAATCCTGACAGAACGTCTCACAATAATTACAGTAAAGCCACAAAAAGGGGCAAACAATGCCAACCTGCATGGTACCGGTCTAAATAGGTCACTGGACGGGGACGCTTTAAAAATCATGCAACAACAAATATAAATATATACGTTTAATTTTTTTTATTTTTTAAAAAAGCGTTGCCTGATCTGTCATGTTCTCTCTGGAACAAAACATTCTCAGAGGAGATTGGGACGGAGATAAGGTTGTGTAATCGTGTAAAAGGTGGAGGGAGCATTTTTAAACAGGTCTGAAAAAACAACTCCCCGGTTGCCTGCGGGCTCCCGTACACAGCCGCCAATGCAGGAAATCCTGATCGAAAAAATGTTCCCTCGTGACCCCAGACATCAGATCAGAAAGTAGGGGCTCTGTAAACAGACAGATGCGTCAAAACGTGGTGGCCGAACCTTCCATGTCGTGGGTTTTCATGGAACAACATTACGGCAGATGCAAAACCCCATCAAGCAGCTTTTAATTCCTCGGGGAATCGGTCAGACTGGACGAGTGTCCTCACCGTCTACTTTTGGACAGAAAATTATTTTGTGAATAAGTAAACCGAGGTCGCGGAAACCTTGGCGGACAATTTTGGCAGCCGTAGCGCAAGGTAAAACGCCACGTCCAACTGCTGAGGACGCCATGTGCAAAACTATAGCTAAACGTCAAATTCTGCAAGTGAAACCGATGGATGGTTTTATTACCCAGGTTTAGGTTAGAAACGACCTCGAGTGGCTCCTCTGCTTAAAGAAATCCGGGGCCTCCTCATTCACTCGGGGAATGAGTGCAGAGGCATCTGGACTGTAGCTGGGAGGCACGCGGTGTCTTCCCGATGACTTGGGAGCAGGCTAGAAGTCATCTCGGGTCAATGCTGACCATGCAGGACTCCAGTTGAGGGTCTTGGTGCACAGCCATGTCTTTGATTAGAGGGTCCGGCTGGCTTGAAAAGGGAATCCGGGACCTCGGTATTCAGTCGTTGGTTCTCCCGGTCTGCTTGTGGGTCATGGAGCAAGCAGGGACTGAATGCAGAGGCCCCTAGGCTCTAGCTGAGAGGCTTGCAGCTTGTTCTCCATGACTGGTGAGCAGGCAGGGAAGATGCCACGAGTCAATGCTGAGGCTGCGCAATTCCATCTAGGGGCGACTCGCTGCTCACCAAGTCTTGGGCTTGGGGGTCCGATTGGCTTGGAAAGGGAATCTGGGACCTCAGCTTTCATGCTCAGCATCTTCCCTGCCTGCTCGTCATCATGGACTGTAGAGGCACATGGACTCTAGCTGAGCGGCTTTCAGTATCTTCCCAGTCTTTTCCACGACTCGCAAGCAGGCAGGGAAGATGCTATGAGTCAATACCGAGGCTGCAGGACTCCATCTGGGAGGAGGAGTCTCGCCACCCAGCCATGTCTTGGACTCTGGGGTTGGATCGGCTTGAAAAAGCTGATCCATGAAAAATGCCGAGATCGGGTACTACGAATCGGATCGTGACGTCCCACAGGGCACCACGACCGCTCTATATACACTGAGTGGCCGCAATGCCTAGAGTGTCACTTTAAAACCAAGGAGTGCCCAGTCGCGTCAAATGATCCGATCAGTCTCAAGACTTTATGGGTTCAATAAAACAGGATCTGCGTTCATCGAGCTTTCACTAAACGAGAAACAGGCAAACGCTCCCCCTGCCAGAAACAGACTGTGCGCATCATCGCTACTTTGCCCCCCCCCAAAAAGGGTTAACGTCGAATGACCTAAAAACCAAAACAAGAAAACAAGAAGACCCCTGGTGAAAAGGGAGCAGATGCCTGTGGGTACGGAGCCGCGATGCTTAACATCGCATTAAGAATTGAATTTTGGATGTTTGCCCTAATAATACATTTTGCAGAGTTTTTATAAACCAGCGATGGGGAGAAAAATCACTTTTTAATGACGTTAAAGGGGTTTATCAGCCAAAGCTATGGGAATCCACCACCTCGGCAGTAATTTCTGGAGATGTTGAGCGCAGCTACTGAGGAGCAGGAGAGGAAATACCTCAAAATAAGGTGTTTGGGGCCAAAGGTCTTCTAAAACCAGATGATGTCTCGTCTAACCCCCCCCCCCATTCTCCGCTGCACTGGCTTGTATACATGGCTGGACGGACCATTAGGGCAACTGTCCGAGGTTCCTAGCCTAGGAGGCCCCACGATCTCCTATTGCCTGTGGGCACCAACAGTTGCCAGTCCACTCCTGTTTGTATCTTAAAAAATAAATGTTACATTTTTCAGTTTCACCAATGTCTTCCTTTACCAAATAACCTACTTTTTGACATATTTTTAATCTTTCCTGTTTCCTTGTAGACTCAAAGAACCAAAACCTCGCGGGAGACCATGACACAGGTACCTTTATCTGCATTTCGCTCATTAACCGCAGTATAACCCAGGGGTCAACCTAGGTCATTTCCCACTTTGTTTTGGGTTTTTTAGGACTTGACCCCTGGGTGTGTGTTTTATTTTTTTTTGTTGTACCTCTGGTTTCCTTTTATTTATTCAACCACTTACCCTAAAAGTAGATACTGTATACGGGTGGGGGGGCACCTGGGATTCCACAGCCAAATTTAGAGGGGCTCAAATTTGGGAAAAACCTAAGTCTTACCAAGGTGACCTTCATACGTAAAGGGAGCACTTTCGCCCCGGGGGTCAGTAACCTTGGCCTTTCATCTTCCATGATGCTCAGCCTCTCATTAGGTTTGCATCGATTGTGTTGGAAGCAGAAACCTAATCTGTACGGGGGGGGGGGTGGCATCACTTCAGTGACCCCAGCTGGAGAAATGAGGGTGCATTAAATGCAAGCGTGCCGACAAGTAAAAGGAATGCAGAGTCTCAAATTGGGATGCACGAGACAGAATAGGGGGGGGGTATTTGACCACCTTAGCACCCTATAGCAGTGATGGTGAACCTTGGCACTCCAGATGTCCGGAAACTACATTTCCCCTGATGCTCCTGTTCCAACATCTTTAAGACTGACCAGGCATCATGGAACATGTAGCTCCAAAACATCTGGGGTGCCACGGTTCGCCATCACTGGAAAAAAAATGGCTGACTCTTAATCATAGGATGCAAGAGTCAAAGAAAGAAAAAGCCAAGAAACTGGAAAGACCAGGATCTAACCTCAAAATGCAGTCCAAGGTGAAAATATCCCTAGGTATGACTTGCTTTTGGTAGGCGGAGCCAATTTTGAGATGCAAGGCTTGGCAACCGACCGCCATCTTTAAAGGTCATCAGCCACCACTTCTCCCACAGTTTCAGAGGGTCTTATGGTCCTCCATAGATAGGGTTGGTAAGTCTTTCCAAGGGGAACAAGATGATGAGCTCTAAACTCAAGATCCTCAGGTAAATTTAGCGGTATGCCCTATGGATATCACTAGAAAGAATCTCCGTTTTTTTTTTTTAGATGAATGACCACCGTATGGATTTATCCATGAGCCATTTACCCGTGAACCATGAGGCCTGGAGTCAATCAATGTACACAATGTACGAGGAAGACAGTAACAGCAGCTTCAGTTCCATGGGGATGTCTGTGCAGAGCGCGACGCCCAACGAGAGTGAGGATAACGACCCAGATGAGGATAAACAGTGCACAGTTTGTGGAGATAGGGCCAACGGGTACCACTTTCACGTCCTGACCTGCGAAGGCTGCAAAGGTTTCTTCAGGTAACGCAATCATCACAAGAGTCCGACAACACCAGGGACTCCTTTATATGGGGATCATGCTACGCGACACACTTTTTGACCCTTTTTTATTTTTGTACCAAAATTAGTGAGGTCCCAGAAGGAATTTTTTTCGTGCCTCCTGTCAGTCATGCAGTATTCGCAATCGGCAGACACCAGGTCTTAATCCGGTACTGCACATGATGCCACACTCCCAGTGCGAATCCTTGGCGCCCATGTAAAGGGAATCCCAAATCACCTTGGTGGCTTCTTCCATTCATTCTTCATTGACTTGTGGGGTCCTGCGTTGGGGGCGTGATGTGGGTCATGGGTGGTAGCCCATGGTATTGATGACCCGACAGAGGAGGACTCAGGAGTTTAATGGGATTGATAAAGGAATTTCCTGCATAATCGTAAGATCGACTCCCGGTCCTAGAGATCGGATTTGGGACATCCCCATCAAAGCATAGATGGTTTACGTTGAGATCTTAAAATACGGATCTTATTCAGAGATCAACCCCTACTACTCAAGCCACCCCCTCCAGGGGTTTTGGTTTTAACCCATGGATTTCCCTTTATTTTATTAGCTATGGTTTCCTCACAGGATCTCGAGTCAACCTCTAGGTCATCGCGGTCGATTAACAGTGAATCTTATCCATTGCGTTTTCTAGACGTCGCCATAAAACACGGCTCTAGTAATAACACTCTGAGCGTTGGCAAACAATGATATCATTATCACTCGGATTAATTTTTACATCAGGTAATTAAATTAGAAAGCTGAATGTGTTGTAACTGTTCTTGGCGGATATCAAAGTTCTAAGGGTGGTGGAGTCACCGTTGGGACCTTCCTGCAGATTGCTTCACCTTCTCGTCTTTGGCCTAAAATTACTCTTTCCAAAAACGCCACAAAAATCGATAGTCTTTCCTCTAACTGTCTCCGACGTCTGCTCCACAGGCGCTCCATCAGCAAAGGACTGCAGTTCACCTGCCCCTTCACCCGCACATGTCCCATCACAAAGTCCAAGCGGCGGAGATGCCAGGCGTGCCGGCTTCAGAAGTGTCTGGACGTGGGCATGAGGAAAGACAGTGAGTTGGTGCCGTCCTCTATTAGCCGCGCAGTCCGTCCTATCTGTACATGGCGCAGCACTTCGCATCGCGGAAGGCCATTACTCCGCTAATACTTTAGAAGCGAGATGGATCCATTAGACCATGAGGCACTTACGAGAGCCGCACGGAAAAGTCCTCTCGACCCAAAGCAATTACTAACATGAGAGTCGAGGTTCTCCCCTCCCCTCCGGCTCCTCAGGCTCCGGCTGAGTCCTCAGAATCCATTAGAGAGAAGGCGCTGCATTGATTGCAGGAGCAGGGAAAAACGTTAAGCCCGTCTCGCTTACAAATCCCAGAAGCCTTTGCTTGTCAGCGATCAGACTCAGGCCAATTGCAGCAGGTTAATTACCCCGCAGGAAGCGCTGACAGTAATGGGCTGATGCGGCGGCTTGAGATCAGAAGCGGCTTTGTTCTGGTGCCAGATCCATGGCGAGATGAACACGGCTTCGAGAGGGTTTCTAATAAAAGAGAGGAACCTCCCGTCCTCTCCCCATCCTCCCCACCAAGCTTTAGTCGGTCCGTTTCCTTTGATGCGCTCTCAACGGGTAAGAGCCGCGGCAGCCAATGATGGAAAACACATGCAGCTCGGCGCTCCGACAGCCCCCAAAATCAAGCTTTAAATGTGGTTTAAAGGAGCTCTTTTTAAAGGATGGTGCACTTAAAACAATCTCCAGCCTTCACAGTACCTGCTGACACGTTGACCAGACCAGGAAATGGCTCGGCCAATCGGGATCCTCAAATTATAGTATATAAAAGGATAAGCAAACCCCTTTAATTCAAACCTAAACAGACACGATACTTACTATCTACACTGCCTGGCCAAAAACAAAGTCCCCACCTCCCGTTCAAGCCTGATATGATCTGGGGTGGCTTCTGTGGGCCCGTTCTATGTTCGGCAACAATATGTGCCCCAAAAGGAGGTCATGTGACTCCCTGAATATAGAGAATGAGCAGGTTATTCCATCAATGTTTTTTTTTCTTCCCTGATGGCACAGCGGGCATATTCCAAGGTGGCAATGCCAGGATTCATCGGGATCAAATTGTGCAAGAGTGGTTGAGGGAGCAGGAGACATCATGGATTGGCCACCGCACAGTCCAGACCTTAACCCCATTGAGGTTAATCTTTGGGATATCAAAATCTGAGGGGTCAGAGTTTGACATCCCGGCGTAGTAGAAGTGGTGTTGGCCTCCTCGCCAGTCTAGATGACCGGTAGAGACCGTGCTGTCAAGCCGACATGGTCAACCTCAGTCTTTCGTATCCTCTAGATTTAGAGTTTGACCATGTGTCCGGTTAAACAGAGCTTTTGGATGATTAGGGAGGGATGTAATCGAGAGACAGATGAGGATTCCGGGGCAGATGTTGCCGTTGGTCCTCTGTCACAAAAATAAAGTTCACGAATCAAGAAAAGAATCAGTCGAGTCGATGAGATATTGAACCGACGGTCAAAATGAAAGGTCGTGGCTGGTTGGAGGCAACGGCCGAACTAATTAACACACGGCGCGCTCTGCGTGAATTACGAGCCACTGGAAGGCGGCAGATTTTTATACACGTCATTTTGACCATTTTTATTTATTTTTTACAATATTTTGACCCCGAATGCGGAGCTGTACCATGAGGGTAGAATTGAGATTTTTCGGCAAAAACATAAGGGTCTATTTACAAAGCACCAACATTTTTGTGTTTCAGCCCATTTCGCCAAAAAAACAACAACATAGTTTTTGAATTCCTCATGGGTGACGTTTCCGCATGGTTTAACAGAACCAGTCAGTCTTTGGAGGAAACAAAAAAAAAGTTTATTCACTAAGGTGGGATAATCCTTAAAAAAAAAAAAAAAAAATCTTAAATTTTAAGAAAAACTGAATATTTTGGGGACACCAGTATTTCACGTAAATAAAGTGGTCACTAAATTAGATTAAATGTAGATTCTTAACTCTTGAGGAGAGAACCAGGAGATGTGAAAATGAAACCGCAACAAATCACAAATTAAAAAGAAAAATAAAAAGGGAAAAAGTCCGAATTAAATAAATAAAATAAACACTAAATTCTGGATTAAACGTTAAATGTGAGATATCCACCGATGAGCCAATTATGTGCCAATTGTGAATCATACAGGGAAGGGATAAATGCACAAAAATTATTATTTTACTTTAAAAACAACAAAAAATAAAAAAACAAAACCTTCAGAAATGGATTCGAAAAATCATGAACAGCAACTGCAGGCAGCTTTTTCATGCCATACACATTTACAAGCAAAAAAAGGAAAGGTGCCAACGACACAAAAAGGCAAGAAACCTCCTGCCTAAATTTAAAAAAGCCGAAAACGTAAATATCGTTGTTTCTTTAACCCCTTCACTGCTGAGCCATTTCACGTCTTAAAAAAAAAAAACACGTATTTCTTTTTATTATTTGTTTTCTTTACTTTAAACATGGTCATGTTTGGTATCATTGGAAAGGCCATGCTCTGGCTCTGGCCTGTCTAATGATACCACGCATGACCCTACTAGCTGCCAACAGTCGGGATATATCGGGGTTCAAAGGAACCCCCTATCTTTCCTTAGAAGTCAATGAGGACGTTCCCCACACGTCCTCAGCAGTGAAAGGGTTAAGCGTTAGTATGTTGGACGTTGAGCGACTTGAACGATACAAGTTGTAAAGAAAAATTTGAATACACCTTAGAACACTCCATGATCACAAAGTAGAACCTCATGAACCAAAAACACAGGAAAAAAACCAACAAAAAAAAAAAAGATTATTCACAAACCGCCGTTAATAGTTTCCATAGCTGCGAACAAAGGCTAAAACCTTTAATGTTGCCGTTTCAAAGGGAGAATATTAAACAATGGCAGGAGAGGCTTCATCGATGAATCTTCTCCTGCAGACGTTTGGATTTTGCGTTTTGGGAAACGACAAAGTTGGTGACGGTGGCGACAATGGCAGTTTTTGTAGCTCATCGCATCTACAGCCAATGGTACCTGAATAATCCCCCAAACCATCAGGTGCCGAATTCAAACTTAGTGTAAACCTAACCAGAGCTGGTGTAAACGTCCCAGGTCCATGAACATTGCTAGGTTTGCAAGAACTCCGGTTACATTTACACCATGATTGGACTAGAGCCACAGTGGTCTCCTCGATCCCTCGTAAAGTGTGTAGATCTCCGTATAGTTGTTACCCTAGGATTCCGATTTAAATCCTTTATGGTTAAGAATATAATCCCCTCTGGCTTCCAGTGATCATGACCGAAGAAGCGTTGGTGATGCGTCGAGAACTGAGGAAGAAAAAGAAGCAGGAACGTCTACGCAAGGCCCGGCAGTTGACGGAAGTGAGATCTTTGACTGAGGAACAGAAGCAGTTGATAGCCACTCTCACGGAAGCACAAACCAAGCACTTCGATTCAAGCTTTTCCCAATTTGTGAATTATCGGGTGAGTACTTCCAGTGTTAGAAGATTTCACTTTTCTATGGAGTCGACTGAAAGCGAGAAGACTGGACAAGATCATCAGTTGACCTGTAGGCTTGACCTTGGGTAAACAAACTTATACAAAGTGTGGCTAGTCACCGACGTTCATGAAAGAATTTTAGGAAGTCCAACATGGTCTAACTTTTTTGTAAGGGCATGTGTCATTTTCCTAAAACGGTTGGACTTTGAGGGCAATATTCCAAAGTTGGTGCCAACTTAACCAGAGCTGTTGTTAACTTAACATCTCCATAGACTATAATGGCTCTGGGAAGTTTACAACAGCTCTGGTTAAGTTAACACCAGCTTTGTAATATGGTCCTGTGTGGTTAATACATTCATGGACCTCAGAGATATATTGACTTAAATGAAAAACCAATCGGTCAACGTCCAATAATATTTACGAGGTTATAGATCTCTTGGTGAAGCGGTCAAGGTTTCTGAATAAAGGAGATCCCAAGATGTTGCCATTCTATTTGCATCAACCGACAAGACACAAACCCTCCAGGCGCCATCCGAGTCGACATGGAACGCTCTAACAACGCGTCGATTTATGCCACACCTGAGCGCTGTCACATTTACGTGATTGACAGAAGTGCGTTATATCATTGCTACCGTCCACGTAGGGTTTTCAGCACAAATATGACATCAGCAGGAAGGGAGGTACCAAGGTCTACTTAAACCCTACCATGCATTTGCTTCATTGTGGATAGTTGTTAGCCCAATAGCGTGCTCTTTTTATGGACATTCTGCGCTTGACACAGCATAACTTTGTCCATTCTCTTGTCTGAAACCCTGGGTGTTGAGCTTGGCTTGACCGCGACCATTCTCTCCGATAGTCTGTGTACTGACTCTGCTTGTCCACGATGACTCTTTCTGAAGGTTTCCCTGTGTATTTACCAGTCCCTTCCAGGACTTCTCTTCTGGCTATTCTTTACGATTTCTCATTTCGTGGCCTATTTGTGCCTGCCCGGAGAGTATCTCTATAGAGTTGTTTTGCCAGACGCGTTTCGAGCCCAGCCATTCTAATGACTGGTAATCAGGTCTGGTTCAGTGCCCTCAACCCTCAACCTAGCACCTTCAAAGACTGGTACTGGGCCTGGATAAACGGGTTCTTTGCATACTGTAGGGTTAGGATATCGTAAGGTTAGTGGGGCTCTGAGAAATCTCCTTTCTTTGCTCCATTTCCTTGACATCCAACCAATTCCATTCTGAATGCATGTAAGTCCTCAGATGGTCAAAGAGATGATGATGGTGTCCGGTTTTGCCGACCTCAGAGTTAAATCAACCGGCAAATCATCAAACTCACCTAAACCATTCCCGCTCCTCAGTAAGTGCCATGCCATCCTAAAAAAAAAGTGGTCAAACACTAGTTTCAGACCTTGAAAGACTCAAGTTTGTCGTCTCCACCTCGGACGATGACATTGGTGGGTCATGAAAGCGTACAGTGAATTTTTATCGGCAACACCTTGTAATCGCTTCGCTTTCTACTAAAATGACGTGTTTGTTAACTCTATGAAGATTGTGTTGGTGCTTCCACGTTAAAGACTTCAGGACCAGTTTGCTGATCAGAGGACAGGAGGTCTGTTGCCCAACCCCACGTCAGATGCCACCTATGACGGAATGAGATGGTGTTCCGCCTGCGGGTGTGCTCTATCTGCGTGACCCCGTCGCTTACCGCTGGCCCGACTACCGAGTGGCGCCCACTCGGCGTCTCGTGCGGCCTGGCGTGACCCTAGGGTAGGGTTAGCGGGCGGTGGAGGGGACCCCTGCCTGAAACCAGTCCGACCACTGAGCCATACAGCACTCAGCGTCCCGAGCAACTGGTTCCTTGACCTGGCGGGTATGGGACGCCTGCGGGAATCAGCCCTAGCGGCCGCGGAGGAAGATTCGGATCTTATGGGGAAACGTTTCGGTTCTTAGGTGGGAAACGTTTCCGATCCGGGGGCGGATGTTTCTTCGGATCTTGAGCGGTGATGTTTCGAGTCGGGAAGGGATGGCGGGTCGGATCGGAACTGGAGGGCTTCCGATCGGTAGGGAAAGGCGCTTCGGATCTGGCGGGACCAGGGGAACGTTCGGGTCTTACCGCGACGGTCGATGCGCGGCTCCCGGCGGGGCCGTTCGGTTCGGATCGCTGTATTTCCCCGATCGAATCTTCTGATGTAGCGCCGCTGCCCTGATGCTCGATGCAGGGTCAGCGCGCTCGATTCGGATCGGATGGGCACCGTATTCTGAGGCCGCGAGGGACACTCAGATCCGAAATACGGCGGAGAATCAAGCCACACCAGACAAAGCTGAATGTACTGCAGGAACTGCCTTTATTGTTTACAGTACAGACTTTTATTACTTCTTATCATAATTAGAATACAATGGGACTCCTTGCCCGCCCTCCCAGGACCCATTGGCCCTTAGCCTTCAGGGAGTCGCCAATTCGGACCGGATGGTCCGAATCGGCCATTTTACGATTCGAACCGGATGGTTCGAATCGGCCATTTTCCGAATCGAAATTCCAACTGCGCCACAAGGATCGGAAAATGGCGGCGAGCAAGGCAAACACAGGGAAAATACATCACACCATAACCAACAGGGAACACTTTTTTAACACCACACAATTGTCACCTCTAAGTAAAATAACGAAAAACAAGGTGCGTGCCACCACACCCAAGTGTCCATGTCCCCACTGTCACTGCACCGCCCCTGGCTGAGGGTGCTGGGCCATCCCGTGACACTCCTCCCCCTCCCCAAGGTCCGACGCACTCGGTTGGACCCCACCGGGTCGTACCGAGGTAGTCGGGGCTCCCCAATCCCCTGGTTCCCGGCCCGACTGTCGCGATAACCCATCTGCGTTACCGTTCTGCGACCCGGGCCGATATTGGATGGAAAAGTTGAAGGGTTGGAGAGCCAGGCTCCACCGCAGCAGGCGGCCGTTCTCCCCCGCCACTCGGTTGAGCCATACCAAGGGGTTGTGGTCGGTCATCACGGTGAAGGACCGACCGTAGACGTAGGGTTGGAGCTTCCGTAGGGCCCAGACCAGGGCCAGGCACTCCTTTTCCACTGCAGCATACCCCACCTCTCGCGGCAACAACTTCCGGCTAATAAACGCCACCGGATGGTCCCCCCCGTCGTCCCCCACTTGACTCAGGACAGCTCCCAGTCCGAACATGGACGCGTCTGTGTGGACAATAAAACGTTTATTATAGTTGGGAGCTGCCAGCAGGGGAGCTTGGGTCAGGGCGGCCTTCAATTGTCGAAAGGCCTGTTCGCACTCCGGGGACCACAGGACTTGGCGGGGCAGGGATTTCTTGGTCAAGTCAGTCAGGGGTTTGGCCAGATCACTGTAGTGGGGTACAAATTTCCTGTAATACCCCGCGGTACCCAGAAAGGCCAGGACCTGAGTCTTGGTCACAGGAGTGGGCCAGTCCAGGATAGCCTCTATCTTGGCGGGCTCCGGCCGCTGTATCCCGCACCCCACCCGGTGGCCCAGATACTGCACCTCGGCCATCCCCACCTTACACTTCTCCGGCTTTAGGGTCAGGTTGGCGTCCCTAATCCGGCCCAGGACAGTCCCTACATGCTCCAGATGTTCCTCCCAGGTCTGGCTATAGATGGCTATGTCATCCAGGTACGCGCAAGCGAATCCCTGGAGGCCATCGAGGAGGCGATCGATTAACCGCTGGAAGGTAGCAGGGGCGTTCTTCATCCCGAACGGCATGACTCGAAACTGGTACAGGCCGAACGGGGTGATGAAGGCCGACTTCGGGGTCGCCTCCTCGGCAAGGGGAATCTGCCAATACCCCTTGCACAGATCCACCGTGGTCAGAAAATGACCCCCGGAGATCTGGTCTAGCAACTCGTCGACTCGGGGCATCGGATAAGCGTCCGTAACAGTACAGTCGTTTACCCGCCGATAGTCGACGCAGAACCTGGTGGTACCGTCCTTTTTGGGCACCAGGACCACGGGCGACGCCCATGGGCTGGCCGACGGCTCTATGACCCCCAGCTCCAACATCTCCCGGATCTCAGCCCGCATAGACTCGCGGACTGCTTCCGGGATCCGGTAGGCGGGCTGTCGGAGTGGCCTCTGGCCGGGGGTGTCCACCTGATGGACGGCCTGGTCCGTATATCCTGGAAGGGCCGAGAAAACCCCCGGATAGGCGAGAAGCAGCTGCCGCGCCTGCGCCTGTTTCTCGGGCCCTAGCTCCTCCCCCACTGCACCTGCTCCACCCCGGAAGGCTGCTTAGCTACCCCCGGGAGTTCCTCCAAGGGAAAGGGCTCCGCCTCCTCGGCCGCCGGCGCGCATATGGCGTCCACCGACTCTGGCCGCTCATGGAAGGCCTTCAGCATATTGACGTGGAACGTCCGCTGGATTCTGGTGTCCGCGCAGCTCACAACCACATAGGTGGTATCCCCCAGCTGGGTTACCACCTTGTAGGGACCTTGCCAGGCCGCCTGCAGCTTGTTCTGCCGCGCTGTGGTTTCAACACCAGAACCTTCTGTCCCACACAGAACGAGCGGCTGCACGCAGCGCGATCGTACCACGCCTTCTGCTGAGCCTGGGCCGTCTCCATGTTCTCCTGCACGAACCCCTGGAGGTCCGCCAAGCGCTCCCGAGCTTCAGAACATACTCCACCACAGGGACACACCGTCCTCCTCCGGCGGCCCTTCCCACTGAGCCCTAACCAGATCCAGAGGACCGCGCACCCGGCGTCCATACAGCAGCTCAAACGGTGAGTACCCGGTGGATTCCTGCGGAACCTCCCGGTAGGCGAACAGCAAGTGGGGAAGATACTTCTCCCAATCCCTGTTCTCATGCACGAAGGCCCGGATGAGCTGCTTCAGGGTCCCATTGAACCGCTCGCACAGCCCGTTGGTCTGGGGGTGATACGGGGCGCTGTGCAGCGCCTTAACGCCACAGAGACGCCAGAGCTGTTGGGTGAGCTCAGCGGTAAACTGGGTACCCTGATCGGATAGGATTTCTCGGGGAACCCCACCCTCGTGAACACCCTGAGGAGCGCGTCCGCTACCGTGTCCGCCTGGATGTTGGCCAAGGCCACAGCCTCGGGGTACCGGTGGCATAATCCACCACGGTAAGAATATACCTCTTACCGGTGGCACTGGGCCGTGGCAACGGCCCTACGATGTCAACCGCCACCCGGCTAAAGGGCTCCTGGATGATGGGCATGGGGTGCAGGGGCGCCTTCGGATGGTCCCCAGCCTTCCCAGCTTTCTGACAGACTGGGCAGGTGCGGCAATAATCGCGGGTGTCGTTGCTAAGGCGAGGCCAGTAAAACGCGCGCGCCAACCTGTGCCGGGTCTTCGACTGGCCTAAGTGACCCGAAAGGGGAATGTCGTGGGCCAAGCGCAGAAGCTCCTGCCTGGGTCCTTGCGGCACCACCAGCTGCTTCTGAGGAATCTGCTTCTTCTTGGCCCCCTCCCTCACGGTGTAGCGGTACAGCAGCCCGTCCTCCCACTCCACCTTGTCTTTCCCCTGGCCGTCCAGGCCCTGACCAGCTCGGTCCCGGTAGCCCTGTAATGTGGGGTCGGTTTGCGTCTGGTGGCGCAGAGTCTCCGGGGTACACCACGGGGAAGGGAGGTCAAGCGAAGGGAAAAGCATCGAGTCCCGTCGGGGTCGGGAAGGGGATAACGGACTGGGAGGGCGGGAAGGGCCTGGGGTTTTGGCCTGTCGGGGAGGTCGAGGGGATCGGTAAGGGTTGGGGGGTCGCGGAGGTCGAGGCGGTTTGGGAGGTTTGGAAGGCTTGGGAGGTCGGGAGGGTGTTGGTGGGGGTCTCACCTGGGTCCCATTCGGAGTGCTCTGGTCGTGGCGTCGGCTCTGTTGCCTAGTGGTAACCGGGGTAGCTGCATCTGTGGAATAAGCGGACACTAACTGCCCCAGATCATTTCCCAGGAGCACCTCGGCCGGCAAGTGTCTCAGCAACCCCACCCGCACCTCTTTCTCCCCGTTCCCCCAGTCCAGGTACACCCGGGCTGTCTCCAGCCGGAGCACTTTCCCTCCCGCCACCCGCACCGCTACAGTGCTCTGCATGCGGTCGCTTGGCGGGACCAAGTGGGGCCGGACGAGGGTGATGGTAGCCCCGGAGTCTCGCAGCCCCTCAGCGGGCCGCCCGTTTATCCACACCGCCTGGCGGTGGTGTCGGCGGTTGTCATCCGCGGCGGCTTGCACTGGGTCGGCTTCGTGCAGCTGCTCCCACCATTCTTCCGGGGCCTCCGGCCACGGAGCTCCAGCGTCGCAACAATGGGCCGCCAGCGATGGCCTGCCGGCCGGCCGGGTCAATTCCGGGCGGTTGGGGCAATGCTGTTTGTAGTGCCCCTCCTGGTTGCACCCGTAACAGCGGACGTTAGCCATGTTGGTGGGCCGGCTGGGAGCCCGTGCTACAGGCGCCCGGACCACGGGTGGTGGAGGTGGTGGAAGTAGTGGGGCGGGTAGCATGGGACGGCTGGCCAGAGGCCGCTCCCCCCCCGTCAGCTTCCGGGTGTCCGTGTACTCGTCAGCCCAGGTGGCCGCTTGCTGCACCGTATAGGGCTTCTTGTCGCGCACCCACTCTCGGACAGCGGAGGGTGTGTGCTCGAAGAACTGCTCGAGCAGCAGCAGTTGGGTGATCTCGGCCACCGACTCCGCTTGGCTTCCCGAGAGCCAGGTGCGCAGGTCCCTCTGCAGCCGATGGGCCCACTCCACGTGAGTGGCGCCACTGGGCCGGCGAGAATTCCGGAACTTCATCCGGCTGGCTTCAGGGGTCACGGCATATCTACTCAGCAGCGCCTGCTTGACGTGCGAGTAGCTAGTGGCCTCGTCATCCGGCACCGTGCGATAGGCCTCGGCGGCCCGACCAGTCAGCTTGCTCGCCAGGATCCGGATCCAGTCGGCGCGGTGCACGTCATGCACCCGACACAGGCGCTCAAAGTCCTGGAGATAGCTTTCGATCTCCTCCTCAGCTTCCCGGAACTCCTTGAACGCCTGGAACGGCACTTTTCGGTCGGCATACCGGTCCGATGGCGAGCGGCTGCTCCGCCGGCTTCGCACTTCGGCCAGCCGCAGTTCGTGCACCCGCTCTCTCTCCCTCTCCTCTTCCTGACCGAGTTCCCGACCCAGTTTCCTCAGTTCTGCTTCCGATGGAGCCGGACCCATCATGGAGATCCGCTCCCGCATCTTCCGGCAGAATTCGCTATCCTCGGCCTCAGCGGGGACGGCAGCCGGTACTGGGTCCGCGGGCAACTCCGCGAACGCCTCCGCCTGATCTATCCTCCTCAACTCTTCTATCAGGGTCTCCCGACTCTTAGAGCCCGGGACACCGCCCCGATTCTCCAGCATCCCGCGCAGGACGTCCCGCTTATAGGCAGAATACTTGATCATGATGAGGGTCCCCCTGGGGTCTGCAGAGAGCGATCCCACCGCTGCCACCAGTATGACGGAATGAGATGGTGTTCCGCCTGCGGGTGTGCTCTATCTGCGTGACCCCGTCGCTTACCGCTGGCCCGACTACCGAGTGGCGCCCACTCGGCGTCTCGTGCGGCCTGGCGTGACCCTAGGGTAGGGTTAGCGGGCGGTGGAGGGGACCCCTGCCTGAAACCAGTCCGACCACTGAGCCATACAGCACTCAGCGTCCCGAGCAACTGGTTCCTTGACCTGGCGGGTGTGGGACGCCTGCGGGAATCAGCCCTAGCGGCCGCGGAGGAAGATTCGGATCTTATGGGGAAACGTTTCGGTTCTTAGGTGGGAAACGTTTCCGATCCGGGGGCGGATGTTTCTTCGGATCTTGAGCGGTGATGTTTCGAGTCGGGAAGGGATGGCGGGTCGGATCGGAACTGGAGGGCTTCCGATCGGTAGGGAAAGGCGCTTCGGATCGGTGGGGAAGGGCGCTTCGGATCTGGCGGGACCAGGGGAAAGTTCGGGTCTTACCGCGACGGTCGACGTCGCGCGGCGGCGGGCGGGGCGTTCGGTTCGGATCGCTGTATTTCCGATCGAATCTTCTGATGTAGCGCCGCTGCCCTGATGCTCGATGCAGGGTCAGCGCGCTCGATTCGGATCGGATGGGCACCGTATTCTGAGGCCGCGAGGGACACTCAGATCCGAAATACGGCGGAGAATCAAGCCACACCAGACAAAGCTGAATGTACTGCAGGAACTGCCTTTATTGTTTACAGTACAGACTTTTATTACTTCTTATCATAATTAGAATACAATGGGACTCCTTGCCCGCCCTCCCAGGACCCATTGGCCCTTAGCCTTCAGGGAGTCGCCAATTCGGACCGGATGGTCCGAATCGGCCATTTTACGATTCGAACCGGATGGTTCGAATCGGCCATTTTCCGAATCGAAATTCCAACTGCGCCACAAGGATCGGAAAATGGCGGCGAGCAAGGCAAACACAGGGAAAATACATCACACCATAACCAACAGGGAACACTTTTTTAACACCACACAATTGTCACCTCTAAGTAAAATAACGAAAAACAAGGTGCGTGCCACCACACCCAAGTGTCCATGTCCCCACTGTCACTGCACCGCCCCTGGCTGAGGGTGCTGGGCCATCCCGTGACACCACCATAATAATTGACAACTGATTTCATGCGCTTCATACGGTTACAAATTAACTAAGAGGAGCTGTGACACAGAGGACATGGTTCGCGTGTGAGGAAATTATACTTGAGCAACAGAATAATAAAACGCATTAATTCTTAAAGGGACACACAAAAACAATAGAGTGGTCAGGATGTGAGGAGTGCCCCCCCGCCCCCCCCGCTCCCAGATCTGGAGAAATCCCTGGATGAAATTAAAGAGTTTCCTCCACCCAGCGTCACCAGCAGCCGGGATTTTGAATTTCCCCACTGTCGGTCACTCGTGATATCACACACAGAGAGCGGCCGACGTCACCCTGTGAGACCAATCGCTGTAGCGAGAGGTCTGAGAGGCAGCCGATGGATCATATCTGTGCATGCGCGTGCAGCTCCGATCCATCGCTCTGCACCGGCGCTACGGAACTTGTGTTCGTAAAGCGGACGAGTCTCGTAGCGCTGTGTAATTCGAGGCTCCTACGTTTCGCAAGTTGTGCAGAAAAGCTTCAGGGACTTCCGGGTTCGGGAGTCCATGAGTCGAAGAGGAGGAGCAGTGGGCGGCGAGGGAGAAAAGGGGGAGTAAAATCACCTAACGAAAAATACAAAGTATTTGCTCAGAGTCCGTCAGCAGAATTTGCCCGATTTTCTAAAGGCCAAAAAACCCTCTATTTTTAATAGAATATTCCTCTAAAAGGCTTTTTCCCCCCCCCCCGAAGAACAATTTGACGTTATCTGTTAATACAGTCATGATTTTCTACTCTTGGACACCGCCGAGTTATTCTATTGCCCGTATCACCTTAAATTTTCACCAGAAACTCGTGGCCGCCCCGACTCCCCACAATGGAAAAAAACAGGATGGGGCACTTTATTGAACAGCATCATAGTGGCGGTGAGACGCTAAAAAAACCTGCCGTGCCAGTCCACCCACGAGAGGAAAATAAGCTTCTCAAGTTGCTGAAAAGCAAGGAATTAAACCCAAATATAGCATCTTAAGTACAGAGTTAAAAATAGAAGGTTTTAGAGTAGGAGAAGAACACAAAAGCAAAAAAAAAAGCGTCCAAGGAAAATAAACCCACATGAATTCATTAGAAAAAGGTACATTTTCAATCTATTATTATTCGACAACCAAGGATTCCCAGCAGGCGACAGGAATGGAGAACGTGCTGCGGCACGGCTTCGGACGGGTCATGTGCACCACACACACAGTGGAAAACAAGTTAGACTGTATGGTTTAATACTCGACTCCGAGGTCTGAAACGAGAGTAAGCTTGGAATATGCTCACATCTCACAGAAGAAGCGTGACCTCAGGGAATAACGTCTTTTCTTCTAGACGCAGTACAGAATAAAGACATTCTGCTTCGAGGACACCCCGGCCTCCACTCCATCCAGCTCGCCTCTAAACGGCATGAGCCCGGCCTCCGAGCAGCACCAACCAGTTTGCCTTGAGAAGTTCTCCTATGGCCACCAAATGACGGAGAGTGACCCCGAACCTGGCGTGATACCCCACTTTGCAGACCTCAGCACGTACATGATCCAACAGGTCATAAAGTTCGCCAAAGCCATACCTGCTTTCCGGTAAGGACCATGTCACACAGACTCGATGGGTGAAACCACTGAGGCGATTGTCGTCTTCCTATGTGCCAAACGTTTTGGGAGACTGAAACTAGTGGTTGACCTATTTAGTCGACCACCGGTTTCAGCCTACCAAAATATACTTATGTTCTTCGTCTCCCCAGGTGTCGATCATCTCCGTGATTTCCTCATCAAGTCAAACTTCTATAAAAATGAAAAAGTACTGTAGGCCAGGGCTGTCAAACTCCGGCCCCCCAGATATTGACGCCTACAATCCTGAGCTTTTTTTTTCAATGCAATACTGGAGTTGCAGTTCAGAAACATCTGGGCCGGCCCGAAGTTTGACAGCCCAGCTGTAAGCCATTCGTAGCTTCACTTTCTAACAGTTCTTGATCTGGCCGGGGTCTCTGAAACTGGAAGTTTTAAACCTCCACAGGCGATATAGTTCCACAAGTATGAGAAGTCCTCTGCAAAGGACTGATTAACAATGATCTACGTTCCAGGTCGCTTGCAATCGAAGACCAGATTTCCCTACTGAAAGGTTCCACCACAGAGGTCTGCCATATTCAATTCAACACAGTCTTCAACTTGGAGACCAAGCAGTGGGAGATTGGGAAGGCGACATTTAGCATTGAAGACGGTGCAGTGAGTAAGTGACAATCTGACCAAGACATAGGGGTAGGTCGCGCCCAATTGGAGGAAAATTTATTGTATATAGGAGGTAGGCTGTCAAAGCTTTTATTTTCTTAAGGAAAAGTCAGTTTTTATACTTGAAGAGCACCTTCAGTTATTTCTTTACAATCCATCTGCCACGGAGGAGACCTGGATACAAGACCAGGCAAAACCCCATATCCGCAAGCTCAAAATCACAAGTCCGGCTTGGAAGCAAGAGACCTCCACAGGTTTTGTACCACCACCAGTTTTTGAACAGTGGTCATCTGTGAACATGGACATAATCCCCTGGGTCCTCTACGCAACATATCGATATGCTTAGATTTCCACAGATGGGATGGTATAGAAACAGCAGAGTCTGTGCTGGACAAGGGCTGAGATGACAAGGGTTGAAGCAGAACCCAACAGCGAGTTTTATCCAGACAAAGTTTCCACTCATTTGGTCCCTGAAGGTCACAGTGTCTTGGGAGAGCTGCCCCAACAATAACATTGATAAAACGATTGGATCCAACAGTCTTGGCTTGCTGATTATAAAATGTCTGATTTGTTTCCCTTTGCTTTTAATCCCAGGTGGTTTCCAGAAGCTGTACCTAGAGCCACTGCTGAAATTTCACATTGTGCTACGCAAGTTAAAACTCCACCCGTCCGAGTACGTCTTGATGGAAGCTCTGGCTCTCCTTTCTCCTGGTAAGGCATGATGCGCGTCACTAGTCTAGTAGAGACTTAAGAAAAAGGTAACAGAAACCGCTGGGGTACCATGGCTCGTAAACACATCTCCCAATAATTTCTATAGAGCGGTTTGTTCCACCGGCTTGCCAACGCATTTCACCTATCCTCTCCTGTAGTGCTAGCTTAGAACATCCCACCATAAAAAGGAACACTTTGGGTAAAGGAGCAGTCTTTAGAAATTATTTTGTCAGGACTCATCCAACCAGCCGGCCTCCCCTTTCATTCCAGAGTGCCTCCAACTACGACATGGACCGCTCCCGTAGTCTTTCCCTTCAGTCGTGAGCATGGCGGTCGACATCACCTGGTATATGGGTGCCGTCCATCGGTAGCCACCTCCAGCACAACTATCGGTGCAGTGGCCAAGCCACGAATAGACTCAGTTTGGAAAGTGTCCTCACTAGGGTTGAGTCGGTGGCGAGGGCTTGAGTCTGGCTTGGGAGGTATGCAGTCTAGAGACCACAGTGACCAGCCCTCCAATTAAGGGAAAGGTTTGGGGGACATTGTCAGATTCTGGTTGTCGTTTCCGCTTGGCTCCCTGTTTAAACCCAGCTAACTTGTGCTCAGGTGCTCCGTTATTTGCTCTCCTGAGGATCACATGGTGGTCTTACCATCTACCTTTTTACCGAACTCATTGGCTTGAACACCAGCTTCCGACCTTTGCTGTCTGTCTGACCTCTTGTCTTGACCCTGCCTCTGTCCAACGATAAATCGATGCCACGTACACGGATTATCCCCTTATGTACTGCATATTCAAATCCATCTCCTGGCAACTCCGACGCGTTTTCAGTTAAGCATTTCTTTTGTTTCGACGCAGATCGCCCAGGAATCGTGCAACGCGACATTATTGATGAAATGCAGGAGAAAACAGCTCTGGCGTTGAAAAGCTACATTGACTATCATCATGCACAGCCGGAAGGCAGGTCAGTCCGTGGTCCCACACTTTTACTGATCTCTGTAGCCCGACTGGGTCACATCTGTTAATACTACTTTGTAGCTGGACCCCCATGCTCTCCCCAGCCGGCTTTCCTCCAGTCCTTAGACGAAGCTTAAGGACTGGGACACGTAAAGAGCCTTGCTAGCATCCCCCAGAAATACGACAACAGTGTCGATCTGGGACTTTAACAGCTACAACCAAACGGCTTTATTTGGTTGAATATATACAGTCCCAGGTGGGGCTAGAGCTCAAACTAAAACCCAGGTGCCCCCCCCAAGTGAACCTGGCCTCAAGTGAACCTAACATGTCCAGACATGGAACAATAGGGTGCCATGGAATCACAGCCTGAGCATCAGACTGTCTGAAAACATTAGGTAACAGACAAGATGTTACTTAAGCAGAGAATCTCCTGACTATCACAATATGGGACACAATGTAAACACATTCTAGATGGGGGAGTTTACTGGCTACAGAGAACACAAAGTAATTATATAAACCATAGTAACAGTAATCAGATAATGGGGCAGTGTTTGCCCGACAAGGCAGATCAACAAAAGACCACGACAGATAATTAAACACATTCCTGAGAGGGGAAGCTGGAAAAGGCCAAGATAACCCGGCCAGTAATCCTATCAGCAGATAGACATTAACATTATTCATGCATAATGCCGATTACACAAACACCCTGCACCCTACAGGCACAGGGCGATTTCAACATAAGAGCTGGCAGGGAAAGAATAAAGAACTTGAGGCCTGCACCTCCCAAGTACATTTCTAGGCCCCTGCACCCCAAATCCAAAGTGACACGTCACACATACCTACAGTTGTGTTCAAAATTCTTCAACCCCCAATGCTGTAAAGGGTTTTAGGGAATTTAGTGTACATTTGTAATTGTATTCAGAATGAAATCCTACAAGGACTTTTTAAAGAACCATATGCAACTAAAATGACATCAATTGGTTTTGTAATACAGTAGTAAATGTTTCTTTTGTGAATTCTTCATTGACACAATTATTCAACCCCTTAAAGACTACCACTCTGAAGAACAGAGGTTCATTCAAGTGTTTTCAAACAGGTATTGAAAACACCTGTGGATGTCACGGAGCAGCAATAAAGCATAATAAGCACCAATTAGGCAGCTTTAAAATGACTGTGATACTCAGCTCCTTCTAGACATTTACTGGTGTGGTTACAAACATGGTGAAGTCAAGAGAATGGTCCAGGAAGACAAGAGAAGAGGTGATTACTCTTCACAGGAAGGGCAATGGCTATAAGAAGATTGCAAAGATGTTAAACATACCAAGAGAGACCATAGGAAGCATCATTCGCAAATGCAAGGCAAAGGGCACTGTTGAAACGCTACCTGGTCGTGGCAGAAAGAAGATGCTGACTTTGCCTGCTGTGCGCTACCTGAAGCGTAGAGTGGAGAAAAGTCCCCGTGTGACTGCTGAGGAACTGAGAAAAGATTTGTCAGATGTGGGTACTGAAGTTTCAGCTCAGACAATACGGCGCACACTGCGTAATGAAGGCCTCCATGCCAGAACTCCCAGGCGCACCCCCTTGCTGTCTCCAAAGAATAAGAAGAGTCGCCTGCAGTATGCCAAAAGTCATGTGGACAAACCACAGAAGTTTTGGGATAGTGTTCTGTGGACTGATGAAACAAAATTAGAACTGTTTGGGCCCATGGATCAACGCTATGTTTGGAGGAGGAAGAACAAGGCCTATGAAGAAAAGAACACCTTGCCTACTGTGAAGCATGGCGGGGGGTCAATCAAGCTTTGGGGCTGTTTTGCTTCTGCAGGTACAGGGAAGCTTCAGCGTGTGCAAGGTACCATGAATTCTCTTCAGTACCAGGAGATATTGGATGACAATGTGATGCAGTCCGTCACAAACCTGAGGCTTGGGAGACGTTGGACCTTTCAACAGGACAATGATCCAAGCATACCTCCAAGTCCACTAGAGCATGGTTGCAGATTAAAGGCTGGAACATTTTGGAGTGGCCATCGCAGTCACTTGACTTAAATCCGATTGAGAACCTCTGGTGGGACTTAAAGAAAGCAGTTGCAGTGCGCAAGCCTACGAATGTGACTGAACTGGAGGCTTTTGCCCATGACGAATGGGCGAAGATACCCGTAGATCGCTGCAAGACACTTGTGTCAAGCTATGCTTCACATTTAAAAGCTGTTATAACTAAGTACTAAGATTGAATGTCACTTGGGGGTTGAATAAAACTGATAATGATGTGAGCACAGAAAAGACATTTGTGGTTATTTCATTATAAATGTTATGTTATATTTGTCTGACCTACACGTGCCTCTTTGATTTAATTGTAAGCAAGATGACTGAATGATCAAAATCAATGTCAAACTGGCCAAAACACTCAATTTCAGTGGGGGTTGAATAATTTTGAACACAACTGTATTACTAAAATAAGTGTAACAGGTATGTGTGTGTGTGTAACGACATGGATGTGATCAGAGGAACGCGCCCCTGAACAAGCAGATTAATCAGCTTGAGCACCTCTTGCCCGTTAGTGGAACAAGTGAACTTGAGGATGCTCTGACAGTGGAACGTGGGAGAGGTTCAACGACAAGGTCACATACAGTGGCTTACCACTGCAATCATATAAATCATTCTGCATCTGTTTGAGACATTCCCCCGCATATCTCCGTTCCTTCCTCGCAGAGGGAAGGGGGGGTCCTGTTCTGTCCAGAATTAAATTTGACAAAAAGAGTATTTTACATTTCGGGCTCTTTACCGGGGTTCAAAAGCCATTAACGGTAGAAGAACAAATCGATAGGTCTGCAGGCCACAAATTCATACAATATACCACAGATCACGCAGTCTCCAGCCTATCCCTAGAGGGCGAGGTAACGTTTAAAATTAGTATACATTCAGGGCTCAAAATTTCCACTCGCCCACGACTGTTAGAAATTTAAGTAGGTCGAGTGGAAGTTTGGCATCCGACCCTTTAATCTTAGTCATACACAGTCTACACCAGGGCTGTCAAACTCATCCCCCCCCCCCAGATGTTGATGGCCTGCGATTCCCGGAATTCTTTCACTGCAACAGATGGCCAGGGAATCATGGGAGCTGTAGTCCATAAACATCTGGAAGGCTGGAGTTTGACAGCCCTGATCCATACGAATACTGAACGAAGTTGTGAGTGGCGTGGGAGAGGTGTTGGGTGGGATTAGAAATGGCAAGTAGCTTTCTGGCCTGGCTAGTAGTTTAAGAGATGAAATTGTGACCCTCGATACATTCCAGATTTATGAAAACCGACAAGCAAGCATAGGTTTGAGGAGATCCGCATAAACGTGTACGGCAGGCACACACACACATTGTTTTTATGGGAGCACTAGTACATTAACAGAGTTCAGAAGATAAGAGGAGCGCAGAATATATATATATCACAACGGCAAAGTTCAAAAACGGCGTCACAACTTTTACAGAAGAATAAGGAAAGATACAAGAGAATAAAACCAATGACAGAAGAACAGAGACAAAAACACGAGAAAAAAAAATACAATCAATTTGCTAATAAATACATTATTTAAAGGGGATCCAGGCATATATATATATAATATATATATATATATATATATATATATATATATATCAGGTAACCATAAACCTTAATTAAAAATTAATAGCAGCGCAGCACAAGACGGAGAGCGGAGCTCAGTATCTCCCGATCGTATCGCTCACAGGCCGTCACGCTCCGTGTCAACGAACACGAGACAGTCAGGTCTATTTTAAAAAGCCCCATAAACACAAATGAACTTTGAGTCCCAGTTGTTGTAGGATTTAGGTTTCAGTTGTAGGATTCATGGAAACAAAAGCAGAAGAAGCATAGCTTTCTGGCCGTTGCATGTGTCGGGGGGGTTTTGGGCTTTCGGTCACCGTTATCTGGTCACGGTCGCGTCTGGCCGGTCTTAAAAGGGACACTATCACTTACACAAACGGTAACTAGATCACGTGTGCGTTACCAATAAAAACCCCTCACACACACTGCTCTTTAGTTAGGTCTTTATCTCCTATTGCCATTTTGTGGATTGTCCCATGATGCAACATTTACCAAAGTCTTTTAGCGAGTGTTACTTTGCAGCTGTGGTTTATCACATACAGTATTTAACAGTTAATGAGGTGGTGGAGAAGGGAATGTTTAGATAAAGCGGCAGGGGGCTATTGTTCTCCAGGCTACCTGAAAAACGAGCTGGCAGCTGAATGAGATAAAACAGCGAGCTTAAAAGCCTTCTACTCTCCCTGTTGATGTCTGTTTATTTCTGGATTTTTCCCATGATGCAACATTGTGGCTATTGTTTAATCTACACTAACCTTATCTAGACAATCCATCCTCCAGCTCATTAACGTGTATGTTCTTCAGGCTCCCTGAGATAAGAGCTGGCAGCTGAATGAGATAAAACAGGGATCTTAAAAGCCTTTTAAAATCGACCGCCCCCTGGTGGTGTCCTTTGAAAACATCCCACACAATACAATGATGTGAGTCGGTGACTGACCCATTCACTCCATTCTATGACCAAAGCCACACAGTGAGGAGCAAGTGATGGAAAGACACAACACAAAATATCACACAATGGATACGCCCAGTGGCACAGAGGAAAATATCACACAATGGATGCGCCCAGTGGCAGAGGAAATATTTTCTAAACATACAAGAGAAAAGCAAAGCACATGTAAGATATCAGCAACATCAAACAAACACAGTAAGGACATTTCATATTTTGGTGGTACTGGCCCTTTAAATAACTCCCAACTTCCATAGGTCCCTACGAGTGGGATATTTCAGTGCCGAGGCTGGAGCAGAGAACCTGAATAGCTCAATGTTTGAGATCTCTTAAATGACCTTTAAATAAGGGGACGTGATGCAAGAAGACGTCTTTTTGACATAATGATGATCGGCACAAAGTTCTGGCGGAGACACTGGGCGTGATTAGGAAAGACTGGTGGCCGTATTGAGAGCACGAGGAGGAACTGAAATCCCGAAAAATAATCTATGGTCTTAAAAATCACAGGGGATCCAAAACAGAGGATTGTCACGTGGAGACAGAACTAGTGGGGAAGACTGCAAAATAATGACCCCCCCCCCCCCGAGGGATGAGCCCAGTATCCTGGCTGCCAGAAGAACATCGAATTTGCAGAGGAATGGGGTGGTTAATTGGGCTTTAGCTTACGATAAGGACGCCGGTTACTCTGGCAAGTGATGTCGCAGTAGAGAAGACAGGATGGAGGCCAAAATGCATGGGGGGGGGGGGTCAAAGAGTTTGGTTAGAAAAGGGAAAGGCAAGGAGTGGTCGATTATTTGGTCAAGTGGCTCCGAAGACGAGATAGTTACAGGACAAGAGAGATAAAGGATAAAGAAACGGCCCGTATAGACTAGACGTGATCATTATTTTAGGAATGGATGGGTTTTCGACTTCAGGCCGGAAAACGGACACAAGGATGGAGTGGTGGACAACATTAAAGATTAGAAGACTAACAAAAAGCTTGGAGTAAAACAGCTTCGAGCACAGAGCTCCTGATTGATGGAGACACAGAGTATCGGCCTTAAATTGGTGAGGAATGATCTTGGTGGCATCAAAGTCTTGAGGTGACCATGTCTCGGCCTTCAGGGCTGATTCACAAAAGGAGCGTGTAACAATTTCAAGAGTGGTGAACTAGCTTCTAGTATCATGTGAGAAAGCACTCAAAGTATGGCTTGAAAGGAGAGGAGCCACGGACCATCAAGCCATTGGCTTCTTCAGATGACTTCAGCTTGGATCCTCGGAACAGAAACACTGTTGCAGGTACCAGGTTTTCGCACAAAGCCAACAGGAATGAGGAAAGGTTAAAGGGCCGGCCTCCACGACCGTCACAACGCAGATATGGGCCTCCACGACCGTCACAACGCAGTTATGGGCCTCCACGACCGTCACAACGCAGTTATGGGCCTCCACGACCGTCACAACGCAGTTATGGGCCTCCATGACCGTCACAACGCAGTTATGGGCCTCCATGACCGTCACAACGCAGTTATGGGCCTCCACGACCGTCACAACGCAGTTATGGGCCTCCATGACCGTCACAACGCAGTTATGGGCCTCCATGACCGTCACAACGCAGTTATGGGCCTCCATGACCGTCACAACGCAGTTATGGGCCTCCATGACCGTCAAAACGCAGTTATGGTTCGAGACTAGATAACTACAGCAATATATTAGGAAATTTAGGTATGTTTCTTAGGACAGAAAGGACGGAATTCACCCAAGGCCCGGGACGCCATCACATTATATCTATGCAGTCATGACCTTTGTGTAGCCATAATTTGTCCAGTAATAGAAATGCGAAGTAATGAGATTTTCCAGATTATTTTAATACTTTTTTTTTTAAATCGGGCTTTATTAGACCTCTACTGATTTTTCTTTTCATCCACCAGATTCCTCTACCCTAAACTCCTGTCTCTGCTGGCAGAGCTTCGATCGCTGAACGAGGCAAGCACACGGCAAATGCTGCACATCCAGGACCTGGACGCAGACGCCATGACCCCACTCATGAAGGAGTTTTTCAGCTGAAAAGGTCAACAACACAGAGTCAGAAGGAGCAAGGCACGAACACGAACAAGGCCGTCAACTCTACACTTTCTCTCCTCGGAAAGGACAGGATGCTGCACTAGGGTTCCAAACCCATCGTTACAAAGGGAGGGTGGAAATGCGAACTCGCTTGGAGCTCGAGTCTTCTCTTTTGCACTTTTTATGAAGTCCATCTTGACGTATCCTTATTTAAGCGCGTTCTTCCGACATCCCCTGAGTTGAATGATCTCCGGTGGACCCTTGACCAGGACCATGCCAGGCCTAGAATCGTGAAACCTGGTGTAATTGGCTTTTGCGATCCAGAACGGTCATTCAAAAAGACTCCTCAAAAAGCCCGTACGCTTAGATGGAGGTCATAGACCACAAAGCCACCCTTCGTTGTGTATCCGAGACCTTGAGCAGCGTATGATGAGGCTCCAACTAGACCTAGGTGGTGCAGGACACAAAACCAGATGGGTTCAGAGCAGACATGAGCAGGAACCCATTAAGAATGGGGTCTCACCCACACAATCTTCAACCACCCATCGGTGGGTTATGACTAGACATTCCATCCGATGCTAATCACATACAGGAACGTCTTGAGATGAGCTTTTGGATGGAAATAAAAGCCCAAGCTATGCTGAAGGACCTACTGGGCATAAAGGCACATAGCACGTTGTCAATCACTGGTTGGTGGGGGATGAATAAATCCAGAAACGACGTCATTAAAGTTTGTATGAAAACAAAAACAAAAAAAAAAAAGGCATTTCTCATTTATTCATTTTTTGTTTTTTAAACAAAAAACAATCTGGTCTGGGAAGAAGATGCAGGTATTTTTAAGAGAACGTGAGCCTCTTTAACCCTTTCAATATCAAAACAAGTAAACTTAAGTTGCACAATACAATAAACACCAAAAACTGGCATTTAATACCCCTTTAGCATGTTCTTTTTAATGCAGGATTAGTGCGCCCCCTGTGGAGGAATGACATTCTCAATGAGCTCTCGCTCCAGTCCCCTGTAATGAAGCTACAAGGAGCACCCTTGCTGTAACAAACTTTACTGCGGCATTGCAGCAGCCAGGGATTTACCAGAATACAGGGAGAGCTGTGGGGGTCAGTCGCTGCTGTACAGATATAAGTTTCAGGGGGTTATAATTAGGGATAGACCGATATCATTTTTCCAGTGCCGATACCATTTATCGGCCTCCTTTCAGGCCGAAAACCAATGCTGAAGTTTGAGAGAAGGAAAAAAATATATATAAAAAAAAAAAAAAAATGTAAAATCACAATTGTAAATATTACCACAACTGAAAAAAATAAAGCTCTTGCAAAATAACTAACAGCTTTCCAGACCACAGAAAGATGGAAAAAAAAAACCCCCAACAACTATAAAACATCACACACTAAACATCACTACTAGAAAGCTAAACAATATTTTGGGTTAAAGAATCTCAGGAAAAAAAAAAATAAAGAAAAGATAATCCCAAATTGGGTTCCAAAACAGGGATTCCTGTCACCAGATCAGAAGGGGAAAACCCTGGAGAACCCTGCCTGAAATCAGAAGAAACATAAAAGGGGTACTATACCGTGGACTCCTATATAAAAGTCAAAAAATATTAGTGTTCTATAAATAAAGATAAGTTATAAGTGCCCGGAGAAAACAAATAAACTTATAAACATGATGGATTCGTCATAATTTCGACTCGTTAAAAAATTATTACCAATTTAATAGAACAATATCTACGCATCACATACAGTTGTGTTCAAAATTATTCCACTGAAATTGAGTGTTTTGGCCAGTTTGACATTGATTTTGATCATTCAGTCATCTTGCTTACAATTAAATCAAAGAGGCACGTGTAGGTCAGACAAATATAACATAACATTTATAATGAAATAACCACAAATGTCTTTTCTGTGCTCACATCATTATCAGTTTTATTCAACCCCCAAGTGACATTCAATCTTACTACTTACAGGGTTATTCAAAGAGATCCGAATTACTTGAGAAAGGTAACTGAATGCTGAAAATCAGCGTTCGGTTACCTTTCTTGGCCATTCGGCTATCCAGAGAGCAGGCAATTCGCCAAATCCTGGCGAATTGCCTGAACATACGGTGCCTGTTCGAGGGCAGTGAAAACCCCATGAAAAAGCACTGCTTCGGCTATTCAGAGAACACAAACCAGCAGTGAAAGGTTCCCCTAATGCCCTGCCATTCGGTGGTTTAATTCGGCAGATTTATTCAGGAGAATCCCATAGGCTTCAATGTTAAAAATATTCCCATTTTAATTCAATATCTAATAAACCGTTCATTATAAAATTCTGCAGCAAAAAGTCTCTGTATTTATAGATTTTTTAGGATACTTTAAGCATTTTTAATTTTTTTTTTTTTTTTTTTCCCAGTTAACTTATTTTTTTGTAACAGCCCTCTTTATTATCATTCCCTGGACCTCCTGTGAAAATTTCAGACATTTTCGCTCAGTAGTTTCTTTGCAAACAGCGTTTCATTTTCCCAGATTCATACAAATGGTTTTTCTAATTTATTCACTGCCTCCTCTACGTCACAGCTGCTTCGGCTCTGTGTGATTCGGCTCCTGTTCGGCTTTTTCGAAGGTTAATCCAGATGTTTTTGCTTGTTTTCAGCGTGCAGTTAGTTTTCGTCAGGTTTTCGGCAGCTTTTCCCTGCAATTCGGGGACCCTGTGCTCTTTGCTGAATACACCGCAGGGTCACCGAAATGCAATCGGCAAAAGGAACCGAATTGAAGAGAACGAAAAGTCACCGAACGTGCGGTGACTTTTCGAATCTCTTTGGATAACCCTGTTAGTACAACATCCTTTTACAGTTATAACAGCTTTTAAACGTGAAGCATAGCTTGACACAAGTGTCTTGCAGCGATCTACGGGTATCTTTGCCCATTCGTCATGGACAAAAGCCTCCAGTTCAGTCACATTCTTAGGCTTGCGCACTGCAACTGCTTTCTTTAAGTCCCACCAGAGGTTCTCAATCGGATTTAAGTCAGGTGACTGCGATGGCCACTCCAAAATGTTCCAGCCTTTAATCTGCAACCATGCTCTAGTGGACTTGGAGGTATGCTTGGGATCATTGTCCTGTTGAAAGGTCCAACGTCTCCCAAGCCTCAGGTTTGTGACGGACTGCATCACATTGTCATCCAATATCTCCTGGTACTGAAGAGAATTCATGGTACCTTGCACACGCTGAAGCTTCCCTGTACCTGCAGAAGCAAAACAGCCCCAAAGCATGATTGACCCCCCGCCATGCTTCACAGTAGGCAAGGTGTTCTTCATAGGCCTTGTTCTTCCTCCTCCAAACATAGCGTTGATCCATGGGCCCAAACAGTTCTAATTTTGTTTCATCAGTCCACAGAACACTATCCCAAAACTTCTGTGGTTTGTCCACATGACTTTTGGCATACTGCAGTCGACTCTTCTTATTCTTTGGAGACAGCAAGGGGGTGCGCCTGGGAGTTCTGGCATGGAGGCCTTCATTACGCAGTGTGCGCCGTATTGTCTGAGCTGAAACTTCAGTACCCACATCTGACAAATCTTTTCTCAGTTCCTCAGCAGTCACACGGGGACTTTTCTCCACTCTACGCTTCAGGTAGCGCACAGCAGTCGAAGTCAGCATCTTCTTTCTGCCACGACCAGGTAGCGTTTCAACAGTGCCCTTTGCCTTGAATTTGCGAATGATGCTTCCTATGGTCTCTCTTGGTATGTTTAACATCTTTGCAATCTTCTTATAGCCATTGCCCTTCCTGTGAAGAGTAATCACCTCTTCTCTTGTCTTCCTGGACCATTCTCTTGACTTCACCATGTTTGTAACCACACCAGTAAATGTCTAGAAGGAGCTGAGTATCACAGTCATTTTAAAGCTGCCTAATTGGTGCTTATTATGCTTTATTGCTGCTCCGTGACATCCACAGGTGTTTTCAATACCTGATTGAAAACACTTGAATGAACCTCTGTTCTTCAGAGTGGTAGTCTTTAAGGGGTTGAATAATTGGGTCAATGAAGAATTCACAAAAGAAACATTTACTACTGTATTACAAAACCAATTGATGTCATTTTAGTTGCATATGGTTCTTTAAAAAGTCCTTGTAGGATTTCATTCTGAATACAATTACAAATGTCACTAAATTCCCTAAAACCCTTTACAGCATTGGGGGTTGAATCATTTTGAACACAACTGTAACAAAACGATATGCAAATAGAAATAGATTAAGGCTGGCATCAGACGAGCGCGCTATGTGCGCCCGTAGTGACGTGCTTAACGGCGTCCGTTGCAGTGTTGTGACGCTGCAATGGGGCCTGCCACACGCTTGGGAAAGCGCACAAAATCCGCGTGCAACAAGCGTCCGTTATCAAAGCCTCCCGTCGATGCGCTAGGACAGACGCTGAAGGAGCTGCAAAGTGTGATTCTGCTTAGGACGTGCACGTTTCACCGCCCGGCTCGTCAGGGACGCTTAAAGAATTTCAGCGCTCCAGTGTGACGGGATGCCGATAATACAGACCTCGTGTGACACTGTGCCAGATAAGGGACGCCATCTAGATTTTAGAACCTTTCATCCCAGCAAAACTTCTGTAAAGGATAAACATTGGTAATTTTGTATCATATCTGGACTATTTTGGAACGGTCTCTATTGCTAATCTACCCGACGTTTAATGGTTAACGCATGTATTTGAAACATTGCATGCTTACCCCCCCCCCCAACAAAAGAGGCATGGTAGTGGAAGGGTAAATGGATTGGGCTGCTGTGTATGATGAGTTGCGAGGCAATCATTGTATCAGCAGTCAGTGTATCTGCGGGAACACAAGCTACACTGTGATTCTAACAATTGCTTTTGTGTTGGAAACTAGACATTAGAGGAGTGTTTACGGTGTTACATTGTACGTGGGTTTGTCACCGCCAGCCCTGAATGGGAGGTTCATCTGTTAAGAGCAGAGATGAAAAGGCATTAATTAAGCTGGGACTTATCAACGCGTGATTAGAGGCTGCTCTGCGGAATCTGAACCCGATGCTTAAACACGACAAATCGTGGAAACGTTACAAGTTACGAGAAGGGATTTAACACTTTCCATGTAAACTCGAAGATCAGTGACAAGAGTGAGAGGTCAGAGCGAGCGGCGAACAAACACAAACAACTCAGTCCACGGGCCCCATCATAGAAAAATACCCAGGGGATTATTCACTAAAGCTGAAATAAATCACACTTAAAATGTATTACACTTCACATTTACATATTAGTTTGTCAGCGAAACACATGTCTCAGTTTTTGAAAGAACCCGTGTGTGTAGATATGTATCATATACTTCACATTACTGTGAGTTTTATTGCTGTGGAGCTCTGTGATGTGCGGTGTGTATGAGCGTATCACAGAGCTCCACAGCGATAACACGCACAGTAAAGTGCGGTGTGTATAAGCGTATCAGAGCTCCACAGCAAAAAAAAACGCACAGTAATGTGTTGTGTGTGTTATCGCTGTGGAGCTCTGTGATACGCTCATACACTGGTGGTCTACTTTTAAGTGGGCTATTTTCAAGTGGAGTTAAAAACAGGAATTCTACCTGTACTGGTCTGGTTTGTATCTTTAGAGGGAGAGAAACCTCTGGTTTATTTGTCAATTTAATTTCTCTTTTTGTTTTTTTTTCTTTCTGCTGGTTTTTTTTTCTGTTGTGCTTTTGGTTTTTTTTTTCCCTGGGTGGCTGGTGACTTGTTAATTGGGGGCGTGTAGCCTGTCAGGTGATTTCACTTGTATGGCTACATAATCTCAGGGGCAACTCACTGAGCTTGCTCACAAGGGCTTGAGGTGGTCTACTTTTAAGTGGGCTATTTTCAAGTGGAGTTAAAAACAGGAATTCTACCTGTACTGGTCTGGTTTGTATCTTTAGAGGGAGAGAAACCTCTGGTTTATTTGTCAATTTAATTTCTCTTTTTGTTTTTTTTTTCTTTCTGCTGGTTTTTTTTTCTGTTGTGCTTTTGGTTGTTTTTTTTCCCTGGGTGGCTGGTGACTTGTTAATTGGGGGCGTGTAGCCTGTCAGGTGATTTCACTTGTATGGCTACATAATCTCAGGGGCAACTCACTGAGCTTGCTCACAAGGGCTTGAGGTGGTCTACTTTTAAGTGGGCTATTTTCAAGTGGAGTTAAAAACAGGAATTCTACCTGTACTGGTCTGGTTTGTATCTTTAGAGGGAGAGAAACCTCTGGTTTATTTGTCAATTTAATTTCTCTTTTTGTTTTTTTTTTTTTCTGCTGGTTTTTTTTTCTGTTGTGCTTTTGGTTGTTTTTTTTCCCTGGGTGGCTGGTGACTTGTTAATTGGGGGCGTGTAGCCTGTCAGGTGATTTCACTTGTATGGCTACATAATCTCAGGGGCAACTCACTGGGCTTGAGGTGGTCTACTTTTAAGTGGGCTATTTTCAAGTGGAGTTAAAAACAGGAATTCTACCTGTACTGGTCTGGTTTGTATCTTTAGAGGGAGAGAAACCTCTGGTTTATTTGTCAATTTAATTTCTCTTTTTGTTTTTTTTTTTCTTTCTGCTGGTTTTTTTTTCTGTGTGCTTTGGTTGTTTTTTTTCCCTGGGTGGCTGGTGACTTGTTAATTGGGGGCGTGTAGCCTGTCAGGTGATTTCACTTGTATGGCTACATAATCTCAGGGGCAACTCACTGAGCTTGCTCACAAGGGCTTGAGGTGGTCTACTTTTAAGTGGGCTATTTTCAAGTGGAGTTAAAAACAGGAATTCTACCTGTACTGGTCTGGTTTGTATCTTTAGAGGGAGAGAAACCTCTGGTTTATTTGTCAATTTAATTTCTCTTTTTGTTTTTTTTTTCTTTCTGCTGGTTTTTTTTTCTGTTGTGCTTTTGGTTGTTTTTTTTCCCTGGGTGGCTGGTGACTTGTTAATTGGGGGCGTGTAGCCTGTCAGGTGATTTCACTTGTATGGCTACATAATCTCAGGGGCAACTCACTGGGCTTGAGGTGGTCTACTTTTAAGTGGGCTATTTTCAAGTGGAGTTAAAAACAGGAATTCTACCTGTACTGGTCTGGTTTGTATCTTTAGAGGGAGAGAAACCTCTGGTTTATTTGTCAATTTAATTTCTCTTTTTGTTTTTTTTTTCTTTCTGCTGGTTTTTTTTTCTGTTGTGCTTTTGGTTGTTTTTTTTCCCTGGGTGGCTGGTGACTTGTTAATTGGGGGCGTGTAGCCTGTCAGGTGATTTCACTTGTATGGCTACATAATCTCAGGGGCAACTCACTGAGCTTGCTCACAAGGGCTTGAGGTGGTCTACTTTTAAGTGGGCTATTTTCAAGTGGAGTTAAAAACAGGAGTTTAAATAACAGGTATTGTTGTTTATATATTTGTTGTCTGTTGTTTGGGTATGAGTGTTAGCAAGCTTGAAGGTTTGACCCAGTGCACATCCTGCTGCATGTATGCATGTCTGGAGGAATCCTTCCAGGGTCCATATCTCTGTAGCAAGTGTGAACGTGTAGCTCTTCTGGAAGCTCGTATTGGAGATCTGGAAGGGCACATCGTAACGCTGAGGCAGATTGACAATCTTGAAAGGAGCCTGCTTCTCACGGAGCAAAGTATAGTTGAGGAATTTAGGGGTGTGGGAGGAGTGGAGTTAACCGGGGAACAGGTTGGTAGCTGGGTGTCAGTGACACGTGGTAGCAGGGGGGGAGGGAAGAGGAAAAGGTTGGCTAGTCCTGATCTTGCGCACACCAACAGATTTGCCCCTTTGAGCGAAGATGTTGGGTGCAGCAGCTCAGGTGTAGCAGTACTGGAGGCTGCTCCCTCTAACAGCCGGGGGATCAGCCCACCAAGTAAGGGAGGGATAAAAGGGCAAGTAAGCCTAGACAGGTTGTGGTGGTAGGGGACTCTATTATTAAGAGAGTAGACAGGGTAATCTGTCGCGCTGATCGCCTTAACCGGACAGTTTGCTGTCTGCCGGGTGCCCGTGTTAGGCATGTGGTTGACAGAGTTGATAGATTATTGGGAGGGGCTGGAGATGACCCAGCTGTCATGGTCCATATTGGTACCAATGACAAAGTAAGCGGAAGATGGAAGGACCTGAAGAATGATTTCAGGGAATTAGGAAGTAAACTGAAGAAGAGGTCCTCCAAGGTAGTATTTTCTGAGATCCTACCTGTGCCACGTGCTACAGTGGAAAGGCAGCGGGAGATCAGGGAGGTCAATGCGTGGCTTAAAGCTTGGTGCAGGAAGGAGGGCTTTGGGTTTTTAGAGCACTGGGCTCATTTTGCACTGGGGTACAATCTGTATAGTTGTGATAGATTGCACCTGAATGGAAGAGGGTCTGCTGTGCTAGGGGAGAGGATGGTTAAAAGGTTGGAGGAGACTTTAAACTAGTGGAAGGGGGAGGGATACAGTATCTTACAAAATGGAGACAGAGCAGATAGCGGAAGGGTTTCAGTTCAGACTAAGGGGGTGGAGCCGGGGGGATGGGTAATGTAAGAACAGTGGAGGCATGTAATGTAAAGTCGCATTCAGCATGTGTGGGTAGAGACAACATTAAATGTATGCTTGCTAATGCAAGGAGCCTTAATAACAAGATGGGGGAACTAGAGGTAATAGCATACACTAAGCAATACGACATAATAGGAATAACAGAAACATGGTGGGACGAAACGCATGACTGGGCTGTAAACTTAAATGGTTATACATTGTTTAGAAAGGATAGGAAACATAAGAAAGGGGGTGGAGTGTGTTTATATGTAAATCAGGATTTAAAGCCTAATATTACACAACTGGAAAGCGATGAGGGAAATGTGGAATCCTTATGGGTAAATATTTCGTTGGGGAATAAACAGGGAAGTCAATTATTGGTTGGCATATGCTATAAACCACCTAATATAGATAATGATGAGGAAGAACAACTGTTAGAGCAAATTAGGAAGGCTGCAGATCATGGTAGCACTTTAATTATTGGAGATTTTAATTACCGGACATTAATTGGGATAGTGGGACTAGTAATTCAGCAAAGGGAATCCGGTTCCTGAACATTTTAAATGATACCTTCATGTCACAACTGGTAGAAACACCAACTAGAGAGGATAACTGTCTGGACCTGGTTATAACAAATAATGTGGATCTTTTCTCAAATATTAATGTAAAGAACAGTTGGGAAATAGCGACCATAACATGGTGACTTTTGAAATAAACTCAAAAAAACACATTCATAAGGGGCATGCTAAAATATATAATTTTAAAAAGGCCAACTTTATTAAAATAAAGGAAGCTCTCAATGTCATTGACTGGCAGAAACTCTTTCACGGGAAAAACACTGAGGATAAGTGGAATATCTTTAAACTAACACTAGAAAAGTACACGTCACAATATATTCCACTGGTTAATAAATATAAAAGAAACAGACTGAAACCAATGTGGCTTAGTAGGAAGGTAACTAAGGAAATGAAAAATAAAAAGAAGGCATTTAAAGCTTTTAAATCTGATAAATCTGAGGCATCCTATAAAGCATATAGGGCAGCCAATAAAGCATGTAAAAATGCGATTAGATGGGCTAAACTAGAAAATGAAAAAGAAATAGCCAAAGAGAGCAAGACCAACCCTAAAAGATTCTTTAGGTACATAAATTCTAAAAAACCAAGAGTGAAAATGTAGGTTCACTAAAATCTGAGTCAGGGTTATTGTTAACTGAAGATCAGGATAAAGCAGAAATTTTAAATGATTATTTTTCTTCAGTATTTATCAAAGAGAAACCTATAACAGGAGACATGAAATTCATTAATAAAAACTTACTAATACAAAGTGACTGGTTGACTCAGGACAAGGTTTTACACAAATTAAACAATGTGAATGTTAATAAAGCCCCAGGGCCAGATGGAATTCACCGCGAGTACTAAGAGAGCTATGTGTTGAAATATGTAAACCTCTGTTCTTAATCTTTCAAGATTCTTTCTTTTCAGGAATAGTACCAGAGGATTGGAGAAAAGCTGACGTGGTCCCTATATTTAAGAAAGGTTTAAAATTTGTGCCTGGGAATTATAGACCTGTGAGCTTAACATCTGTGGCTGGGAAAGTATTTGAGGGGTTACTAAGGGATAATATTCAGGAATTTATTGGGAGGTATAATGTAATTGGCAAAAATCAGCATGGTTTCATGAAACACAGATCATGTCAGACTAACCTAATTACGTTCTATGAGGAAGTAAGTAGAAGTATAGATCAGGGGGTCGCAGTGGATGTGATTTACTTAGATTTTGCCAAAGCTTTCGACACAGTTCCACACAAAAGGTTACTACTTAAATTAAGAAAAAATGGTCTAGATGAAAATACTTGTTCTTGGATAGAAAACTGGCTAAAAGATAGGGTACAGAGAGTGGTCATAAATGGTACATTTTCAAGATGGACACCAGTGGTAAGTGGTGTCCCTCAGGGGTCTGTTATAGGACCAATACTATTCAATTTATTTATAAATGACCTTGAGATAGGCATTGAAAGTCATGTATCAGTGTTTGCAGATGACACAAAGCTAGGAAAAGTAATACAATGTGAGCAGGATGTTACTTCGCTGCAGAGGGATTTAGATAAATTGGGGGACTGGGCACTTAAATGGCAGATGAAATTTAATCTAGATAAATGTAAAGTTATGCACTTTGGAGTGAAGAACACACAAGCAATTTATACCCTAAATGGTACGGAGTTAGGGAAATCCAAGCAGGAGAAGGATTTGGGAATAATCATAGACTTCAAACTAAGTAACAATGTGCAATGTCAAACAGCAGCCGCCAAGGCCAGCAAGGTATTGGCATGCATTAAAAGGGGAGTTCACTCACGGGATGAAAACATAATTTTGCCTCTGTATAAATCAATGGTCAGGCCGCACCTTGAATATGCCGTGCAATTTTGGGCACCTGTCTTAAAAAAAGATATTATATCGTTAGAAAAAGTGCAGAGACGGGCAACTAAATTAATAAGGGGGATGGAAGGGTTAAGTTATGAGGAAAGACTAACAAGCTTAAACCTGTTTAGTTTAGAGAAAAGGCGCCTTAGAGGGGATCTGATAACCTTATATAAATATATACGGGGCCATTATCAACCATTGTCTGATAACCTATTCATTAACAGGACTATACATAGGACAAGGGGTCATCCATTTAGACTGGAAGAAAGAAAATTTAGCTTAAAGCATAGGAAGGGTTATTTTACGGTGAGAACAATAAAGCTGTGGAATTCTCTGCCTGTTGAGGTGGTGGGTCAGAGTCTGTACAGACTTTTAAAAAACGACTGGATGACTTCCTGCAGACACACAGAATATTAAGGGTTATAATATTTAATATGTGGGTAAAAGCTTCTTGATCCAAGGAGAAATCTGACTGCCATTCTGGGGTCAAGAAGGAATTTTTTCCCAGTATGTTGCATATTGGCGAGCGCTTCAGACTGGGTTTTTTGCCTTCTTTTGGATCAACAGCAGTAGGTTATGTGGGAGAGGCTGAACCCGATGGACGCATGTCTTTTTTCAGCCTATATAACTATGTAACTATGTAACTATGTAACTGCACATTACTGTGAGTTTTATTGCTGTGGAGCTCTGTGATACGCTCATACACACTGCACATTACTGTGAGTTTCATTGCTATGAAGTTCTAGCTTTACCCCTCTATGGCTCCCTTGTCCATGTAGTATTTCTTTTTATTATACCCCTTTTATCACTTTCCCCAAATATTTTTACATGTTTAAAGCTGTGGGTTATCGCTCACGAGAGTCTGAAACAAAGTTCCGAAGCGCAAGAGGTTTCTGAATCTCATACCAAAAGTCAAGGACACTTCGCCCCCGCGTGGACCAGCCTTGGGAGCCAGCCAGATGGCACCCAGCGCCGTGACACACGAACAGGCAGGAAAGACGCTGTGAGTCACTGCTGCGGTTGTGGCACTGCAGACGGACGCCTTGCTGCCCATCAGGTCAACGGATTCCAGGATGGGATCAATAGGAGCTTCTAAAAAAAAAACACCGTCAGGTCCTGATCCTACAGATCACATCAGGAACATCCCCAGCTTTAGATCTAGCTCGGGTGTCCCTTAACGCTGACGTGACACAAACGTAAAATCCCAAGCCTGACGTTATGTGACACAAAGATTAAACATCCTGTATAAAATGCCCATCATGCTTTGTGTATAAAAACACATGGATTTCGTGTCTAGACTTGGGTCCCCGTGAGAAATAATATGTATAAATTGCAAAATTCCCCAAAATCCAGCTTCTGCTCCTGCATTTTGGATAAGGGAAGCTGAACCTGTAACGCACTTTAATACAGGGTGAATCTCCCGTTAATCTAATCCGTTTGGGGGGAGGTGTCGCTCATTTATAGCGTGTGTTGGGGCGCTCCAGTCGTTGCTCGTGAAGCAGCAGGATCAGTGTTTGTGCTGGTGGACGCGGGCCAACCCAAACGAGGCAGAGCAGATGTTCCCAGGATGGCTGCATAATTCATGGCCTCGGCTCCTTCGTGGCCTGAGTGCTAAGTTACAAAACTCACCAGCACCCTGCGTTCGCCGGAGCCCACGCCAACCCGCCAGAGCCGACCCGCGCTCGCCAGAGCCCACACCCACCGGAGCCCACGCCGGCCCACGCGCGCTCGCCAGAGCCCACACCGACCCGCACTCGCCCGAGTCCACGCCGACCCGCACTCGCCAGAGTCCACGCCGACCCGCCACAGCCCATGCCCACCCGCGCTCGCCAGAGCCCACCCGCGCTCGCCAGAGCCAACGCCGACCCGCCCGCACTCGCCAGAGCCCACGCCGATCCGCCCGCGCCAACGCCGACCCGCCCGCGCCAACGCCGACCCACCCGCGCCAGAGCCAACGCCGACCCGCCCGCGCCAGAGCCAACGCCGACCCGCCCGCGCCAGAGCCAACGCCGACCCGCTTACCTACAAAATCAACTACATTTACGTGTCTGACGCGGCTGAAAGCAGCGGAGAATCGGCAAAACTACTATAAAGGAATAATTAAAAAGATTCCTTACGATTAAATTAACACCGATCCTTTACTTTGGGCCGGCAGCTTCTGTACCATTATTTGTGTTCTATTTTCGTGTGGTTTTATCTTTTCTCCCTCGCCGGGCGCTTCCTCTCCAGGTCAGACTCCTGAACCCAGAAAACCCTGAGACTTTCAAACACGATTTGTGCAGCGCTACGGGACTCGCACACAAGTTCCGCTGCGCCTGCGCAGGGCGATGGATGGGAGCCGCACGCGCAATCCCGGCTGCTGGTGACGCAGGGTGGACACTTCCCCGCTTCACCCTGCGATTTCATCAGATAAGGGCAGCTTGGAGGAGGAGGAGGGGGGGCACTCAACAATTTAAAACTATAAAGTGATCAGGATGAGTAGAGCGTCCCTTTAATAAAATAAAAGTCAAATATAAACCACTATCTGCGCAAAAGAAGCCCCCCCCCGCCCGTACAGATCTGGGGTGACTTCAGCAACATTACGTGCCCGTAAAATGAGGTCATGTGACTCCCTGAATACACTGAATGAGCAGGTTTTTCCATCAATGGGTTTTTTCTCCCCTGGTGGCACAGCGGGCATATTCCAAGATGGCAATGCCAGGATTCGAGCTCACATTGTGCAAGAGTGGTTGAGGGAGCATGAGACATCATTTTCACACGTGGATTGGCCGCCGCACAGTCCAGACCTTAACCCCATTGAGGTTAATCTTTGGGATAATGCGCTGGAGAAGACTTTACGCAGCGCCGTGACTCTCCCATCATCAACACAAGATCTTGGCCACAAATTAATGCCACTCTGGACGCCAATAAATGCTGTGACATCACATGAGCTTATGGACACGACGCCGCGGCGAATGCGCGCCGCGATCACAGATAAAGCCACACAACCAGATATTACAGCGTGTTACTTGTGTTTATTTTTTGGGCCGGGCAGGGTAAAAGTGTGTAAATGAGAAAGCGTAGAGCCGGTGATAACCGGAGGTGGTTTAAATAAAGACCAGACACGGAGGCTTAAATAAACGTAACATTTTAAATATTTGTATAAATACAAACACATCGCCCCCCGGTGGGGAAACACAGAATTAAACATCCGAAACCAGGAATGCAACAGCAAAGAAAAACAAGTGTATCACTGGAATGACGGAGAAGCCAAGAGCCTGGCGGTCCATGAGAAGTCGCACCGAGCGGGAATTCTGTGTGCGGCTTTATAAAAGGAGAGGTTTACTGGTCCCGGCAGAGAATAGGAGGCGGCGGGTAGTGATGGGAATCCGTTCATACCCTCCGTCACCACGGAGGACACAAAGCCAAGCCTTTCGTAGCGGAGGAGAACGCCCAGAACACAAGGCTTGGAGGACATGCGATGGAGCGGCATACCTGGATCACCACGGCCGCCGTCATTCGGTGTCAGTGGGAGAAAAAGCCCAGGCTGAACGTTTTGATGGTTTGCAACAGAACAGAAGAACCGGCGCTCAAGACTTGGTTCTGATGGAAGAACGAGAGGGGAACCTGGCGCCTGATTGGACGGTTTGTGTTGGTGAATATTTGGGTAGAAAAAAAAATAATAAAAAAAAATTAAATCTTACTTTTTTTTGCACCTGGTAAAAAGAGCGGGTCACGCGCCTCGGCATTGCCAGGACCTGGGTGTTCTGATTTACCCGGCCCTAACGCTGGCTTCAGACCGTGCCTGGTTGATCAGAACATCTGGGTCACACGCCTTTATTTTGATGGATCCGGGTCCAGCAGAGCACCCAGGTCATAAGTGCTCGTTCTGCCAGTGCTTGGTCATTCAAGAGAAGCGGGTCACAAGCCTCGGCATTGCCGAGACCTGGGTGTTCTGATTTACCTGGCACTAAGTGCTTGGTTCTGACAGTGCCCGGTCAATCAGTAAATGTGGGTCACACGCCTTCGTTTTGACGTTCACTGGTCAATCAGAACACCCAGGTCTTAAGTGCTTGTTTTGAAGGTGCCCAATCAGAACGGCCAGGTGGCAAGCCTTCATAATGACGGTGCCCAATCAGAACGGCCGGGTGGCAAGCCTTCATAATGACGGTGCCCAATCAGAACGGCCGGGTGGCAAGCCTTCATAATGACGGTGCCCAATCAGAACGGCCGGGTGGCAAGCCTTCATAATGACGGTGCCCAATCAGAACAGCCAGGTCGCAGACCTTCATAATGGCGGTGCCCAGTAGATCAGGTGATTACAGCATCACCCAAGACATGGACAAACGAGCTTGAAGGATTTCAAAATAAAGGAATATCATATACCGCCCCACAAAAAAGGGTTAATAAATTAAAATAAGTGCAGCAGAGGGGGCAGCCATGCTTTCTGTAAGGAGGGGGCAGCCATGCTTTCTGTAAGGAGGGGGCAGCCATGCTTTCTGTAAGAGGGGGGGGTCACGACCCAGGTGTAAAAGCCCACAATTCCCATTAACACAAGAGGAGGTGCTACAAAACGGCAGTGGTGCCCTGAGACAGAAGGTGAGACTTGACGGCGCTTGCGCTGCACAAAAAGCACAACGAAAACACACTGACGCATCGAGCCGTCCAAGAGGTGCTTTATCCAGTGCGACCAGTTCCTTGTGAACCTCATCAGCACCCGTTTACAGAAGGACTTGAAGGTCTACTGCTGTCGGGAAGAGGTCGTCCCATCTTCAGGTCGTCGCGTCCAGCCTAACAGATGGTACGGACGGGTCATGTGAAACCAGCCAGGTTCTAGATTCATCACGACCCAATCCTCCATTACGCCCCCCTCTGCACATTGTGTTTGGGAAGAGAAGGTCTACGTGGGTTGGAGTAAAGGTCACCGGTGAGGACAGAGTTCTTTGTGGCAAAGTGACATCCTGTTTTGTGAGCAGGCTCATCCCACCGACACATTGAAACCGCAGTGAAACTTATTCTTCCAATGATTCATGAAAGCCCCCAGGGCCAGGGTGATGGGCAGAGGGGGCAGCTTCTTTTCCAAAACTCCCCCCACACACCAGGAACTGTCCACTGACCCTTTGAAGACCATGTTGGCTTTGGGGATGTTCAAGTGGTAACCGAAGGCGAAGGACGTCTCCTGGAGTCTTGTATTGGCTTCGAACTCGACCCCGAGTTTAATCTAAGAGGAAAGAGAGTAACAAAAATGTCAACAACAGCGACTCGTACAGGTTCAGCGGAAACGCTCAGGATTTGGGGATACCGGCACAGAATAAGGAGGTATCTTGGGGAAGGGACCCAAATTCATTCATGTTCCACACACACACAGCCTGAAGAGGGGCATTTTATACAATGTTATCGCCCCCCAACGCACGAGGTCCGGGTCGCTTTCCTTTTGCGCCTTTAACGTCCGTATTATGACCGAGCCGCTTACTCAGCAGCTCGAGCTGTAATAGCTGAAAGCCGCAACATAAAACACCAGGAGCGCAACGTGACGCCGCCACGAATCCAGAGAAAGACGCGAGCGAGATCCAGCCAGAAAAGGATACACAAAGTAACACTGGGAACTACTCTTGCCCAGTGATCCTCTGCCTGCAGAGCGAGGAAGCGGCAGGTCGCGCCACTCTCTCCAGCAAGGGATCGGAGGCGAGTATGGGATTTGTGGTGGGGGTAGATCAATGTGATCAGTGATTGTGCCGAAGTGAAATCCCTTCACGTCTTTCAGAATCGCATCAGACGCAGAGCGAGCTGGAAGGAGTAGCTCAGATACAAAGTATAGGAGACGTTAATGTACAGAGACCCGGCACAACACGTGACATGCAAACTCCGCTTGCGTTTTGGATGGAAAACGAAGAGTTAAAATTACACTGTACAGCTCACACGCTGCGCTGAACATCCCGGTTGTGATCCGGCCTTAGCCTTTTAAACTGCTCAGGCTGTATGGAGTGCCCCTTCCCTGTAGCCCCGTGAAGCAGAGGAGTTTCCAGCGCAAGTACAAGCGTCACCAGTAGCCGGGAATTCCAATTTCCCAGCTGCCCTTCACCAAATTGGTCACTTAACGACGTCAGCACACTTTGCCATCAGCGTGCATTCTGGGAGACGATTTATCAGTTTTGTGCATTCACGCCCAGCTTCGATCCATTATTCTGCGCATGCACAACAGAACCTGTGCACGAAGGGACACAAGTTCAGAGTGAAACACAGTTTATGTCGCGCACTGCAAATTGTATTACAAGCTGCAGGGACCTCTGCATTTCAGAAGCCCTGAGCTGATGGGGAGCAGCTCACAGCAAGGGAACACAAAATAAAACATCCAATCCACGTGCGGCAAAACATACTGACAGGACAAACTTGCGTGGAACCCGGATCGTGGCCGCATCTATAGCCCTTTATGTGCCAAGAAGTCTGGATACTCAATACCACTCATACCTAAGCACATCTATAAGCAACCATGAAAAGCGCTGGAGCCACCGACCTGCTAGGCAGACATCCAATAAATACTGGCAAGGAACAGAGAAATAAATCCAAAATCCAGGATAAGGTGCCCTGAGCAGCGGGGAAAACCGTAAAGGCAACCAGACAAAGGTTCCCAAACCTGCTCCTCAAGTCCCCCACTGAAAGGCCAGGTTTGAAGAACTACCCTGGGGAAATACAGCCTGCAATCACTGAGCAGCAAAATCAGATCTCCTGGGCTGTGCTTCACATACGCTGCAAACCTGGCCTGTTAGGGTGACCTGAGGACCTGGGTTGGGAATCCCTGCAATCGGATAAAAAAATAAAAAGAGGAATGAACGCATCGCTGGACTCACCTGCTCGCTTGCTTTGTGGTAGTAGCTGGCGTGGGCCCCGCCATAGCCAAGATTTAAGGTTGCCACCCAGTCAGGTGCTGCAGGGGTTAAAAAACAGGGAGAGATCAGAAAGGCAGGAACATACATAACAAAGGCCGACATCTACAGTAAGCACATAGCGGGGTGACCGACTCGGAAGCGGCCATTATTCTGGGATACGCAGCACTTTGTGGCCCTGTAAATAACGTATATAAAGCCCAGGACTCTTCTAAAAAGAAGCGTAAAGGCCTGAAAACGGTCACGCGACAAGCTGCCAGCTTAGTATATAGGAGGCCCTAATACATGGCGATCCATCACTTATCACAAAGGAAGGACCACTGCCACAAAACAATGCAATGTCCTTACTGTGTTTGTTTATGCTGCTGATATCTTACATGTGTTTTGTTTTTCTCTTGGATGTTTAGAAAATATTTTCCTCTGTATGTGTCACTGGGTGCATCCATTGTGTGATATTTTCCTCTATATGTGTCACTGGGCGCATCCATTGTGTGATATTTTCCTCTATGTGTCACTGGGTGCATCCATTGTGTGATATTTTCCTCTATATATGTGTCACTGGGTGCATCCATTGTGTGATATTTTCCTCTATATGTGTCACTGGGTGCATCCATTGTGTGACATTTTCCTCTATATGTGTCACTGGGTGCATCCATTGTGTGTTGTATCTTTCCATCACTTGCTCCTCACTGGGTGGCTTTGGCCATAGAATGGAGTGAATGGGTCAGATCACCAGAAAACCGCAGTGTGTGGAATGTATGTAGCCATCACCACCAGTGGATAGATTGAAAGTGTTAATAGCCCACTATCGTATTTCAATCAGCTGTTATGTCTTATCTCAGACAGCACCATAGATCCCCTGCAGCCCTGTCTAAACGTCCGCTACCTCACCACCTTGCCCCTTCCCTGCTGCTTTATCCTATGCCACAGCTCTAAAGTGAGACTTGCTGTAAGATTTTGGTAAATGTTGCATCATGGGAAAAACCCACCAAATGGAAACAGGAGATAAAAACCTAACGTTTCCTTTTTACATGCAGTTACTGGTTTTTTTTGGATTAAGTAACGTGTGTTTCATAATGTGTTTATAATGTGATAGTGGTAATGCGCCTTTAATCTAGAGTCAGTTTGATAAAGATCCCCCTTTGCCGTGTAGCACGAGCGCCTCGTACCAGAATATTTCCCTGCCAGGGTGACGATGGCTCCTTCTTCACCCAGTCTCTGGTGATAAACCAGCTCTCCCCCAAGGACCAGCCGAGGAGTGATGCTCTGCAGGAAGTGCGAGACGAGGATCACTGGGGGGAAAAAAAAATAAAAAAACACAAAACAAATTAACGCCGGTTCATAGTGTGCTTTTACAACACTCCATTTTTATTCTCATCAAGTCTCTGAGCTGGAGCAGCGCGCGGCGAGGGAGAAAAGGCGAGTAAAATCACAACAAACAAAACAGAATGGTTAGAATCTCAGTCACTCGCCCCACGTCGCTGTCTGTCTGTCGTCGTCCCCGTGTCACTGTCGTCGTCCCCCGTGTCACTGTCTGTCGTCGTCCCCCCCCCCCCCGTGTCACAGTCTTTCTCTCGTTTATTTTACTAGTGATGTCCCACAGAGGTTATTCCCTAATCTTCCAGGGGAATCACAATCATCGGCGGCGCTTCACAAAGGAAAACCGAGAATTGTATCAAGCCGAGTGTCACCGTTTAACCTCCGCCCTCTGGTTTGCCGACGCTTACATCGTGGTTACAATACGGGTGATCAGTGGATGACGCTGGGCGTGCTGGATTGACTCACCGGATTCATTGAGGAGATCCGGGTTCCCCAGAGTCACAGATGCCGTGCAGTCGTCGCCTCTGTATTCCCCGTCAAACTGCCACGTGTGGAATTTCGAGTGGTGGGTCTAGAAGACAGAGTCGAGATCTGGGTTACCAGAAAGCAATAAAAATCATCATCACGAGATTCCCGCTGAGCCGTTAAATCGAGCCGCTGTGACGGGTACGATGCGGCCGGTCACTCCTGTACTCTGTATGGGATACGGTTATTAGCGGCTGCCAGTCTAACTACAAGCGGTTCCATGGTAGCCCGTTCTGCTCACCTTGAGCCGGTATGGCTCCTAGAACCTGGTGTTAATGAAATTTAACGAGTTTAGAACATTCCCCCTGATCCCGCGGTGCAGAGGGCGGCCGCTCCATCACATCCTCCAAATGCAGGGGGCATCCTACGGCCGCTCCAGCACAATCTCATCCAGGTGAGCTTCATAAAAGGGTTGCTGTGCCTCACTTTGGACTTGGGGTACATGGGCCTAGAAATTAATTTGGGAGGTGCAGGCCTCATGTTCTAGATTATTCCCCTGCCTGCTCTTGTGTCTCCTGTGCCTGTAAGTAGGGGGGGGGGGGCTGCAGGGGATTTGTGTAATCTGTGTTATGCTAGAATAATGTTATTGTCTATCGTTACGGTCTATGCGTATCTGTTGCCCATCTGCCAATAGGGTTAGCCTTCCAGGATGACCTCTCAGGAATGTGTTAATCATCTGTTCTAGATTTGGTCTTTTGTTAATACGCTTTGTCAGGCTAACACTGCCCCATTATATGACAGACTAATCTCGTTTGCTATTCCTGACATTGTCCTGTCCTGTCTAGGAATGATGAGCAAATATCTATCCCATTATCTGCCCTAGTTTAACGGTCCTAAATGACGTGAAGCAGAAGGAGCAATAACATGAGAAAACCGCAATATATTCTAGGGGAGGTTTTGTAAATATATATGACCCTTGTTTGATCTCATGTCCTCAATAAACCCAGTTCCATTTTGACCCTGAAAACCCTCCAGCCTCGTCTTATTTCTGGGGGATGCTAGCAGGCTCTCTACATGTCCCAGTCCTTAAGCTTCGTCTAAGGACTGGAGAAAGGCACGAGAGTCTGCTGGGGAGAGCACGGGGGTCCAGCAAGGAAGCGGTATTGGCAGATGTGACCCGGTTGGGATAAAGAGATCTGTGACAGTTGTGTTTGGCGCAATGGAGTCCACTGAACTCTAGGAGCCGATACCAGAGCTGCCGGGACCCATCAGCAAATGGGAAATGGCTCCTATAGGAATATTCTTCGCGAGCCGCCATGAAGGGGTCTGTTATAAAGTATCCCTGGGTAAGAGGAGAGACAGTCGCTGCTCACCTGGAATACAGCTTTGGATCGGATCCGCTCGGCCAGGAGACACAGGACCTGAGCATTCAGGCTCCCGTGACTGTCTAGATCCCCGCTCAGTGTAGGAAAGCTCTGAAAACGGGTGGAGAAAAGAAAAAAAAAAGGCATTAAATGTTTATCTGACGTTCCTATCGATGTTTAAAGGGACACTCTGGGCGCCACGGAAAGGTCTGATCAGAACGGTTGAATGCAGGGTCTGTTAAAAACAGTTTTCTTGAAGCTGATTGCAGCTCCACCTATCAGGTATATTACACACAAAGGAAATTTAAAATGGATGCCTGTAGCCATTTTGTTTTTAAAGACAGTTTTTCTCCAAAATTTCTCTAGGTTTAGAAATGAACGAGATTTTTTTTTTACAGAGTTCATTCCTGGGTGAAGTCTTTTATATTTTTTTTTAGAAGTGCCAGACATGCAGGAACCTAGAATGTTTCTTTTTTGTGATAATGTTAGAGTTAAGTGCTAAGACGTGTCATAATTAAATTTATTGGTCTGTCTTAAAACAAAAGATATTTTGTCTTTTGGGTATAGGAATAAGAGTTAATATTTCTAATATAGATTTATATTTACTAAATATATGTTTATAATCAAGGTATATTTTATTATATTTACAGTAGGATATATATATTCCAATAAATATTGTAGAAAGTATATAATTGGTAAATAATAAAATTTACTAAAAGAATAGATTCTGTTGAGTTAACCAGAAAATAATTTAGCTGATAGGACTCTGAGTCAAAAAGGAGTAGGGATATAAATCAAAGATGACAGATGGAGACACTGTGTCTAGTGACTGAGAGGTCTTTGTTAAGTCAGATTGACCTTTTGACCCGAGATAAGAAAATTAATTCACCCATTTCTTTTTAATTAAGAAGTGCAATACTACCCTCTAGAGGATAGTAAATATATTAAAAATATTGCCCGTGACGTCAAATTGGCTATAATAAGCGGCAATGTTGGTTACAAGTCAGGCGGAGATTTCAGCAGTCAGACGTCCAGTACACATGACACTCTGAAAGTCAGTCGGAGATTCCAGCATTCACAGACTCACACTGCAATGCATTAGACATGACCCTCTGAGAGTCCAAGATTCCAACACTCAGACTCGCACCACGATGCAGGCAGATCCCAAGACATGAGGCAATCAAGATTCTCACCAACTCTCTAACTCACATGCATTGATTATCTGATATCGATAATCTTCACACATTCCAAAAATTACTACATCAGGAATTCCAAGGCAGATTTATCAACATCCAAATTGGACAGGTAATGTATGAAATAAGGAATTAATGTAAAAATATATTTGTAGAGATTCTTGCAACGTAGACTGAGACTTCTCGGATACGGTTAAATCCAAATTCTAAGTATTTTCTATTCTGCAGATAGAAGTATGAAGAAGTGGATATAAGGATTTATTCCTAACAGAAATGTTGCAAGATTGATACCAATATATATATTGAATTTGGAAATTACTGTGATTAAAATTAATAAGCAAGGAATTATACAACTACAAAATAAAAAGCAAAAGATTAGAAGTTTAATTCTCGAGATTAGGGGAGGATTCACTAAATAAGTTTTTATTACTTATCATTAATTTAGCTCATCTTTTGTTGATCCAGGTAGCATAGAGATATATATATATCTATAAGAGCTGGCTGGTTAAACATTGTTTGCTGGGCAATGCATGTTATATTAAGCAGAAATGTTTATTAACCATTTGTGTATTAGTTACTAACTGATAAGGTAAATGATATTAAATCATATATGCAGTTACTAACCGGAGATACATATATTGTGAAGCTAGTTTTTATATGCTGATGGATTGTGGTTTGTAAATTTTTGTTTATGATGAGATTTGAAACTTTTTTGTATACGTAATAAATATATATATATTTTTATCCGATTATTGATTATTGTATTTTTTAAAGCAAAACACAGACAATTAAAAGAATTCAGGATAATTTCTAAGAAATATAAACGATTGATATTTGTGTCTCGTATAAGTTTCTTATGAAATAATAATCCCTGATATATTGGAGGCAACTGCCGAGGTAGGTCCAGTAAACCCAATATAGACATATTGGAGGCTTGGCTGATAAGTCCAATATATGACATGTTGTATTCACGTGCAGAGATTATATCCAACACACCCACAGACCTGTCCATCAAACCTGGGTATTTAGAGCTTGCAGCTCAGATGCCATCGCTGTCCCCGTCGGGCGTTTCCGGGAGATCAAGGCGTCACACGTGTTTAAGTTTGACACGGTTAATGGTGTAATGACATGAGAAACGTGCGGCCTCACGGCAAAGCCCCGCAGGGGACGGGCCAATGGCTGAAAGGCGCCGGCTGTGCAAACACCGGTATTGCAGCGCTAACAAACACCGGCCTTTCAAAACACATACAGCGTTATTCAGAGAGAGGTGAACATCAGGAGAAGAGAACAATCTAGACCAAACAGTCGATTTGGAAAGGGAGATAAATGGGAGAATTGTTCTGGTTTGGCTATTTTGGCCTAGAATTTTCACTTCACCAGTCATTCTCCCGAGTTTCACCTCTCTCTGAATAAAACTGTAAATTCCCGAAGAGCGTCAGGAGAAGCAGCGCTGTCAAACTCCGGCCCCCCAGGTGTTGATTGCCTACGAATCCCAGAATTCTTTGAATGTAACAGATGGCCAGTGATTCATGGGAGTTGTAGTTCAGAAACATCCTGAGTGTGACCGTCCTGCCCTAAAGCTCCCGGGATTTTATGTTTGTAACGTCTGTGATTAACCCTATCAGTGCCTACCTCCTTAAAGCAGGGCTCGTCATCCCCAACATACTTGGCATTGAAGTGGTAGCAGGACTGAGCGGCCGTGCTCATGTGGATTGTGTGGCTGACCTGAGGAGAGAAGACACGGCGCCACGTTCAGCTCACAGCCACCACGAGAAAAATTCCATGTCCAAAGCCTGTAACTTCCACCATGACGTTAAAGCGACACTGTACCCATCCGAAACACTTTACAGCTACACAGGATGTGAGGCGGACCCCCCTTTATCACCCCCCAAATCTGGTTTATTAGCTAAGTGAAGCGGAGGAGTTTCATCCACCCCACCCAGAGGCACCAGCAGTCTGGATTTTTCAATATCCCGCCTGCCGGTCACCAGATCGGCCACTAATGATGTCACACACAGAACGACCAACATCCCAACGTTGCATCATGGGAAAAATCCACAAAATATAAGCGGGTAGATACATATATTTTTACATGCAATTAGTAATCTAGTTACAGCTCGTGTTAGTGGTACTGTCCCTTTAAATGTCTTTTTAACCCATGTGCGACGGCTTCAATACACCCCACCGTCTGTCATTTTGGGTAAAGGCCTGGATTTATGAAACATTAAGCAGTTATTTGTGATGTGGGAGCAGCGGCACCGCGGTCACATCACTGAGAATGGGTAAGGAGCAAATACACTTTTTACAGACCAAAGGTTAATCATGAATGTGTGCACATTGTGGCTGCAAAACGTGCGAATAAAAGTGAATAAAAACCCCAATTTATTGTTTCCGCGGGTCACGGCGGCCCCTGACGTACCTGTAAGTGGCTGCTGATGGGCCGGTTGATGATCAGTTTCACTCCCTCCATCTGCTGCGGAAACACGTCTGAAAACAAGAGAATCGAGAAGCAAAAATTAAGTTAAAGCAACCCAAAAATATCCATTATTCAACCAGCGGCGTAAGAGCGCGACCTCGAAATACCTCCCCGCACAATCCCGGCCTGAGCAGACATTGTCGCTTACCCAGGTGCCCAGAGACAAAGGCATTTATCCAAACGCAGCCTCTGTCAGAGTCTCGGAGATAGTTAAGGTCCATTTCCAGGCTTACCCTTGCGGCGCAGGAGCCGCCATTTTTTAATCCTCTTGGGTCAGAACTAAGCCCCACTTGCCCAACCGGCAAGACTGAAATCGGCAATCAGAGCGCGTTGCATGATGTCAGGGTTTGGGGACGCACCGGCACAAATGGAGCTTCAGACCAATGAGGACTTAAAAGACGGCGGCTCCTGCCACAGAGGACTGGAGATGTCTGCGCCGCGCCATGGCGTAGAGGTCTGCACCGCGCTAGACGCCCACCTTTGCATTTCTTATGGAGCTCGTCGAAGCTGCCTGGGTTGGGGAGGGCAGTGACTTTCTTGCGCGTGCTCCATGCCACCTGCGAGCACGACAATGCCAACACATTGCCCATCCTGCCCGCGCCTGGACAGCGCCCTTTGTCTTAGGCGTCTACAAAGAGATACAGGCTGCGATTACATGGCACCTCTCCAGGAACGCGCAAACCTCTTCAGACAGCCATTAACCAGCAAAATCACCGGGGAAACCCTGCAAGCAGGAAAAAAACACCAATAAATGGAGAATTTATTTAATTATTAAATAGACAAACTGTCAGTGAATCCCAGACTCCCTGTATTGTGTCCGCTCTGTGTATAATGTGTAACGCAGACACATCAGTGAATCCCAGACTCCCTGTATTGTGTCCGCTCTGTGCATAATGTGTAACACAGACATCAGTGAATCCCAGACTCCCTGTATTGTGTCCGCTCTGTGTATAATGTGTAACGCAGACGTATCAGTGAATCCCAGACTCCCTGTATTGTGTCCTCTCTGTGTATTATGTGTAACGCAGACGTATCAGTGAATCCCAGACTCTCTGTATTGTGTCCTCTCTGTGTATAATGTGTAACGCAGACATAGCAGTGAATCCCAGGCTCTCTGTATTGTGTCCTCTCTGTGTATTATGTGTAACGCAGACGTATCAGTGAATCCCAGACTCTCTGTATTGTGTCCTCTCTGTGTATAATGTGTAACGCAGACATAGCAGTGAATCCCAGGCTCCCTGTATTGTGTCCTCTCTGTGTATAATGTGTAACGCAGACATAGCAGTGAATCCCAGACTCTCTGTATTGTGTCCTCTCTGTGTAGAATGTGTAACACAGACGTATCAGTGAATCCCAGACTCCCTGTATTGTCCCTCAGTACTGGAGCAGGACTCATGCAGCGCGGTATTAGGCACAGCTGCGTCCTGCAGTATGCCCGGGCGGTGTCAGGCTGCCCTGTGCATGCTGGGAGTTGTAGCCCTGGTTATGGCGGGCTGCTTTTCTCCTGCAGTCATGTCACCTCAGGAAGGAGCCGGCTCTGCCCTCACTCACCCCTCTCCGCCCTGTCTCGGCGGCAGCAGGTCCGTCTCCAGCCGTCACCGTGGAGCCTTCTTTCTCTGCAGGGCTTCATGTCGCCGGGTCGAGAGCGGCCATAGCAACTCCTGGCAGGCTCCGCCTTGCGTAACGTGAGGCATCAAAGCGCGCATGTGTGGAGGCGGCCATCTTTGCTGAGGGCAAGACCGGGTGCGGGCCCAGACTGAGGCTGCAGTGTCATGGCAACGCGATGCGCCTGCTGGGAGTTTTGCTGCGGGTCGCCCCGGCCTCTTCCCCATCCAGGCCGTGAATTGGGTATTAACCGTTTCCGGAGCAAACATAAGCAGCAGGTAATGCACAGGCTGAAGGTAAAGGGGGGGGGGTGACATCATTTGACCCCAGTTTGGGGTTTCTGTGACCTCAGCAGGCTCTTAACGGGAAGCCCCGCCCGCGCATGCTCCCTATTGGCTCTCGAGGATCAGGCCCCCCCACTTCCGGTATCGTCAGGCAGGTGGTGGAAGGAAGGTGTCCCCGGGCGGAGAGGGCAAGGCCCGAGGTACCCACAGGGGATGGGGTCACCGGCCTGGCAGGGGAGGGGTTAATGGTGGGATCCCAGGCCCGGTTTGCGGTGGGGCGGCTATTCGTGGGATCTCAGGCCTGGCAGCAGAGGGGTTAATGGTGGGATCTCAGGCCTGGCAGCAGAGGGGTTAATGGTGGGATCTCAGGCCTGGCAGCAGAGGGGTTAATGGTGGGATCTCAGGCCTGGCAGCAGAGGGGTTAATGGTGGGATCTCAGGCCTGGCAGCAGAGGGGTTAATGGTGGGATCTCAGGCCTGGCAGCAGAGGGGTTAATGGTGGGATCTCAGGCCTGGCAGCAGAGGGGTTAATGTGGGATCTCAGGCCTGGCAGCAGAGGGGTTAATGGTGGGATCTCAGGCCTGGCAGCAGGGGGTTAATGGTGGGATCTCAGGCCTGGCAGTGGGGGGTTAATGGTGGGATCTCAGGCCTGGCAGCAGAGAGGTTAATGGTGGGATCTCAGGCCTGGCAGCAGAGAGGTTAATGGTGGGATCTCAGGCCTGGCAGCAGAGAGGTTAATGGTGGGATCTCAGGCCTGGCAGCAGAGGGGTTAATGGTGGGATCTCAGGCCTGGCAGCAGAGGGGTTAATGGTGGGATCTCAGGCCTGGCAGCAGAGAGGTTAATGGTGGGATCTCAGGCCTGGCAGCAGAGGGGTTAATGGTGGGATCTCAGGCCTGGCAGCAGAGGGGTTAATGGTGGGATCTCAGGCCTGGCAGCAGAGGGGTTAATGGTGGGATCTCAGGCCTGGCAGCAGAGGGGTTAATGGTGGGATCTCAGGCCTGGCAGCTGGGGGGTTAATGTGGGATCTCAGGCCTGGCAGCAGAGGGGTTAATGGTGGGATCTCAGGCCTGGCAGCAGAGGGGTTAATGGTGGGATCTCAGGCCTGGCAGCAGAGGGGTTAATGGTGGGATCTCAGGCCTGGCAGCAGAGGGGTTAATGGTGGATCTCAGGCCTGGCAGCAGAGGGGTTAATGGTGGGATCTCAGGCCTGGCAGCAGAGGGGTTAATGGTGGGATCTCAGGCCTGGCAGCAGAGGGGTTAATGGTGGGATCTCAGGCCTGGCAGCAGAGGGGTTAATGGTGGGATCTCAGGCCTGGCAGCAGAGGGGTTAATGGTGGGATCTCAGGCCTGGCAGCAGAGAGGTTAATGGTGGGATCTCAGGCCTGGCAGCAGAGGGGTTAATGGTGGGATCTCAGGCCTGGCAGCAGAGGGGTTAATGGTGGGATCTCAGGCCTGGCAGCAGAGGGGTTAATGGTGGGATCTCAGGCCTGGCAGCAGAGGGGTTAATGGTGGGATCTCAGCCTGGCAGCAGAGGGGTTAATGGTGGGATCTCAGGCCTGGCAGCAGAGGGGTTAATGGTGGGATCTCAGGCCTGGCAGCTGGGGGGTTAATGGTGGGATCTCAGGCCTGGCAGTGGGGGGTTAATGGTGGGATCTCAGGCCTGGCAGCTGGGGGGTTAATGGTGGGATCTCAGGCCTGGCAGTGGGGGGTTAATGGTGGGATCTCAGGCCTGGCAGCTGGGGGGTTAATGGTGGGATCTCAGGCCTGGCAGTGGGGGGGTTAATGGTGGGATCTCAGGCCTGGCAGTGGGGGGGTGGGGCTGAACGCCGTTCCCTCTGTATAAATGGTGCGGAATCGGTGCCCCCCCCCCCCCCAGATCTGGTTCCGTGTTGACCGGTGGGTTTCTCTTGCAGATGCCAGGCGCCTCTGTCCAGTCAGCGGTTACCCCGACCTCGGACATGGCGCAGCAGTGAGCGGCTGGCGATGGCCGTATATGGGAGACCAGGCTGCTGAGAGCCCGTCCCGGTAAGCTAAGTGCGGTGTGTCGGCCCGCGGCGTCCACGCTCCCTCCTGCTGGCTTTGGGTAGCGCCTCATTGAGGGATGATGACACTTGCCGCCCCCCCCATCCTTACCGCAGGTCACATGATCATGCAGCCGCATCGCTGAAGTCAAAATGTAAAAGATACAGGGAATGACCCCCCCAGCCTCCAGGTAAAGCTCTGGGTCAGTGACCGCGCAGGAAGCTAGCGGTTTATGGCAGGAGGTTGCCCCGCCCGCCCTCGCACCGCGCTGCGTAATCACACTGTGCTGTGGCTGTGCCGGTCTGGCGCAGTGTGTGTGAATCTACACCCGGACCATGAAATCCTCTCTCTACGGGCGACGCAGCGTTTCGGGTCTCTACGGGCGACGCAGCGTTTCGGGTCTCTACGGGCGACGCAGCGTTTCGGGTCTCTACGGGCGACGCAGCGTTTCGGGTCTCTACGGGCGACGCAGCGTTTCGGGTCTCTACGGGCGACGCAGCGTTTCGGGTCTCTACGGGCGACGCAGCGTTTCGGGTCTCTACGGGCGACGCAGCGTTTCGGGTCTCTACGGGCGACGCAGCGTTTCGGGTCTCTACGGGCGACGCAGTGTTTCGGGTCTCTACGAGCGACGCAGTGTTTCTCCACCACAGAGACCTATTCTGACCTTGCCGGTAATAGGGAGCCGCCCGCACACGTCAGCCAATCACACCCAGCGACTCAAGCCTGGTAATCGCCGGCAGCTTTAAAGGGCCCCGGCCAGATGACACATAGCTAGGAGCATTATAAAGCACAACAGGCTCTGTAGCGCTGTACTATGGGTGAGACAGAACACACAGTCCCTGCTCAAGAGCTTACAATCTCCTTCCAGCGCTTGGCTCCGATGCACACATGTCCTCTTTCCTTTTGGTGCTGTATCTTGTAGCCTTCATTCAGGAGTCGCCCCGTCTGGCAGATCCGAAGCCCCCCCCCCCTCTCGCCCCGTCTGGCAGATCCGAAGCCCCTCGCCCCGTCTGGCAGATCCGAAGCCCCCCCCCCGTCGCCCCGTCTGGCAGATCCGAAGCCCCCTCCCCCTCTCGCCCCGTCTGGCAGATCCGAAGCCCCCTCCCCCCCTCTCGCCCCGTCTGGCAGATCCGAAGCCCCTCGCCCCGTCTGGCAGATCCGAAGCCCCTCGCCCCGTCTGGCAGATCCGAAGCCCCTCGCCCCGTCTGGCAGATCCGAAGCCCCTCGCCCCGTCTGGCAGATCCGAAGCCCCTCGCCCCGTCTGGCAGATCCGAAGCCCCTCGCCCCGTCTGGCAGATCCGAAGCCCCCTCGCCTCGTCTGGCAGATCCGAAGCCCCTCGCCCCGTCTGGCAGATCCGAAGCCCCTCGCCCCGTCTGGCAGATCCGAAGCCCCTCGCCCCGTCTGGCAGATCCGAAGCCCCTCGCCCCGTCTGGCAGATCCGAAGCCCCTCGCCCCGTCTGGCAGATCCGAAGCCCCCCGCCTCGCCCCCTCTGGCAGATCCGAAGCCCCCTCGCCCCGTCTGGCAGATCCGAAGCCCCCCCCCCCTCTGGCAGATCGGGAGTCACGTGACCAGTCTATACGATGCTTACATCACTGACTTGTTCAGCTCTCCTGTAATGGTTTAGTCTGCTGGGCAGCCCTGGAATGAGCATGTATAATAAGCACATGCTCCGGTCGCCTTGGTTGGATCCATATGGTGCTCAGATCTTGACTCCCTCTTTAATATACATTCCTGGATTGACCAATCCGCAGCGTTCCTGCGCAGTCACAGACCGCGTCCTGCCAGGCAGCTGCAGCGCTTTTACTTAGTTTAACCCTGAATCGTGTGGACTTTTTTTTCCTGCAGGCGGAAGGTACACTCTGGGCATCCAAGAGCCATGGAGGACAAGAGGAACATCCAGATCATAGAATGGGAGCACCTGGACAAGAAGAAGTTCTACGTCTTCGGATTGTGCATGACCATGGGGATCCGGGTGAGCGTTTACCCCTTCACCCTGATCCGGACGCGCCTGCAGGTCCAGAAGGGGAAGAGTCTCTACAACGGGACCTTCGACGCGTTCGTGAAGATCCTGCGGACGGAAGGGGTGGCCGGGTTCTACCGGGGCTTCCTGGTCAACACGTTCACGCTGATCTCAGGACAGTGCTACGTGACCACCTATGAGCTGACCCGCAAGTACGTGTCCGGGTACAGCAGCAACAACACTGTGAAGTCGCTGGTGGCGGGCGGCTCGGCCTCGCTGGTGGCGCAGAGCATCACTGTGCCCATCGACGTGATCTCGCAGCACCTCATGATGCAGAGGAAAGGGGAGAGCATGGGACGGTTTCGGGTGCACGCGGCGGACAGGAACCAGTCGGTGGTTTTCGGCCAAACCAAGGACATCATCGTACAGATCTGCAGGGCGGACGGCCTGAGAGGTTTCTACAGGGGTTACATCGCCTCCCTCCTCACCTACATCCCGAACAGCGCGGTGTGGTGGCCATTCTACCACTTCTATGCCGGTAAGGGGGGGGGGGCAACCACCGGGACGTCTGCTCCTATTGGACACAAGAATCAGAGTTGTGGGATATTATGGGGAGGGGGTTCAGTGCTCCTTTACTGTCACTCCTAAATCCTGCATCCAGCCGGGGTAAAGGGTGATAATGCTACATTACACACCCGCGCTCTACTTACTAGCGCAACCCCCACTAGTCGCGTAGCAGAGCACGGTGCAGACACTGAGCCGATAAGTAAAGCGCATATGTTCAGCTCAGGAGCGAGAAGTCTGCGGACTCTGTCAATATTAATGCCCGACGCTGCGTTCTGAGCGACACGCCTCCCTTCATTCACCGCAAAACGCTGACATCTTGTTCTCCCATAGAGCAACTCTCCCGTCTGACCCCCAACGACTGCCCGCACCTCCTCCTCCAAGCTATATCCGGACCACTGGCGGCAGCTACGGCGTCTACCATCACCAACCCCATGGATGTGATAAGAGCACGCGTGCAGGTAACGTGAAACGCACGGGAGCTGCAGACTGTCGCCCAGGCACACACTGATGGCCCAGACGTGTTCTGCCAGGTTGGCACAGAGCCGGTGCTGTTTGCGTCCATCCAGCATGCTGACAGTGCGTACATGTACTTGTACAGGCGCCAGAGGAAGCATCGACCTGCTCCTGTGATGTTACTCGCTGAGGGGGCGGGGCTTCAGCTGCCACTGGAGTGTTTTTTGTGAATTTATGCCATTGATAGGTCCACAAATGTACATTTATCCCCATACCTGATCAACGCCAAGCTAACGTACCGGCTGGGTGGAGTAGAGGTAACATCACTGCTCTGCGTGGAGAGAGCCTGTGGAGACATGGGTTCGATCCCGACGAGCACCTCTCCAGTAAGTGTCCTTGGGCAAGACACCTAACGGTACATACTCGCCACCCAGGACATACTTGAAAACCAGAGAAATCTCAATGTATCCTTCCTGGTAAAATCCTTTCTCAAAAAAACCCAAAAACGGGGCATTTCTGGCCAAGGGTGTACGGGTGGGGACTTTTACTCCCGACAGTCCCGATGTCCCGAGTCGGCATCCTGGATATTTTGTTACTACATCTCCCTTGATGCTCAGCCTTTCGGTAGGCTGGCAGAGCCTCATGGGAAATGTAGTTCCAAAACATCTGTAGGGTCAAGGTTGCCGACCTTTGCCCTAGACCAGTAGTCCCCATCCCTGGTCCTCAAGTACCCCAGATAGCTGAAGCACAGCACAGGGGATAGGATTTGCTGCTCAGTGATTGCAGGATTCAGTCTGCGTTTCACCAAGGTGACCCTTAAAACCTGTCCTGTTATTTAGGGTTGGGGACCACTGCCCTAGGCCATGATCAGAGGTCTCTGTGGTGGTCGGAGGGGTCTCTTCGAGGTGACACTGAGGTTCTTCACACTGATTTTTGTTCATCTCTCGCAGGTTGAAGGTAAAAGCTCCATCATCGGCACCTTCAAGCAGCTGATGGCAGAGGAAGGACCTTGGGGTCTCACCAAAGGCCTCTCCGCCCGAATCATCTCGGCGACTCCATCCACCATAGTCATCGTCGTGGGTTACGAGACACTAAAGAAGATCAGCCTTCGACCAGAACTGGTCGACTCAAGACATTGGTGACCCAGTCGACAGCGGGGTGTATGAAGAGGGGGGGGGGCATTCTACCCATCCTGAAGAATGAGGAACGAGAGCTGAAGAATGAGGACAATAGCGCTGCCAGGACAATGACTAATACCTTTTCCAGTGTTTATAAAGGTGTATATATAATATATAGGTCCATGAACTGGGACCGACTGGTTTCCGAGGACTGGGGGGGGATTTAACCCATCTGCTGCTGGAATAGGTTCTCAGAATAAAAGAAACGTCCGGATCGAAGACAGAACTGAGGTGTTATTCGCTAAACGGTGACCTGGGGGAGGATTCCAGGAGAATCCCAACACTTTGAGCTGAAAGAACCTTTGCTTTTCATCAAATTTTGGCCGGAAATTTGTAGAAAGAAGACACTGATTCTCCGTCCAGCACAGCCCTGGAGAACCTTGACACCAAGTCCCATGATGCTCAACCAGACTTATATGTGACTGCGCATCATGGGACACGTAGCTCCAAATGGTTCGGGGTGCCATAGTTCGCCGTCACAGATGTAGCGTCGCGCTGGTAACTTGTATGTGACGTGTGTGTCGGTGGTGACACCTCTCCTCATCCTACTGACACTTTTTGGTTTTGGGATTTTTTTTTTTAACGATTTAGAAAACGTTTAATTCCTTTTTCTCTTTTTAATCTGAGATTTAGAAATGTTTTTATTTGCCAAAACGTTGGGAGTGTTTACAGAACGTGCACGTTTCCCCCCTTTGTATAGAACAGAACCTACTGAAAACGAAAACGTGTTTTTTTTAACATAAATTTGCTCACTCTGCTAAAAATGAACGGATTCAGATTTATTTCCCTCATTTAACGTGTTTTATCCCCCACCCCTCCCCCACGTATAAAAGCAAAGGTCATGTGGATCGGCCATTAACTGGGTGGACCCTGTCCAGGTTGGGTGGCCTGGGTTGTCCCCAAAATCAATCATTTGTTAATCCCCACCCCTTTTCTATGTTCTAAGGGGGCTTTACGCACGTGACACATTTTGTAGCAGCATTCTGAGATGATAAACACATGGTAAGCCTATATTGAGGATGCTGGAAGAAAATGCTATAGGATATGTCAGGGTTCCGCAATAAAAATCCTAATGACTTCAGATAGCGTTTACATTCAATGCGCATTTAAATGGTGAAATGGCTCAGCAGTGACAGGGTTAATGGGCCCTACGAGGTCACTATAACATTAATTATATGCATAAATCTAATATTGTGATCACTACGTTTCAGGATAACATGGTTAGGTGAAAAGAAGCCCCGGAATCTACTACTGGCCAGAGGATCATGGGAGTTGTAGTCTGGCAGCATCTGGAGGGGCAGATCTAGGGATCTAAATTTCTGACCCTGCAGATGTTGGTGGCCTACAATTCCCAGAATCCTTTGAATGCAATAAATGGAGAGAATCATGGGAGGTGTGGCTTAGAAATGTGAGCAGAGGATCTCTGCTCTAAAACTTGCAAATTCTAGACCAGATCACCGTTTTTAGGACCCAGTCAGGACCGGCACCCGTCAGGGCATATTACAGGGAGCTGCAGGACAGCCATTCACTCCTTTTGCATGTTTTATATCGGGGGTGGGCAGCAGGCCAGGACGTGTTGTCTGTGGTCATTAGGATTTTATTGGCATGAATGAGCTTTTGGAGCTGTGTGGGATCATTAATGGCCGATTTTATGTGCATACACTGTAATACGCACAAGCCGTGGGGCAGCGTGTGAAAAGTGCTGCCCTGCAGACCACAGCACCCATGTGTTGCAGGTAGTAAATCAGATCATCATGCAGGGTGGGATACAGAGCGTGATGACATGATTCCGTCACCGATTTCCCACCTGCGACGTTGGCATTGGGGCTGTCCAAAGCCCACCCAGGTGTTTCTGCACTACAACTCCCAGAATTCTTTTGCCATCCACTGCATTCAAAGAATTCTGGGAGTTGTAGGCCATCAACATGTGACTTTGACATCCCTGCTGTATGTACATTTTACACGGCAGCACTTTTCCTGTGCTCTGGGTTAAGTAACTGATTGTGCACCCTCCACCCGTATTGAGTTTTTGGGGTGATTCTAGTTTTTTTTTTTTGCAGGGTAGAATCCCCGATATTTGGATTTAAACCCCCTCAGCCGGCCCTAACCTCAATGTCTAATAACGCCCCATGTGAGACGTGACAGGGTCACAGACCCCCCGGCATAGTGTACGGTCGCGCTATATTAATACACACCACGAATAACACCGCACAGCTCCCAATCGGCCCGATCTTGGGGAGACAGTCCCTATACATTATTTCCCGCCTTGGCGGTTTGAAGCGACAATGTATGGCGACTTGTCCCGTACGTTACCGCCTGGTCAGGTATGAGGGTTTTATTGTGACCCTATCCTTTACCTCAGGTATAAAGCGCACGGGCTAAACGTGCAGATTCTGACGCATTGAAGCCGCGATCAGCAACCTTGCCGCCCCCCCCCCCGAGCTTTTGGAACTACATTTCCCATGACTCTCAGTCGACTGAGTGAGCAGCTGAGCATCATGGGAGATGTAGTCCCAAAACATCTGGGAGAGGTTATTTCGGAGCCGAGCTCTGTATTAAAGGCTAAATCAGGGATCTCAAACTCTGGCCCCCATGAACAGAATTCTTTGAATGTAGTAACAGGCCAGGGAGTCATGGGAGTTGTAGTTCAGAAGCATGGGGGGGGGGCAGAGTTTGACAACTGATTTAAATTGTCTCATTTTAGGCAGAAATCTTTCCCTCTCCTCCTCTTTACTGTATTATTTATTTCATTGCGTTTTTTCTCCTCCAGATCTGATAAAATTAAAAACGAGAGGCAGCTCGCTGTTTAGTATATAAGCCCCTGAGAGGGCAGACACAGGGCGGGGCCTAAGGCTTGATTGACAACTTCAACAGCCAATGCGGGAGTGGTACGGAATTTCCTAGGGAGGCCCTCCGTTTTTTTTTTGGCGGGAAGAACAGTACCTGGCAAGATGGAGGTGGCGGAGCGGGATGAGGCAGCGGCGGAAGATGTTCTCGCGGCACCTCAGGAGCCAGGGCTCCCCTCCGCCGACACCCCACCGCGCATGCTCATCTTCAACACGCTGGTGGACAAGTTCCTGGACGGACTGATAGAGGCGGGCAGGTAGGGACGCTACGGCGCCAACCGATTGGTGGCCTTGGGTGCGTTTACTACCTTATGTGAGATTTGATTGGCTAACATGTAGAGCTCGGCCCTCTGTGATAGGCTGCGACGAAAGTAATGGGGGCGGTGGTTATTTTTTCTTTGAATAAACTTTATTGGTCCCCTAACAATTCTATAACAAACACAAAGCATGAAGGGGGGAAAAATGCAATAGGGAAGGGGAGATTTTACAATCTGTCCTGTACAAAACATTACCCCCCCCCTATAGAGTAAGGGGTTTAGTTCAGTCCAGCTGTATGTATTGCTCGACCGTGAACCGAAGAGCTAGCACTCTGGGGGAGGGGGGGGCACATGAGCCTAACTGGTTGGGTTGAGACAGGGACATGCTCCTAGGCCAGGGCTCAGCATCCTTGGATCTCCAGATGTTTTGGAACTACATTTCCCATGAGGCTCAGCCCAGCTAATGAGTGACTGAGCATCATGGGATGTGTAGTTCCAAAACATCTGAGAGGGACAAGGTTGGTGACCCCTGTCCTAGGCAGAGGAGCTGGCACCCCATATGTCCAGCAAAGGAGGAGGGTGCATAGGCCACAATCTGGGGCCAAATTTCACAACCTCGCTGTATTCTGGACCCACAGAGCTAGCGCTCTAACAATAAGATGGCGCACACCATGGCAGGTGCACGGCCTTGCGGTACATGAGGGCAGACTGCCTGCCTGAAGAGCTAGCGCTCTAATCACAGCAAAAACATGCACCAATAAATTCTTGTTAGCAATCCTGTCCTGTAGAGCTAGCACTCTATATGCCTGTGCCAGGAATCAGATCTGCTCCGCCGACCCAGAGAGCTAGCACTCTATATGCCTGTGCCAGGAATCAGATCTGCTTCCGCCGACCCAGAGAGCTAGCACTCTATATGCCTGTGCCAGGAATCAGATCTGCTTCCGCCGACCCAGAGAGCTAGCACTCTATATGCCTGTGCCAGGAATCAGATCTGCTCCCGCCGACCCAGAGAGCTAGCACTCTATGCCTGTGCCAGGAATCAGATCTGCTTCCGCCGACCCAGAGAGCTAGCACTCTATATGCCTGTGCCAGGAATCAGATCTGCTCCCGCCGACCCAGAGAGCTAGCACTCTATATGCCTGTGCCAGGAATCAGATCTGCTCCCGCCGACCCAGAGAGCTAGCACTCTATATGCCTGTGCCAGGAATCAGATCTGCTCCCGCCGACCCAGAGAGCTAGCACTCTATATGCCTGTGCCAGGAATCAGATCTGCTCCCGCCGACCCAGAGAGCTAGCACTCTATATGCCTGTGCCAGGAATCAGATCTGCTCCCGCCGACCCAGAGAGCTAGCACTCTATGCCTGTGCCAGGAATCAGATCTGCTCCCGCCGACCCAGAGAGCTAGCACTCTATGCCTGTGCCAGGAATCAGATCTGCTCCGCCGACCCAGAGAGCTAGCACTCTATATGCCTGTGCCAGGAATCAGATCTGCTCCCGCCGACCCAGAGAGCTAGCACTCTATGCCTGTGCCAGGAATCAGATCTGCTCCCGCCGACCCAGAGAGCTAGCACTCTATATGCCTGTGCCAGGAATCAGATCTGCTTCCGCCGACCCAGAGAGCTAGCACTCTATGCCTGTGCCAGGAATCAGATCTGCTCCCGCCGACCCAGAGAGCTAGCACTCTATATGCCTGTGCCAGGAATCAGATCTGATACCGCCGACCCGGAGAGCTAGCACTCTTCGCTTTAGATGTGTCAGTCAAATCGGTTGCCATGCACCATCCTAGCACACAATGCTAACCTGGGGTTACCAGGGAGGTCGGCCATGTTTTCCTGGGCACATTATTTCATGCAGAGCCAGGGCACAGGTAAGTGATGCCCTGCAGCATGTATAATTCATATGCTGCAGGCAGGAAATAGAGGCAGTTCACCTGGGATTCCTTGCCTGCAGCATATGGATTATACATGCTGCAGGGTGGCATTTTTCATGCACTACCCATCAGCATGAATAACTAATGCAACCAGTAAAACATGGCGGATGTGGCGACCCTAGTCCAGTCCCACGCAGCGATGGTATGTATATACACGTCTCTTGTTTATTGTATGTTTGCGTTTCAGTTACCAGAGGTTTGCACGATGTTACCGGCGATTCTACAAACTGCAGCCAGAAATAACACACAGCGTGTACGAACATTTTGTGGCTCAGCTGCAAAAATCCATAAAGGTAAAAACCGCCTCCACAAATAGCGCACGAGTAGGCCAATATTAACCCCGCGCTACAAGTCACACATTCACGCCACAAAGGGGTTACTGCTGCTATTACCCAAACACGTGAAGCCGAGCCATCACATAAACAAACTCTGAAACCGCCGAACCGTCACTTCGTCAAGTGTATTAATGTGCTTCTTTTTTATATATATATACACACGTTACTTTCACAATAAAATGTCAACATTAAACAATAACTCTGGAACCCAATGACAAGTGTCCAACATTCACATACCTGACACGTGTCTGTATTACAAAGTCACTCGCTCTGAGACAAATCCCTGTCCTTTAATAACCCATTTTAATGGCTCCTCCATATATTCAGGGTGTGTGGGTGTCTTTTTAGGGTTCCTCCATATATTCAGGGTGTGCGGGTGTCTTTTTAGGGACTCCTCTATATATTCAGGGTGTGTGGGTGTCTTTTTAGGGGCTCCTCCATATATTCAGGGTGCGTGGGTGTCTTTTTAGGGGTCCTCCATATATTCAGGGTGTGCGGTGTCTTTTTAGGGGCTCCTCCATATATTCAGGGTGCGTGGGTGTCTTTTTAGGGGCTCCTCCATATATTCAGGTGCGTGGGTGTCTTTTTAGGGGCTCCTCCATACATTCAGGGTGTGCGGGTGTCTTTTAGGGGTTCCTCCATATATTGAGGGTGTGTTTTTAGGGGTTCCTCCATATATTCAGGGTGTGCGGGTGTCTTTTTAGTGGCTCCCCCATATATTCAGGGGTGTGGGTGTCTTTTTAGTGGCTCCTCCATATATTCAGGGTGTGCGGGTGTCTTTTTAGTGGCTCCCCCATATATTCAGGGTGTGCGGGTGTCTTTTTAGGGGTTCCTCCATATATTCAGGGTGTGTGGGTGTCTTTTTAGGGGTTCCTCCATATATTCAGGGTGTGCGGGTGTCTTTTTAGGGGTTCCTCCATATATTCAGGGTGTGCGGGTGTCTTTTTTGGGGTTCCTCCATATATTCAGGGTGTGCGTGTGTCTTTTTAGGGGCTCCTCCATATATTCAGGGTGTGCGGGTGTCTTTTTAGGGGTTCCTGCATATATTCAGGGTGTGCGGGTGTCTTTTTAGGGGTTCCTCCATATATTCAGGGTGTGTGGGTGTCTTTTTAGGGGCTCCTCCATATATTCAGGGTGTGTGGGTGTCTTTTTAGGGGCTCCTCCATATATTCAGGGTGTGGGTGTCTTTTTAGGGGCTCCTCCATATATTCAGGGTGTGTGGGTGTCTTTTTAGGGGCTCCTCCATATATTCAGGGTGTGTGGGTGTCTTTTTAGGGGCTCCTCCATATTTCAGGGTGTGTGGGTGTCTTTTTAGGGGCTCCTCCATATATTCAGGGTGTGCGGTGTCTTTTTTGGGGTTCCTCCATATATTCAGGGTGGTGAGTGTCTTTTTAGGGGCTCCTCCATATATTCAGGGTGTGTGGGTGTCTTTTTAGGGGCTCCTCCATATATTCAGGGTGTGTGGGTGTCTTTTTAGGGGCTCCTCCATATATTCAGGGTGTGGGTGTCTTTTTAGGGGCTCCTCCATATATTCAGGGTGTGCGGGTGTCTTTTTTGGGGTTCCTCCATATATTCAGGGTGTGTGGGTGTGTTTTTAGGGGTTCCTCCATATATTCAGGGTGTGCGGGTGTGTTTTTAGGGGCTCCTCCATATATTCAGGGTGTGCGGGTGTCTTTTTAGGGGTTCCTCCATATATTCAGGGTGTGTGGGTGTGTTTTTAGGGGTTCCTCCATATATTCAGGGTGTGTGGGTGTCTTTTTAGGGGCTCCTCCATATATTCAGGGTGTGCGGGTGTCTTTTTAGGGGTTCCTCCATATATTCAGGGTGTGCGGGTGTGTTTTTAGGGGCTCCTGCATATATTCAGGGTGTGCGGGTGTCTTTTTAGGGGTTCCTCCATATATTCAGGGTGTGAGGACACAGTCTCATTCCTTTTAGCTGTAAAACCAAACGTAGCATTTTAATGTTAGGTCTGCAGCGCATGAATCCTACATGTTAGGCTAGGGTCAGACGAAAGCATTTTTCTCCGAACGCATTGACGTATTTTTTCACGGAATGCGCAAAAACGGTCAGACGACGCGCATTTTCGGGCGTGATTTTGTACGGATCGTCAATAAAACTCTTTTTGCGTCTGGACGTTATGTAGGCCGGACATTAGCAGCGTCTGACATCTCCTAATCACGCAAACACGCCGCTATGCCGCAGCTGCGCACTCAGTACGTTAGTACTAGCGGTTCAGCGTTCTCAGAAAAATGCGTTCAAATTCCACTTGCGTTGCGCGGCCGGACTTTCGTGCGGCCGTAGATCGTATATTGGCCGTCATTGCCTGTCATTTGCTGCTAGTGCGGCCGTAATTATGTGCGCCAGAACGCACGTTAAAAGTGCGCTGGTCTGACCCCAGCCTTACAGGGCATCTCATTCCTGTGCTCTCTCTGCAGCATGTTAATCCTACATGTTACAGGGCAGCTCCTTCCTGTGCTCTCTGCAGCGCATTAATCCTACATGTTACAGGGCAGCTCCTTCCTGTGCTCTCTCTGCAGCGCATTTAATCCTATATGTTACAGGGCAGCTCCTTCCTTTGCTCTCTCTGCAGCGCATTAATCCTACATGTTACAGGGCAGCTCCTTCCTGTGCTCTCTCTGCAGCGCATTTAATCCTATATGTTACAGGGCAGCTCCTTCCTTTGCTCTCTCTGCAGCGCATTAATCCTACATGTTACAGGGCAGCTCCTTCCTGTGCTCTCTCTGCAGCGCATTAATCCTACATGTTACAGGGCAGCTCCTTCCTGTGCTCTCTGCAGCGCATTAATCCTACATGTTACAGGGCAGCTCCTTCCTGTGCTCTCTCTGCAGCGCATTAATCCTACATGTTACAGGCAGCTCCTTCCTGTAGCGCATTAATCCTACATGTTACAGGGCAGCTCCTTCCTGTGCTCTCTCTGCAGCGCATTAATCCTACATGTTACAGGGCAGCTCCTTCCTGTGCTCTCTCTGCAGCGCATTAATCCTACATGTTACAGGGCAGCTCCTTCCTGTGCTCTCTGCAGCGCATTAATCCTACATGTTACAGGGCAGCTCCTTCCTGTGCTCTCTCTGCAGCGCATTAATCCTACATGTTACAGGGCAGCTCCTTCCTGTGCTCTCTCTGCAGCGCATTAATCCTACATGTTACAGGGCAGCTCCTTCCTGTGCTCTCTCTGCAGCGCATTAATCCTACATGTTACAGGGCAGCTCCTTCCTGTAGCCCATTAATCCTACATGTTACAGGGCAGCTCCTTCCTGTGCTGTCTCTGCATGGAGGAGTAATAGGTGCCGGGATAAACATGGCTGATCAGATATCAGTGTGTTTTTTTCATGCTGTTTCTAGGAGGAGATACAGGAAATAAAGGATGAAGGGAACCTGGAGGCGCTGCTGGACTCCCTGGATAACATGGAGAAAGAGGCCAGAGATCAAACGGACCTCGAATGGTTAGTTACAAGAAGTTATACTTTATGGAATTGAATCGCCAGACACTCTGGTATCTCTGTACACGTAGCGTCGAGTCATTTGGGTGAAGCTCAAGCCTTGATCAATGAATCCTACAATATATAATGTGTGTGTGTTATGATCTGAATATGTCCTGACCCCTCTGGATTCCTCGCAGGCGTCCTAGCGGCATCCCGGAGGAGGACCTGCGCAGCCACCTGGTGCCGTACCTCCTGCAGCAGAGGGAACACCTGCGGGCAGCGCTGAAGGAGCGCGTGGAGGAGAACGCCAAGCTGGCCCAGGCCGTGATGGCGGGGAGGAAGAGGATCGAGGAGATGCAGAAGGAGATCGAGAGGAGGCAGCAGGCCTGGCAGGTGAGGGCACGTAAGAGAAAGTCCGTGTAGGAAAGAATCGCAGGCATTAACCATCGTAACCGGTCACCCTGGACCTTTTCAATCCTTGCTCAGCGTGCGGCTCCCGTTACTCGTATAAAGGCTCAACACACGATCACGATATTCCACGGCAGCTCACTGTTCTCTGCTCGAGACTGTATTCCAGGGTGGGTAACCTTGGCTACCAGATGTCTGAGCATCAAAGGAGACGTAGACCAAAACCTCTGGAGGGCCACAGTTGCTGACCCGGGTTAGAGGAGGTATCAGGATGTTATGGGACACAATGAGCTTTTCGTGCTTGCTTCATATGGGACTGTCGGGCGGTTAGCAGCAAGATGCCACATTGAGCCGCCTCACACCGCTCTTCGTTTCCATCTCTTGTAGGAATTGAGTAAAGCTCAGAGAGAGATGGTTTTATCCATTGAAAGCCCCAAGTGAGAAGATTGCTGGCTGAGCGGGAAATGGATCTGCACGGCACAAAACCAGCACCGCATCCACTACCACGTAATTAAACCACACTTAACATATGGACTGAGGAGAATGGGGAGATCTATCGATGTATCAATATTTATTAACACAGAATAAAAGTATGAAGCAAAATGTTTTGGTGACTATAAACGTAAAGACGCACATCCTGTATGTGCCGCATAATGCCTGCATATGGCAATTACAGTGACACCTTGTATCTGTATGTGCCGCATAATGCCTGTGTGTGGCAATTACAGCAACACCTTGTATCTGTATGTGCCGCATAATGCCTGTGTGTGGCAATTACAGCAACACCTTGTATCTGTATGTGCCGCATAATGCCTGTGTGTGGCAATTACAGCAACACCTTGTATCTGTATGTGCTGCATAATGCCTGTGTGTGGCAATTACAGCAACACCTTGTATCTGTATGTGCTGCATAATGCCTGTGTATGGCAATTACAGCAACACCTTGTATCTGTATGTGCTGCATAATGCCTGTGTATGGCAATTACAGCAACACCTTGTATCTGTATGTGCTGCATAATGCCTGTGTATGGCAATTACAGAAACACCTTGTATCTGTATGTGCTGCATAATGCCTGTGTATGGCTATTACAGCAACACCTTGTATCTGTATGTGCTGCATAATGCCTGTGTATGGCAATTACAGCAACACCTTGTATCTGTATGTGCTGCATAATGCCTGTGTGTGGCAATTACAGCAACACCTTGTATCTGTATGTGCCGCATAATGCCTGTGTATGGCAATTACAGCAACACCATGTATCTGTATGTGCTGCATAATGCCTGTGTATGGCAATTACAGCAACACCTTGTATCTGTACTGTACAGGGATTTACATTCATTATAACCCCTGAATCTTATCCCTGTACAGCAGCGACTGACCCCACAACCCCTGGCTGCTGGAATGGAGCAGTAACGTTTGTTACAGTGCAGGTGGGGGCTGCTCCTTGCAGCTTCTTTTCAGTAATACAGGTGAAAGGAGAGAGCTCAGGATTTGCTAATCTTGCATTAATAAAGTCTAAAAATAATTTATAGTTTTAATTTTCTCATTTTATTTTTATGCAAAATCATTTTTGTTAAGGGGTTAATTCTAATCAGTAGAAATGGACCCTGACCTGATAGAGTGTATGACTCCGCCTCCCCGGCTCTATATCTATATATTTATTTTCATTTAGTTTGGTGTGCCTGCTTTTTAGACCCGGTGACGCCTACTCTTCACTGAGCATCCAATGAAAATGCAGCAAATATACCCCTGGGCCCTTCCTAGTGCATTGTGAATAACTCCATCCTTTCCCTCAGCGGTTATGACATCATCATGATGATGTGATAAAGACTTTGTAGAAACGTTGTAAGGAAGCTGCCCTGCTTTGTTAGAGGTGGAATGTCGGGTCCTTTCTTTGTTACAGGTGCTAGGTGGATTTGGCCGCTCCTGGTTAGGTGTTGGCACTCATTATACGTCTGTCCTGAGGTTAAGGCTGGGGTCAGACGAGTGTGATTTCTACGGACTGTACGTCCGTGCAGTATGGACATCGTCAGTACGGATGACGCAGTAGTGGTCACACAGTCCGTTTTTTCACTGAAGTTATTTTTGACGGATGTAGGAGGGGAAATAAATTACAATGAAAAACATTCTGTCCGTCAAAAATGCTGGACGTATAAATGCAGTCCGTCTGACCTCGCTCCATCACTCACACACAAAGCTATGCAGACGTTGTGGACGTGGCTCACTCTGCACGTCCGTTCTAGCAGTATTACGTTCTTGCCTAACCTGCGTCCGTTTGCCGCGGCCGTTGTGCGTCCGCAGTTCAGTGCGGACGTACTTCATGTGTCAGGCTCCAATGGACTTTCTTTCATGCTATCACGGACGTACTTTTAGGCGCAATCACGGACGTGAACACTACGCTCGTCTGACCCCAGCCTAAAGGAGTGGAGTCGCGTCGCAGCACATCATGTCATTGGTTCTATAAAGTGAGGGTTAAAATGTGGAGGTGAGTGGGTTCAGCGTGTCCTCTGCCAGCCTTTATATAAACAAACAGGAATCCTGCCTCGCGCCAGACCCTTGTGGTCTCCTGTGAACTCCGTTCCCCTCCAGACGGCACAGACCCCGGCTCTTGTGGTTCCCGAGATCCGGCCGCTGGAGGCTTAAGGGGTCATTATCCAATGGAAGGCTGCGGGCCAGGGCCGAAACCAGTGCAACGCGGCCTGGGTACTCGGAGCTCACGATTTAACCCTGTGAACACATGGATAGGACGGGGAGCGCGGTGCCTGCGGATTAACCCTGACATGTTTGTGTATCCGCCTCGTAGTTACTGCGAGACGCACCGGATCGAAACGAGCCGCTAGTGAGAAAATAGAAGCCGCTGCACGGCGAACGTGTAAGAAGCACATCGTGGAAAATGCTAATTACTGGCTGATAAATCAGAGATAAAGGACACGGAAATATTCAGAACTTCCCCCAAAAGCAATCCTAGTTACAAAAAAAGTGCTTTATCCGTCACGTTATTCCTGATTAATAAAGCTCCCGGACGTCTCACTACTGACCTGACTGCACGCGCTTTATTGGCCAGCCAAGTCCCTGTACCCACTCCTGAATCTGCTGTGCGACTCGCATATACTGCTGCCTGCCTTATACCATGTATCGGTTAAACGCGCACCACCAGGAAATTCAGCCCCTGCACCATTCCCATACATTTCAGAACGCAGGCTGAGCCTCCTTTTATATCCCAAATTCAGACGACTCCAATAATCAGAAGCTTCAGAGGAGGCGTCTGGATTTCAGACTTGGTTATACGCATGGTGCTCCGGATGGGTCCTGCTGCCCACCAGTGCGCCATGTACGGCTGCAGCAACTCTGTGCATTATGTGACATGCTGCACCGCGTCTCCCAGTGCGCGTATATACAAGCTGGTGCTGCGGTAGGGGGTGGATCGTGACTTCCTGGCCATGTTCCTCTTCCCCACTGACATGCGCAACATTGTGGATGCTCAGGGTCCCAAACATTCTGAATTAAAAGGGCCAGTACCACCAATAAAATGCCTTTATTGTATTTATAATTATGTTGCTGATATGTTACATGTGTTTGTTTTTCTCTTGTATGTTTAGAAACTTTTTCCTCTGTCACTGGGTGCATCCATTGTGTGATATTTTACTCTATATGTGTCACTGGGCACATCCATTGTGTGATATTTTGTGTTGTATCTTTCCATCACTTGCTCCTCACTGTGTGGCTTTGGTCATAGAATGGGTCAGTCACCGTCTCACCTCATTGTATTGTGTGGGATGTATTCAAAGGACAACACCAGGGGAGAGATAAGGCTTTTAAGCTCCCTGTCTCATCTCATTCAGCTGCCAGCTCTTATCTCAGTCAGCCTGGAGAACGTTTTTCTTTACTGCTGTGGTTTATTTTCTATAGTATTTACCAGTTAATGAGGTGGAGGAGGGAATGTTTAGATAATACACCCCCTGCTGCCTTAACTAAACATTCCCTCCTCCACCGGTAAATACTGTAGAAAATAAACCACAGCAGTAAAGTGAAACATTTGCACGGATTTTGGTAAATGTTGCTTCACGGGAAAAATCCACAACATAGAAACAGGAGATTAAAAAAAATAAAAACCCTAGATTTTTCCTTTTTACATGAAATTTCTTTTTAAAACACATGCTGCTGTTTTATAAGGTGGTTTTGTTTGTAATGTACAAGAAATCTAGTTACAGTGTATATATATATATATCTATCTCAGGTGTAGCGCTGAAAACCTCAAGCCCAGGACGGACGGTGAATGTTGCCGCTTATCGCTCAGTAGCTACAAGATAATACACGTTACAAGCAGAAGAATGTGTAGCGCGCCCGATCTATAGGAAGGGGTTTGCATTACCTATATACAGGCAAAGTGAAGAGCTTCATACAGTTTCCTCATTTGCCTGTATATAGGTCATGCAAATACCTTTTTATACACTTCCTTCTAGTTCCAGCTTGTTTTTGTGGTACTGTCCCTTTAAGAGTGCCCAAGCTCAGTCTGAAGTTTTGGTTACAGGAGAAATGAGACGGGGCGCCAATCTTAGCAGGTCATGCACCAAAACGAATCGTTACTGAAAGTAGGGATGTTCCGATCGCAATCGATGAGCCCCTTACTGATCCGGGTCACAGAAACATGGGATCAGCCGAGGCACAGACCCGATCCAACAGCACAACTCACAGCCGCCCCGACGGCAGCTCCTTCACAATCTTAGTCCGGGCCCTGGCATTCACTGGCGGCAGCAGCAGCAGCTCCCCTGTCATCTCGTGGGTCATAGAGCAGGTAGGGAGTAAATGCAAAGGCAACTGAAGGCTTTCCGCATCTCCCACGAGTCACCGCTGAAGGCTATGGGAGTCACCGCTGCCCGGCATGTCTCAACTCTGGAGTCAGATCGAAAAAGCTGACCGTGCAAAACGGTGAGATTGAGATATCCCTAGCTTAAAATAAACAATGTGCCAATAGTGCTCAGGAAGTGACCCCCCCCCCAGCCAAACCAATGAACCCAGCTAAACCAATAGAAGCGCCCCCGCCAAACCAATGAACCCGGCCAAACCAATAAAGCCCCCCCCCCGCCAAACCAATAAAGCCCCCCCCCCGCCAAACCAATAAAGCCCCCCCGCCACACCAATAAAGCCCCCCGGCCACACCAATAAAGCCCCCCGGCCACACCAATAAAGCCCCCCGGCCACACCAATAAAGCCCCCCGGCCACACCAATAAAGCCCCCCCGCCACACCAATAAAGCCCCCCCGCCACACCAATAAAGCCCCCCCGCCACACCAATAAAGCCCCCCCGCCACACCAATAAAGCCCCCCCGCCACACCAATAAAGCCCCCCGCCACACCAATGAACCAGGCCAAACCAATAGAAGCGCCCCCAGCCAAACCAATAGAAGCGCCCCCAGCCAAACCAATAGAACCCCCCCAGCCAAACCAATGAACCCAGCCAAACCAATAAAGAGCCCCCAGCCAAACCAATAAAGAGCCCCCAGCCAAACCAATAAAGAGCCCCCAGCCAAACCAATAAAGCACCCCCAGCCAAACCAATAAAGCACCCCCAGCCAAACCAATAAAGCACCCCCAGCCAAACCAATAAAGCCCCCCAGCCAAACCAATAAAGCACCCCCAGCCAAACGAATGAACCTGGCCAAACCAATAAAGCCCCCCCAGCCAAACCAATGAACCAGGCCAAACCAATAAAGTCCCCCAAGCCAAACCAATAAAGCCCCCCCAGCCAAACCAATGAACCAGGCCAAACCAATAAAGCCCCCCAAACCAATAAAGCCCCCCCAGCCAAACCAATGAACCCGGCCAAACCAATGAACCCAATAAAGCCCCCCCCAGCCAAACCAATAAAACCCCCCAGCCAAACCAATGAACCCAGCCAAACCAATAAAGCCCCCTCAGCCAAACCAATGAACCCAGCCAAACCAATGAATCGCCCCCTCCAGCCAAACCAAGTGAAGAGCCCCCTCCAGCCAAACCATTGAAGCCGCCCCCAGCCAAACCATTGAAGAGCCCCCTAGCTAAACCAATGAAGCCCCCACAGCCAAACCAATGAAGCTCCCCAGACCAAACCAATAAAGCGCCCCCAGCCAAACCAATAAAGCGCCCCAGCCAAACCAATAAAGCGCCCCCAGCCAAACAATAAAGCGCCCCCAGCCAAACCAATAAAGCGCCCCCAGCCAAACCAATAAAGCGCCCCCAGCCAAACCAATAAAGCGCCCCAAGCCAAACCAATAAAGCTCCCCCAGCCAAACCAATAAAGCGCCCCCAGCCAAACCAATAAAGCGCCCCCAGCCAAACCAATAAAGCGCCCCCAGCCAAACCAATAAAGCGCCCCCAGCCAAACCAATAAAGCGCCCCCAGCCAAACCAATAAAGCGCCCCCAGCCAAACCAATAAAGCGCCCCCAACCAAACCAATAAAGCGCCCCAAGCCAAACCAATAAAGCGCCCCAAGCCAAACCAATAAAGCGCCCCAAGCCAAACCAATAAAGCGCCCCAAGCCAAACCAATAAAGCGCCCCAAGCCAAACCAATAAAGCGCCCCAAGCCAAACCAATAAAGCGCCCCAAGCCAAACCAATAAAGCGCCCCAAGCCAAACCAATAAAGCGCCCCAAGCCAAACCAATAAAGCGCCCCAAGCCAAACCAATAAAGCGCCCCCAGCCAAACCAATAAAGCGCCCCCAGCCAAACCAATAAAGCGCCCCCAGCCAAACCAATAAAGCGCCCCGAAGCCAAACCAATAAAGCACCCCTAGCCAAACCAATAAAGCACCCCTAGCCAAACCAATAAAGCGCCCCCAGTCAAACCAATGAACCCAGCTAAACCAATAAAGCCCCCCCAACCCAATGAACCCGGCCAAACCAATAAAGGGGCCCCAGCAAAACCAATGAACCCAGTATAAACCAATAAAGCCCCCCAGCCAAACCAATGAACCAGACCAAACCAATAAAGCCCCCCCAGCCAAACCAATAAAGCGCCCCCAGTCAAACCAATGAACCCAGCTAAACCAATAAAGCCCCCCCAACCCAATGAACCCAGCCAAACCAATGAACCAGACCAAACCAATAAAGGGACCCCAGCCAAACCAATGAACCCAGTATAAACCAATAAAGCCGCCCAACCAAACCAATGAACCAGGCCAAACCAATAAAGCCCCCCAGCCAAACCAATGAACCCGGCCAAACCAATAAAGCCCCCCCAGCCAAACCAATGAACCAGGCCAAACCAATAAAGCCCCCCCAGCCAAACCAATACAGCCCCCCCAGCCAAACCAATGAACCAGGCCAAACCAATACAGCCCCCCCAGCCAAACCAATGAACCAGGCCAAACCAATACAGCCCCCCAGCCAAATCAATGAACCAGGCCAAACCAATAAAGCCCCCCAGCCAAACCAATGAACCCAGCCAAACCAATGAATCGCCCCCTCCAGCCAAACCAAGTGAAGAGCCCCCTCCAGCCAAACCATTGAAGCCGCCCCCAGCCAAACCATTGAAGAGCCCCCCTAGGCAAATTAAGAGCCCCCTAGCCAAACCAATGAAGCTCCCCCAGCCAAACCAATGAAGCGCACCCAGCCAAACAAATGAAGCGCACCCAGCCAAACAAATAAAGCGCACCCAGCCAAACAAATAAAGCGCCCCCAGCCAAACCAATAAAGCGCCCCCAGCCAAACCAATAAAGCGCCCCCAGCCAAACCAATAAAGCGCCCCCAGCCAAACCAATAAAGCGCCCCCAGCCAAACCAAAAAGCGCCCCCAGCCAAACCAATAAAGCGCCCCCAGCCAAACCAATAAAGCGCCCCCAGCCAAACCAATAAAGCGCCCCCAGCCAAACCAATAAAGCGCCCCCAGCCAAACCAATAAAGCGCCCCCAACCAAACCAATAAAGCGCCCCAAGCCAAACCAATAAAGCGCCCCAAGCCAAACCAATAAAGCGCCCCAAGCCAAACCAATAAAGCGCCCCAAGCCAAACCAATAAAGCGCCCCAAGCCAAACCAATAAAGCGCCCCAAGCCAAACCAATAAAGCGCCCCAAGCCAAACCAATAAAGCGCCCCAAGCCAAACCAATAAAGCGCCCCAAGCCAACCAATAAAGCGCCCCAAGCCAAACCAATAAAGCCCCCCAGCCAAACCAATAAAGCGCCCCCAGCCAAACCAATAAAGCGCCCCCAGCCAAACCAATAAAGCGCCCCGAAGCCAAACCAATAAAGCACCCCTAGCCAAACCAATAAAGCACCCCTAGCCAAACCAATAAAGCGCCCCCAGTCAAACCAATGAACCCAGCTAAACCAATAAAGCCCCCCCAACCCAATGAACCCGGCCAAACCAATAAAGGGGCCCCAGCAAAACCAATGAACCCAGTATAAACCAATAAAGCCCCCCAGCCAAACCAATGAACCAGACCAAACCAATAAAGCCCCCCCAGCCAAACCAATAAAGCGCCCCCAGTCAAACCAATGAACCCAGCTAAACCAATAAAGCCCCCCCAACCCAATGAACCCAGCCAAACCAATGAACCAGACCAAACCAATAAAGGGACCCCAGCCAAACCAATGAACCCAGTATAACCAATAAAGCCGCCCAACCAAACCAATGAACCAGGCCAAACCAATAAAGCCCCCAGCCAAACCAATGAACCCGGCCAAACCAATAAAGCCCCCCCAGCCAAACCAATGAACCAGGCCAAACCAATAAAGCCCCCCCAGCCAAACCAATACAGCCCCCCCAGCCAAACCAATGAACCAGGCCAAACCAATACAGCCCCCCAGCCAAACCAATGAACCAGGCCAAACCAATACAGCCCCCCAGCCAAACAATGAACCCGGCCAAACCAATAAAGCCCCCTCAGCCAAACCAATGAACCCAGCCAAACCAATGAATCGCCCCCTCCAGCCAAACCAAGTGAAGAGCCCCCTCCAGCCAAACCATTGAAGCCGCCCCCAGCCAAACCATTGAAGAGCCCCCCTAGGCAAATTAAGAGCCCCCTAGCCAAACCAATGAAGCTCCCCAGCCAAACCAATGAAGCGCACCCAGCCAAACAAATGAAGCGCACCCAGCCAAACAAATAAAGCGCACCCAGCCAAACAAATAAAGCGCCCCCAGCCAAACCAATAAAGCGCCCCCAGCCAAACCAATAAAGCGCCCCCAGCCAAACCAATAAAGCGCCCCCAGCCAAACCAATAAAGCGCCCCCAGCCAAACCAATAAAGCGCCCCCAGCCAAACCAATAAAGCGCCCCCAGCCAAACCAATAAAGCCCCCCCCAGACAAACCAATAAAGCCCCCCAGCCAAACCATAAAGCCCCCCCAGCCAAACCAATAAAGCCCCCCCAGCCAAACCAATAAAGCCCCCCCAGCCAACCAATAAAGCCCCCCCAGCCAAACCAATAAAGCCCCCCCCAGCCAAACCAATAAAGCCCCCCCCAGCCAAACCAATAAAGTCCACCCAGCCAAACCAATAAAGTCCCCCCTGCCAAACCAATAAAGCCCCCTCAGCCAAACCAATGAACCCAGCCAAACCAAGTGAAGAGCCCCCCTCCAGCCAAACCAAGTGAAGAGCCCCCAAACCAATGAAGCCCCCACAGCCAAACCAATGAAGCCCCCACAGCCAAACCAATGAAGCGCCCACAGCCAAACCAATGAAGCGCCCCCAGCCAAACAAATGAAGCGCCCCCAAACAAATGAAGTGCCCCCAGCCAAACCAATAAAGCCCCCCAGCCAAACCAATAAAGTCGCCCCTGCCAAACCAATAAAGTCGCCCCTGCCAAACCAATAAAGTCGCCCCTGCCAAACCAATAAAGTCGCCCCTGCCAAACCAATAAAGCCCCCTGCCAAACCAATGAACCCAGCCAAACCAATGAATCGCCCCCTCCAGCCAAACCAAGTGAAGAGCCCCCCTCCAGTCAAACCATTGAAGAGCCCCCCTAGCCAAATGAAGAGCCCCCTAGCCAAACCAATGAAGCTCCCCAGCTAAACAAATGAAGCTCCCCCGCTAAACAAATGAAGCTCCCCAGCCAAACAAATGAAGCCCCCCCAGCAAACGAATGAAGCCCCCCCAGCCAAACGAATGAAGCCCCCCCAGCCAAACCATGAAGCCGTGTTTATCACATTCTGTTCAGTTTGATTAATCCGCCATTGCTGAAATACTGTCCAGTTTGGACGATTCGCGCATCTCCAGTATTTGTTGCCACATCACGTCGCTCGTGGTTGCAGACACACCTTGCTCCATGTAGAGGTTTGCAGGACATTGCGCCTGTAGGCGGCCTGGACCTTCTCCAGGGGAGCACCAAAGCCCGGGGTGGCACGAGCCCAGCCGATCCCGCTTCCTGCCCGCGGCCTGACGTCTTTAATAGAGGGTTTGCCCTGGTGTTAATAACAGGCGGTGAGCGACAGGAACAATCAGGGACGTAATTCCATGGCATTTACAGACGCCACTTCCCAACGTGGTATTAGACCATCCGAGTGGCCAGAGCGTTAACCCACGCGTTTTCCTGCTCCGGGAACTAATGTCTACTGCAGAGGGTCTCAAACTCGGGGCCCCCCAGATGTTTCTGGCCTACAATGCCCAGATTTCTATGAATGTAATAAATAACCAGAGCATCATGGGAACTGTAGTTCAGAAACATCTGGGGATGGGGGCTGGAGCTTGACCAGCCCTGGTCTAGTGCATGCGTTGGCAACCTTGGCCCTCCCCCCCCATGCTAAGGAACGGCATTTCTCATGAGGCTAAGCCAGTTTACTAAGCATCATGGTAGATGTAGTTTGAAAATGCTGGGATGGCCAAGGTTGCTGCCCCCTGGTCTGGTGTAGCAGGAGCGTGACCGAGTGTGAGCCCAGTTACTTTACATACAATGGGGGGCTCCTGCCTTCAGCGTCAGCCCATTTCCTCTAAACAGGAGCACCACCACCACCACCACGAACCTGATCCTAGTCTGGAGGAATATGCCCCCTCCCCTAGCGCAATGCCCACTTGGCCGCCGGATCGGTGCACCGGCTATGCGTTCTAGGCAGCCTAGTGTCCCAACATCACTGTTAACAGTTATTTGGGGGTGATCCCAACAGAGCAGCAGCACAACGCAGGTACGGCCGAGTAGCTCTGGTCCCCCGGCTGCTTCTGACCAACAAGCATCCTGTGTAAGTGTCCGGCAGCTGGTGCAGTGCATCTGGCTATCAGTTACATCAAAGCAGCCCGTGGTGTCCCGGATTCCCCAAGACAACCAGATTTCGGTCCCTGTACACAGAGCCGCGTCTACTCTTTCGATCCTTGAACGGTCAGTGATTCTTGCCCCAAGAGGAGCCAACTTTATGGACTCAGTATTGACACGTATAGCAAGCAGTAACACAGCATACAGAGCGATCCTCATATACACCGAGTCAGTAACAGGAGCGGCTCTCATACAAGGCGAGTCAGTAACAGGAGCGGCTCTCATACAAGGCGAGTCAGTAACAGGAGCGGTTCTCGTACAAGGTGAGTCAGTAACAGGAGCGGTTCTCATACAAGGCGAGTCAGTAACAGGAGCGGCTCTCATACAAGGCGAGTCAGTAACAGGAGCGGCTCTCATACAAGGCGAGTCAGTAAGGACGGGCTCTCATACAAGCGAGTCAGTAACAGGAGCGGCTCTCATACAAGGCGAGTCAGTAACAGGAGCGGTTCTCATACAAGTGAGTCAGTAACAGGAGCGGCTCTCATACAAGGCGAGTCAGTAACAGGAGCGGTTTCATACAAGGTGAGTCAGTAACAGGAGCGGCTCTCATACAAGGAGAGTCAGTAACAGGAGCGGCTTCTCATACAAGCGAGTCAGTAACAGGAGCGGCTCTCATACAAGGCGAGTCAGTAACAGGAGCGGCGCTCATACAAGGCGAGTCAGTAACAGGAGCGGCTCTCATACAAGGCGAGTCAGTAACAGGAGCGGTTCTCATACAAGGCGAGTCAGTAACAGGAGCGGCTCTCATACAAGGCGAGTCAGTAACAGGAGCGGCTCTCATACAAGGAGAGTCAGTAACAGGAGCGGCTCTCATACAAGGCGAGTCAGTAACAGGAGCGGCTCTCATACAAGGCGAGTCAGTAACAGGAGCGGCGCTCATACAAGGCGAGTCAGTAACAGGAGCGGCTCTCATACAAGGCGAGTCAGTAACAGGAGCGGTTCTCATACAAGGCGAGTCAGTAACAGGAGCGGCTCTCATACAAGGAGAGTCAGTAACAGGAGGGCTCTCATACAAGGCGAGTCAGTAACAGGAGCGGCTCTCATACAAGGCGAGTCAGTAACAGGAGCGGCTTCATACAAGGCGAGTCAGTAACAGGAGCGGCTCTCATACAAGGCGAGTCAGTAACAGGAGCGGTTCTCATACAAGGGAGTCAGTAACAGGAGCGCTCTCATACAAGGCGAGTCAGTACAGGAGCGGCTCTCATACAAGGCGAGTCAGTAACAGGAGCGGCTCTCATACAAGCGAGTCAGTAACAGGAGCGGCTCTCATACAAGGCGAGTCAGTAACAGGAGCGGTCTCACACAAGGCGAGTCAGTAACAGGAGCGTTCTCACACAAGGCGAGTCAGTAACAGGAGCGGCTCTCACACAAGGCGAGTCAGTAACAGGAGCGGCTCTCATACAAGGCGAGTCAGTAACAGGAGCGGCTCTCATACAAGGCGAGTCAGTAACAGGAGCGGCTCTCATACAAGGCGAGTCAGTAACAGGAGCGGCTCTCACACAAGGCGAGTCAGTAACAGGAGCGGTTCTCACACAAGGCGAGTCAGTAACAGGAGCGGCTCTCACACAAGGCGAGTCAGTAACAGGAGCGGCTCTCATACAAGGAGAGTCAGTAACAGGAGCGGCTCTCATACAAGGCGAGTCAGTAACAGGAGCGGCTCTCATACAAGGCGAGTCAGTAACAGGAGCGGTTCTCATACAAGGCGAGTCAGTAACAGGAGCGGCTCTCACACAAGGCGAGTCAGTAACAGGAGCGGCTCTCACACAAGGCGAGTCAGTAACAGGAGCGGCTCTCATACAAGGCGAGTCAGTAACAGGAGCGGCGCTCATACAAGGCGAGTCAGTAACAGGAGCGGCTCTCATACAAGGCGAGTCAGTAACAGGAGCGGCTCTCATACAAGGTGAGTCAGTAACAGGAGCGGCTCTCATACAAGGAGAGTCAGTAACAGGAGCGGTTCTCATACAAGGCGAGTCAGTAACAGGAGCGGCTCTCATACAAGGCGAGTCAGTAACAGGAGCGGCTCTCATACAAGGCGAGTCAGTAAAGGAGCGGCTCTCATACAAGGGAGTCAGTAACAGGAGCGGCTCTCATACAAGGCGAGTCAGTAACAGGAGCGGTTCTCATACAAGGCGAGTCAGTAACAGGAGCGGCTCTCATACAAGGCGAGTCAGTAACAGGAGCGGCTCTCATACAAGGCGAGTCAGTAACAGGAGCGGCTCTCATACAAGGCGAGTCAGTAACAGGAGCGGCTCTCATACAAGGCGAGTCAGTAACAGGAGCGGCTCTCATACAAGGCGAGTCAGTAACAGGAGCGGTTCTCATACAAGGCGAGTCAGTAACAGGAGCGGCTCTCATACAAGGCGAGTCAGTAACAGGAGCGGTTCTCATACAAGGCGAGTCAGTAACAGGAGCGGCTCTCATACAAAGCAAGTCAGTAACAGGAGCGGCTCTCATACAAGGCGAGTCAGTAACAGGAGCGGTTCTCATACAAGGCGAGTCAGTAACAGGAGCGGCTCTCATACAAGGCGAGTCAGTAACAGGAGCGGTTCCGATTTCTGACCACGAAGCATCCTGATCCATACACGGGGGCCCGAGCGGCGCGCTGTGCAAGTGTCCGGCGGCTGGTGCAGTGCACCTGAGTATCAGTTAAAACAGAATGGCCAGAAGGTCAGATATTTGGGTTCCAGGTAGCGCTCCCCTTCTGGAATCACCCCATGGCAGACTCCTATTTTCTTTTGGGACCACACCACCCAAGAAGCGCCGCAGCAGAGTGAGCAGTGGCTTAAGCGCACAGGGTGAGAAACATTCTGTAAAAGTATATTCACCTTGAATATATGGAGGAGCCCCTAAAAAGACACCCACACACCCTGAATATATGGAGGAACCCCTAAAAAGAAACACCCGCACACCCTGAATATATGGAGGAGCCCCTAAAAAAACACCCGCTCACCCTGAATATATGGAGGAACCCCTAAAAAACACACCCACACACCCTGAATATATGGAGGAACCCCTAAAAAGACACCCGCACACCCCGAATATATGGAGGAACCCCTAAACAGACACCCACACACCCTGAATATATGGAGGAGCCCTAAAAACACACCCGCACACCCTGAATATATGGAGGAACCCCTAAAAAGACACCCGCACACCCTGAATATATGGAGGAACCCCTAAAAAGACACCCACACACCCTGAATATATGGAGGAACCCCTAAAAAGACACCCACACAACCTGAATATATGGAGGAACCCCTAAAAAGACACCCGTACACCCTGAATATATGGAGGAACCCCTAGAAACACACCCGCACACCCCGAATATATGGAGGAACCCCTAAACAGACACCCACACACCTGAATATATGGAGGAGCCTAAAAAACACACCCGCACACCCTGAATATATGGAGGAACCCCTAAAAAGACACCCGCACACCCTGAATATATGGAGGAACCCCTAAAAAGACACCCACACACCCTGAATATATGGAGGAACCCCTAAAAAGACACCCGTACACCCTGAAATATGGAGGAGCCCCTAAAAAGACACCCACACACCCTGAATATATGGAGGAACCCCTAAAAAGACACCCGCACACCCTGAATATATGGAGGAGCCCCTAAAAAGACACCCACACACCCTGAATATATGGAGGAACCCCTAAAAAGACACCCGCACACCCTGAATATATGGAGGAGCCCCTAAAAAAACACCCGCTCACCCTGAATATATGGAGGAACCCCTAAAAACACACCCACACACCCTGAATATATGGAGGAACCCCTAAAAAGACACCCGCACACCCCGAATATATGGAGGAACCCCTAAACAGACACCCACACACCCTGAATATATGGAGGAGCCCTAAAAACACACCCGCACACCCTGAATATATGGAGGAACCCCTAAAAAGACACCCGCACACCCTGAATATATGGAGGAACCCCTAAAAAAAGACACCCGCACACCCCGAATATATGGAGGAACCCCTAAACAGACACCACCACCACCCTGAATATATGGAGGAGCCCTAAAAAACACACCCGCACACCCTGAATATATGGAGGAACCCCTAAAAAGACACCCGCACACCCTGAATATATGGAGGAACCCCTAAAAAGACACCCACACACCCTGAATATATGGAGGAACCCCTAAAAAGACACCCACACAACCTGAATATATGGAGGAACCCCTAAAAAGACACCCGTACACCCTGAATATATGGAGGAACCCCTAGAAACACACCCGCACACCCCGAATATATGGAGGAACCCCTAAACAGACACCCACACACCCTGAATATATGGAGGAGCCCTAAAAACACACCCGCACACCCTGAATATATGGAGGAACCCCTAAAAAGACACCCGCACACCCTGAATATATGGAGGAACCCCTAAAAAAGACACCCACACACCCTGAATATATGGAGGACCCCTAAAAAGACACCCACACAACCTGAATATATGGAGGAGCCCCTAAAAAGACACCCGCACACCCTGAATATATGGAGGAGCCCCTAAAAAGACACCCACACACCCTGAATATATGGAGGAACCCCTAAAAAGACACCCGCACACCCTGAATATATGGAGGAGCCCCTAAAAAACACCCGCTCACCCTGAATATATGGAGGAACCCCTAAAAACACACCCACACACCCTGAATATATGGAGGAACCCCTAAAAAGACACCCGCACACCCCGAATATATGGAGGAACCCCTAAACAGACACCCACACACCCTGAATATATGGAGGAGCCCTAAAAACACACCCGCACACCCTGAATATATGGAGGAACCCCTAAAAAGACACCCGCACACCCTGAATATATGGAGGAACCCCTAAAAAGACACCCGCACACCCCGAATATATGGAGGAACCCCTAAACAGACACCCACACACCCTGAATATATGGAGGAGCCCTAAAAACACACCCGCACACCCTGAATATATGGAGGAACCCCTAAAAAGACACCCGCACACCCTGAATATATGGAGGAACCCCTAAAAAGACACCCACACACCCTGAATATATGGAGGAACCCCTAAAAAGACACCCACACAACCTGAATATATGGAGGAACCCCTAAAAAGACACCCGCACACCCTGAATATATGGAGGAGCCCTAAAAAGACACCCGCACACCTGAATATATGGAGGAGCCCCTAAAAAGACACCCGCACACCTGAATATATGGAGGAGCCCCTAAAAAAGACACCCACACACCCTGAATATATGGAGGAACCCCTAAAAAAAGACACCCGCACACCCTGAATATATGGAGGAGCCCCTAAAAAGACACCCGCACACCCTGAATATATGGAGGAGCCCCTAAAAAGACACCCGCACACCCTGAATATATGGAGGAGCCCCTAAAAAGACACCCACACACCCTGAATATATGGAGAACCCCTAAAAAAAGACACCCGCACACCCTGAATATATGGAGGAGCCCCTAAAAAGACACCCGCACACCCTGAATATATGGAGGAGCCCCTAAAAAGACACCCGCACACCCTGAATATATGGAGGAGCCCCTAAAAAGACACCCACACACCCTGAATATATGGAGGAACCCCTAAAAAGACACCCGCACACCCTGAATATATGGAGGAGCCCCTAAAAATACACCCACACACCCTGAATATATGGAGGAGCCCCTAAAAAGACACCCGCACACCCTGAATATATGGAGGAGCTCCTAAAAAGACACCCGCACACCCTGAATATATGGAGGAGCCCCTAAAAAGACACCCACACACCCTGAATATATGGAGGAACCCCTAAAAAAAGACACCCGCACACCCTGAATATATGGAGGAGCCCCTAAAAAGACACCCGCACACCCTGAATATATGGAGGAGCCCCTAAAAAGACACCCGCACACCCTGAATATATGGAGGAGCCCCTAAAAAGACACCCACACACCCTGAATATATGGAGGAGGAACCCCTAAAAAGACACCCGCACACCCTGAATATATGGAGGAGCCCCTAAAAATACACCCACACACCCTGAATATATGGAGGAGCCCCTAAAAAGACACCCGCACACCCTGAATATATGGAGGAGCTCCTAAAAAGACACCCGCACACCCTGAATATATATAGGAACCCCTGAAAAGACACCCGCACACCCTGAATATATATAGGAACCCCTGAAAAGACACCCGCACACCCTGAATATATGGAGGAACCCCTAAAAAGACACCCGCACACCCTGAATATATGGGGCGCTATTACAGAACTTTGTAGGATTCCTTGTCATTCGTTGAACAGATGGGAAGTGTTGGGTTCTTGTGGGGTTTGGGACTTTATGTCCCATGATGCCTGTGGTTGCCTGAGCATCATGGGTCGTGTAGTTTGGGAGGGCCATGGTTGAGCATCGCTGTAGTTGGGGATGATGCCGTCTCACGGCTCAGGTTAAGCGCATTGTAAGGCTGTTGGTTGCCGTGTCCCCTGCGGCATTTAAAGGGTTACGCTCTTTCCTCTCCGACACGATAACGGTCTATTTTCACAAAAATAACCCGGCGCAGGACAGCCTCATCTTGTTTAGGGTTGGATCGCGAACTCGGGGATATTTCGGTGCCACAAACACTGGCGCAGAGCCCCAGCCCTCCTCCCAAAAAGGGGGAAATGAGGGCGCGGGTCCGATCGGGCCAAGAGACCGGCTATATAACCGGGGCCGCACTGAACCCTGAGACTATACCAGGACAAAGCAGCGAGACCCAACCAGCAGAGAAGCCACTCGACCATGAAGCTCGCAATCCTCCTCGCCCTGCTGGGAATGGCCGCACTGTGCATGGGACGCAGAGGTAAGGGCAACATACTATCATCCCTACAATCCCCCCACATAGGCTAGGGTCAGACTAACGCATTTTTCACGTTGTCCGTGAAAATGTGCGTTCGAAGAATGGACGTATTTTTTCACGGAATACGCAATAGCGGTCATACTATGCGCAGTTTCATCCGTGATTTTGTACGGATCATCAATAAAACACTTCTTGCGTCTGGACGTTATGTAGGCCGGACATTAGCAGCGTCTGATGTCTCCAATTCACGCACACACGCCGCTAGCGGACGCAGCGCACTCTGTACGTCAGTACTAGTGGGTTTAACGTTCTCGAAAAAATGCGTTCATTTCCACTTGCGTTGCGCAGCGGACTTTTGTGCGGCCGTACATCGTATATTGGCCGTCATTGCCCGGCATCTGCTGCTAGTGCGGCCGTGATTAAGTGCGCCAGAACGCGCGTTCGCACTGCCTCAGTCTGACCCTAGCCTTAACCGACACCAGCAACGTAACAGAGGGGCTTATTCACTAAACCGGGAGCTGCGGCCAATTAAACATTACTATTTTTTAATAGAAATTTGTAGTTTCTCCCCGATTCCTAAAGTATTGAGTAAATCTCCCAACCTCCCCCGCAGTATCCCAGCCCTGATTGGTCCACATCAGGTGTGCAAAACTACTGCACCTCCAGATGTTTGGGGACTACAGTTCCCGCAATGCCGTCACTTTTAGGCTGACTGAGCATCATGAGAGATGTAGTCGTTACCTGAGCCAGCATCACATTATGGAAAAAAAAAAAAATAACCTGTGTGTATATATTATAGGAATGTCAAGAAAGGTTCAGGAGCATCATGGGAGTTGTAGTTTCCAAAAAACAAGTGGCTCCAGAGTTTTCCCATGATTGACCACTCTACAGCTGTAACGGTGACTCAAGGCATCCCAGATGTTTCGGAGCTCTATGTCCCATGTTGCTCAGTCAGCCTTAAAGCTGGTGGAGCATCATGGGACATGTAGTTCAGAAACATTTGGGATGCCAAAGTGCAACATCACTGCTCTAAGCAGTCTCTCTCCATCAGTGATGGGTGACCCGGGCATCCCTTCATTATTCAGAGCTATGTGACCCGCTTTAGAATGCTCGAGCATCATGGGACATGTAGTATTAATATATCTATGATGCCAACGTTTGACGTCTGGTTTTCTTGGGTTCTGTGTCTAATGTTGGCTTTTTCTTTTCTAGATCGGGACAATTCTGAAAGTGTGGCGGATTCCCGCAGCTCCGACGGTGCGTAAAGGCTTTATTTACAGGGTTATATCCCGGGATATCATGTATCCCAAGTGTCCCTATGTACGAGAGACAGTCCCTCAATGCTCTCCCAATGTCCCTTCTATTAGGGGCTCCTCCATATATTCAGGGTGTGCGGGTGTCTTTTAGGGGCTCCTCCATATATTCAGGGTGTGCGGGTGTCTGTTTAGGGGTTCCTCCATTTATTCAGGGTGTGTGGGTGTGTTTTTAGGGGCTCCTCCATATATTCAGGGTGTGCGGGTGTCTTTTAGGGGCTCCTCCATATATTCAGGGTGTGCGGGTGTCTTTTAGGGGCTCCTCCATATATTCAGGGTGTGCGGGTGTGTTTTTAGGGGCTCCTCCATATATTCAGGGTGTGCGGGTGTGTTTTTAGGGGCTCCTCCATATATTCAGGGTGTGCGGGTGTGTTTTTAGGGGCTCCTCCATATATTCAGGGTGTGCGGGTGTGTTTTTAGGGGCTTCTCCATATATTCAGGGTGTGCGGGTGTCTTTTTAGGGGCTCCTCCATATATTCAGGGTGTACGGGTGTGTTTTTAGGGGCTCCTCCATATATTCAGGGTGTGCTGGTGTTTTTAGGGGTTCCTCCATATATTCAGGGTGTGGGGTGTCTTTTTAGGGGCTCCTCCATATATTCAGGGTGTGGGGTGTCTTTTTAGGGGCTCCTCCATATATTCAGGGTGTGCGGTGTCTTTTTAGGGGCTCCTCCATATATCAGGGTGTGTGGGTGTCTTTTTAGGGGCTCCTCCATATATTCAGGGTGTGTGGGTGTCTTTTTAGGGGCTCCTCCATATATTCAGGTGTGCGGGTGGATTTTTAGGGGTTCCTCCATATATTCAGGTGTGCGGGTGTCTTTTTAGGGGCTCCTCCATATATTCAGGGTGTGCTGGTGTTTTTAGGGGTTCCTCCATATATGCAGGGTGTGGGGTGTCTTTTTAGGGGCTCCTCCATATATTCAGGGTGTGCGGTGTCTTTTTAGGGGCTCCTCCATATATCAGGGTGTGCGGGTGTCTTTTTAGGGGCTCCTCCATATATTCAGGTGTGTGGGTGTCTTTTTAGGGGCTCCTCCATATATTCAGGGTGTGCGGGTGTGTTTTTAGGGTTTCCTCCATATATTCAGGGTGTGTGGTGTCTTTTTAGGGGCTCCTCCATATATTCAGGGTGTGTGGTGTCCTTTTAGGGGTTCCTCCATATATTCAGGGTGTGCGGGTGTCCTTTTAGGGGCTCCTCCATATATTCAGGGTGTGTGGGTGTCTTTTTAGGGGCTCCTCCATATATTCAGGGTGTGTGGGTGTCTTTTTAGGGGCTCCTCCATATATTCAGGGTGTGTGGGTGTCTTTTTAGGGGCTCCTCCATATATTCAGGGTGTGCGGGTGGATTTTTAGGGGTTCCTCCATATATTCAGGGTGTGCGGGTGTCTTTTTAGGGGCTCCTCCATATATTCAGGGTGTGCGGGTGTCTTTTTAGGGGCTCCTCCATATATTCAGGGTGTACGGGTGTCTTATTAGTCGTTAAGCCCTAAAGATCCTTTTAAAATGCCCCCCAGCCTGGTTTTACCCCCTCCCCCGTCACCAAATCGCTCCCTAACAATACTTTTCTCTCTCCAGCTTTTCTCTCCAGACGAGAATCGGCCAATTTTGCGCAGAGAGACAGACGTAGCAACATCCACAATCTGTGAGTAACAAACCGTCCCCCCTAATCTATGCATTCAACCGGTTAACCCTTGCCACTCCAGAAAGGCTTTTAAAGAGATCCCTAAAGTGCCTCTCCCCATTTTCGTGCTACACAATACTGTGACAGATGTCTGGAGGCACCTCAGTACGGTGCACATAGTGCGCTCGTCTTACCCCGGGCCTCAGGAACTCCCAAACCCGGTAGTCCCAGAGGCTTTTCTGCACAATCTGTGCTTTGCTTTACTTGGGTAGCGTAGAATCTGCAAATTGTGCAGCGCTACGGGACTTACACAAGTTGCGTAGCGCCTGCGCAGAGTGATGGATGGAGCTGCACGCGCATGCACAGATCTGATCCATTGCTGCCTCTCTGAGAACACTCGCTACAGCGATTGGTCTCACAGGGTGACATCACTAGTGACCGATCTGGTGACCGGCAGCCGGGAATTTTAAAATCCCGGCTGCTTGTGGCAATGGGTGGGGTGGTGGAAACTCCTCCGCTTCACCTCGGAATTTCTCCAGATCAGGGGGAGCTCAGGATGAGCAGAAAGTCCCTTTATTAGAAATAAAGGTTAGCAGAAAACACCGTGACATAAAACACAAGCGCCGGCGGCATCTTTACGGCTTCTGATGAGGCGCAAAGCACTAAATATGTATCCGCACAGATCAGCATCACAACAAAACGGATCTACTGTATGTGGATCGTTCAATGGTTACTGTAACGGGTTAACAGAGCGCATGCCACCACATCAGCCGGGTGTTACAGTGTGAGCCGGTGTTACAGTGTGAGCCGGTGTTACAGTGTGAGCCGGTGTTACAGTGTCAGCGTATCATTGTCCTGGAAAGGAGTTTATCCAAGACGCCTGATACCGACCTATAGAATCACTGGGATCTGCCTGAAAGCTCCGCAGAGAGGCCGTCAAACTCGCCCCCCCCCAGAGGTTTCTCAACTACAACTCCCATGATTCTCTGGCTGTCACTTGTAATCAAAGAATTCTGGGAATTGTTGGTATCAGCATCACGGGGCCAGAGTTTGTGATCCCTGCACTATATTAACAAACAGCTACCGGTATCACCGGAAAGTAACATATAGGTGTAAGTCACAGGGGGCAACGGGAATCACCCCCAAACTACAACATCCCTTAATCTCCAGAGTGTCAGGAGACGCAAAATATTCCCCCCTTGACATATATATATATATATATATTTATTTTGTTATTTATATTTTTCTATATATATATAGAACATGCCAGATGCTGCATAATATATATATATATACACACATTTCAATTTGTTCTATTTATCCCTGTCTGTATAATAAATTATAATACATAGTACATGGAGACAGGGAGGGATGAAACAATGTATTGAGTGCATATTATTATTCAGAATGACGGTATATATATATATATTTATTTTGTTATTTATATTTTTCTATATATATATATAACATGCCAGATGCTGCATAATATATATATATACACATTTCAATTTGTTCTATTTATCCCTGTCTGTATAATAAATTATAATACATAGTACATGGAGACAGGGAGGGATGAAACAATGTATTGAGTGCATATTATTATTCAGAATGACGGGTATATATATATATTTGTAGCAGCCGCTCACACATTGTTATTGTGAGTTGTTCCGTCCAGCTGTCATTAGTTTCTGGTGATTACATTCAGCTGGCAGTGCTGGTTTTTCCCCGATACATGGCTTTATGTCCAATATGCAGATAGTATAGTTTCAGTAAACGCACTTTGTGTTACTTGCGGCCCGGGTGAGATTTGACACTATTTATCGTGCGTTAATGTAAGGATTTGCGCGCAGATATTTGTAGATCTGGTTTGGCGCAGATATTTGTAGATCTGGTTTGGCGCAGATATTTGTAGATCTGGTTTGGCGCAGCTATTTGTAGATCTGCTTTGGCGCAGCTATTTGTAGATCTGCTTTGGCGCAGCTATTTGTAGATCTGCTTTGGCGCAGCTATTTGTAGATCTGCTTTGGCGCAGCTATTTGTAGATCTGCTTTGGCGCAGCTATTTGTAGATCTGCTTTGGCGCAGATATTTGTAGATCTGCTTTGGCGCAGATATTTGTAGATCTGCTTTGGCGCAGCTATTTGTAGATCTGTTTTGGCGCAGATATTTGTATTTCTGCTTTGGCGCAGATATTTGTAGATCTGCTTTGGCGCAGCTATTTGTATTTCTGCTTTGGCGCAGATATTTGTAGATCTGCTTTGGCGCAGCTATTTGTAGATCTGCTTTGGCGCAGATATTTGTAGATCTGCTTTGGCGCAGATATTTGTAGATCTGCTTTGGCGCAGCTATTTGTAGATCTGTTTTGGCGCAGATATTTGTATTTCTGCTTTGGCGCAGATATTTGTAGATCTGCTTTGGCGCAGCTATTTGTAGATCTGCTTTGGCGCAGATATTTGTAGATCTGCTTTGGCGCAGATATTTGTAGATCTGCTTTGGCGCAGATATTTGTAGATCTGCTTTGGCGCAGCTATTTGTAGATCTGCTTTGGCGCAGCTATTTGTAGATCTGCTTTGGCGCAGCTATTTGTAGATCTGCTTTGGCGCAGCTATTTGTAGATCTGCTTTGGCGCAGCTATTTGTAGATCTGCTTTGGCGCAGCTATTTGTAGATCTGCTTTGGCGCAGCTATTTGTAGATCTGCTTTGGCGCAGATATTTGTAGATCTGCTTTGGCGCAGATATTTGTAGATCTGCTTTGGCGCAGATATTTGTAGATCTGCTTTGGCGCAGATATTTGTAGATCTGCTTTGGCGCAGATATTTGTAGATCTGCTTTGGCGCAGATATTTGTAGATCTGCTTTGGCGCAGATATTTGTAGATCTGCTTTGGCGCAGATATTTGTAGATCTGCTTTGGCGCAGCTATTTGTAGATCTGCTTTGGCGCAGCTATTTGTAGATCTGCTTTGGCGCAGATATTTGTATTTCTGCTTTGGCACAGGTTACTGGAACGTCACTATATTATTGTTCATGTTTGTGACACAGCGGATACGATTTGAAGTGATTTAATTATATTTTTCGTTTTTTATCAATAAAAGCTATGTTTTATATATGACAGGTAGGTTCGTTTGTATCCCTGCGCTATATCGTCCCTCAAAGTATCGCTCCCCAACATGCTGAGTACAGGGGCTTTCAAAGAGCTAAATGCACAGGGGGGGGTTTATAGAGAGTGTATGAAGCGGGAATAGGCCCTTCAGGGGTCCACGATCCTTTTAGAGAGCCAGGAAAGGGTTAATATCCTATTGCAGGCTCTCAGACATTTATCAAGTGTCCCCTCTAGTGACAGTCGATGTCATGCATCTTACTGGCCGTCTCAGTGATGTCATTTTTCTCTCACCCACAGGCTGCGTGGCGCAGTGAGGTCACCCTTAGAAGCCAAGCGGGAAGTGTGCGAGCTGAACCCCGACTGCGACGAGCTGGCTGATCACATAGGATTCCACGAGGCTTACAGACGCTACTACGGGACCGCCTGAAAACACCCTGTACCCCCCGTTACCCCTCCTCTCCTTCTAGGGCCGCCAGATCCGCCATGTCCCATATACACCCCTCTGAGCGGCACATGAAAGCTGCCACCCTGCAGGATTCATACAGTGCAAGGACGACGGCTGGTTTCCATGAGAAAGTGATAAAATGAATTCCTGCAGCACATGAATGCTACATCACGCACCAATAGTGCTGCCAGATCGGCCATGTTTTCCTGGACACATAATTTATTCATACTGATGGGCAATGCCACCCTGCAGCATGTATAATCCATACGCTGCGGGTAAAAAATGCCAGATGACCTGCCGTTTATTTCCTTCCTGCAGCATATGAATTATACATGTTGCAGGGCAGCACTTTCCATGTGATTTCCCCCACTGCATGAAATAGTAATGTGTGTCCAGAAATACATGGCTGATCCGGTGACCCTATGTGCCGCCTGTCAGCATTCAGGGAAACATGGCGGACCTGGCAGGCGAGCCCTCCCTCTTGCTTATTGTCCCCGTCACGCACTCGCTGGCTTTTCTATATGTGTGTAATGCACTGGCTGTGGCGGCGTGTCTCCTGTTTCGCTGTATGTAGCAATCCACTCTAGCAGGGAAGGGGTTAAGAGTGGATACGCGAGACTTGCTTCATTTTCCGTACTGTAAATCTGTAAACACGTATTGTATTTTATCCGACAATTATTTCTGTAAATCACGAATCGAGCTCAATAAACGCCTTGTAAAACAGAATGTTGTGTGTCGTGGCTGTCAAAGGGTTAATATACCGCGCAGTGAGCCTCACGTTATGGGTCTTCCTTTCCTGGTAATCTAGAGCAGTGATTCCTAACCCAGGTCCTCCGGATCCTCTAACAGGCCAGGTTTTAAGGATCCTCTTGGGGAAATTCAGACTGAATCCTGCAATCACTGAGCAGCGAATCATATCACCTGCAAACCTGGCCTGTTAGGGGGACCTGAGGACCAGGACTGGGAAGCACTGCACTAGAGAGATCAGGTTCTTCTCTGACCATGGTCTGTGTACGTTAACCCCTTCACTACCAAGCAACACAAACCAAACGTGTGAGCTTGCTTTACCTGGGGGATTGTATATTAGAGCACATATATATGTATTTATTTTACGCACACAATAAATGCAGCATTCATTGCACTCCAGCCACGCAAACCTCCAGAGATTGATGACCTTGGGTTTCATTGAGTCATAGGATACATTGCATACGTCTGTCGAGATACATATTAACAAAGAGCATTGTGGGTAAGTTTAGATCAACAGGTTCGGATGCTGGGAATACGTGCCTTATAACATCGGATCAGAAGAGGAGCCGGGGTAACCCTGCTAACTGAATATATCATAACATAAGGCAAAATAAATCATCACTGTTATTGTAACATCCAAGACGTAACAATGTTATCATTAGACACATCCTGACAAACCCAGCAAAAAACACAAAGGGTTAAGAAGCAAACGGGAAAACATTTAAAGATCCGTATAGTAAGCGTCCCCACCTCACCTGTTACCTGCAGTCCATAACCCCTGCGTGTGCGATTGCTCTAGCACAGTGAACCCCCCACGTTTCAGAACTACACGTCCCATGATTCTTAGTCCCTCATTTGGCTGGTAGAGAATTATGGGACATGTAGTTCTGAGACATCTGGGTGTGCCAAGGTTTGCCATCACAGGCCTAGGGGGTTAATAAACCTCATTCCCATTGGACAGAGTCGGGGATATGGTTGCCAGGTCGGCCATGTTTTCCTGGACACGTTACGGTGTCATGCAGATGGGGAGCACTGGGAAAAGTGCTGCCCTGCAACATGTATAATCCATATGCTGCAGGAAGGAAATCAAGGCAGGTCACAATATAAAACAAGTCAATATAAAGCGGCCCCCAGCCGGGCACATGACACGCTCTGATCTATACCAAATCAAAATGTACTCACTGTTACTTCCTTTTGGTCGGTGGTCCTGGTGCAAGCCGCCATTGTGTTGGCACGGGTGCAAGCCGCCATTGTGTTGGCACGGGTGGAAGCCGCCATTGTGTTGGCACGGGTGGAAGCCGCCATTGTGTTGGCGCTGGTGGAAGCCGCCATTGTGTTGGCGCTGGTGGAAGCCGCCATTGTGTTGGCGCTGGTGGAAGCCGCCATTGTGTTGGCGCTGGTGGAAGCCGCCATTGTGTTAGCGCTGGTGGAAGCCGCCATTGTGTTGGCGCTGGTGGAAGCCGCCATTGTGTTGGAACGGGTGGAAGTCGCCATTGTGTTGGAACGGGTGGAAGTCGCCATTGTGTTGGCACTGGTGGAAGCCGCCATTGTGTTGGAACGGGTGGAAGCCGCCATTGTGTTGGCGCTGGTGGAAGCCGCCATTGTGTGGTCGCTCTTCGGGACTGGTAATCCTCAATTAATCAAACACCTCCCTCATGACTATATGCCACCCCTAAACCTCCATAACCCCACCTGTATATACACAAGCTAAAAAAACAATAAATAGGAAGCATATTCTGCCGCTCGGCCTACAAATAAGAGAAATCATGGCGCCTTCCAGTTAGCTTTCCATGTGTCCTGTGAAGCCATCACTGCAGGTTTGCATAGGGCTGCCAGATCGGCCATGTTTTCCTCAGGGGCGGATCCAGACACGTTTGGGGAGGGGCACTCTGTCACAGTGACAGGCAGAGCAGGCGGCCAATCACAGGCTGTGCTCATCACACTCACTCTTCTTTGAACATTGCTGCATGGGGTCTGTCCTGCTGCTGCTGCTCAGCTAGGGCTGCCAGGTCGGCCATCTTTTTCTGGACACACAATGTATTCGTGCTGATGGGCCGTGCATGAAAAATGCCACCCCGCCACTGGTGTATTTTGGCCTAGGCCAACAAGGCCCAGGCCTAGGGCGGCACTTTCCAGGGGCGGCGGCCCGCTGGGTGGCCCCACCCCTAAAAAAAAAAAAAAAAAAATTTTTTTTTTTTTTTACTTTTGCAAACTATTTTACCAGGAAGGAAACATTGAGATGTCACTAATTTTCAATTATGTCCTGGGTAGGCAAGGCCTAGGCTTTCACTTTCCAGGGGGCAACAAAAAACCTCACCACTAATTGGGTTACTCACAGAGCACCGAAATGACGCCAACATTTTGGTGTTCTGTAGTTCCCTGCACTTCGGGGAATAAAATTTCCCAACCCTGCAGTGAATTCACCATTCACCGCAGGGTCCCCAAAGTGCATGGAGTCGGCCGCTGTATGCTGCCACCGCAAACCCATGGCCTGCTGTTTTCAAAAGAACTACTGAACGAAAATGTCTGGAATTTACATATAAGATCCTATGATTGATAATAAAAAGTTCTGTTACAGAAAAAGGAGAACCGCTATTAAAAGAAAGGGGGGGAATTTAGCCCAAAAAAGTCTGAAAAATCACTAAAAGGTACAAAGAAAAATCAATAAATAAATAAAGACTTTTTACTGCAGATTAAAATAATAAATGGTTTATTAGATATTGCATAAAAAACGGGAATATTTTTAACATTGACACCTATGGGGTTCGCCTGAATAAACCTGCTGATTGAAACCACTGAACATCAGGGCATTTCACTGACATTTCTCTGCTGTTTGGTGTTCTCTGAATAGATTAACCATTACTTCTCTATGGGGATTTGCACTGCCTTCAAACAGCACCGTACTTGCTGGCAGTTTGCCAAACTTGTGTGTGAGCATATCACCAGAGCAGTGGTGTACTTAGAGGAGTGGCGGAGGGCGGGCCGCCCCAGGTACCAGTGATTATTGGGGTGTCATTAGGGGGTACTAGGAGGTGCCACTGTCACTATGTGTCAGCTTTGAGCTGTGCTCTCAAACAACGAGCAGCGGAGCATGACGTTTGCATACGGAATAAAATCTAATAGAATAAAAATCCCTCTCTCCTCCCTCCATAGCTCCTCCCCTGCCTCGCAGCAGCTCTAGGAGAGGGGAGGGGGATGTGATTTGTGTCCAGAGAGAGAAGATAACAGTAAACGGCAGGTAAGGGGGGGGGGGTTTCAGCAGAATATGAAGCCCTGTCTGCTTACTGCTGTTTAAAGTGGACCTTTCCTTAACCAGCACTGCAGTGATAGAAATTTGTCATTGAGCTGCCTGGCTCCTGGTGAGGCTGCTTGCGTGCAGGTCACACTTGGTCCGGCCAGTCAGGTGGTACTGAGTCTCAGTACCACCTGACTGGCTGAACCACGTGACACGCATGCACGCAGCTGCCCGCCCTTTCGTTAACATGGACTGTCACTCTATTCTGGACTGAACACCCACCGGGAAGGGAATCAAAGCCACGGTGCACCCTCTGGCAGTGGCACCCCACTGCTGACAAGATGGCTCCATGCACAGGCACAGCCGTGATCCTAACGTGGCCTGGAGGGACCTCCTACTGAGTCTGTACACAGTCCCTGCTGACTCTGCACACAGCCCTACCGCGGACAGAGGCCGGTAAATGTAGAATAAATAATTTCTGTGTGCTCATATACACTCGGTTTGCTGGGAGTTTTACTGCAGTGGATTCTGATGCACTCATACACACCGCACATTGCATTGCTGGGAGTTTTATTGCAGTGGATTCTGATGCACTCATACACACCACACATTGCATTGCTGGGAGTTTTATTGCAGTGGATTCTGTTACGCTGACACACACCACACATTGCATTGCTGGGAGTTTTATTGCAGTGGATTCTGATGCACTCATACACACCGCACATTGCATTGCTGTGAGTTTTATTGCTGTGATTCTGATGCACTCATACACACCGCACATTGCATTGCTGGGAGTTTTATTGCAGTGGATTCTGTTACGCTGACACACACCACACATTGCATTGCTGGGAGTTTTATTGCAGTGGATTCTGATGCACTCATACACACCGCACATTGCATTGCTGTGAGTTTTATTGCTGTGAATTCTGATGCACTCATACACACCGCACATTGCATTGCTGGGTGTTTTATTGCTGTGCAGTTCTGTGATATGCTCAGGGCTCGAGTCGAGCGGGAACGCGCAGGAACGGCGTTCCCGCACTTTTCCCACAGCGGGAACGCTGCGGGAACGCAGCGTTCCCGCTGTGGCCCGAGCCCGAACGCCGCCGCCGCACATTGCCGGCGGCCGGCGTGCTTCCTGTTACAAGGGCCAGCTGACAGGAGGTGGAGCCGCTCGCCTGGCTGTTTCATAGTTCCCAGGCGAGCGGCTGCACTTCCTGTCAGCGGCCACTGAAGCAGGAAGCACGCGGCCGCTGGCAATGTGGAGAAGCAGCAGCAAAGGTGAGCTGGGCTGGGGGCAGTATCCCTGAGACCTGGGGGGCAATATCCATGAGACCAGGGGGGCAATATCCATGAGACCAGGGGGCAATATCCATGAGACCAGGGGGGCAATATCCATGAGACCAGGGGGGCATTATCCATGAGAGCTGGGGCATTATCCATGAGACCTGGGGCATTATCCATGAGAGCTGGGGCATTATCCATGAGAGCTGGGGCAATATCCATGAGACCAGGGGCAATATCCATGAGAGCTGGGGCATATCCATGAGACCAGGGGCAATATCCATGAGACCTGGGGCAATATCCATGAGAGCTGGGGCATTATCCATGAGAGCTGGGGCATTATCCATGAGAGCTGGGGCATATATCCATGAGAGCTGGGGGCATTATCCATGAGACCTGGGGCAATATCCATGAGAGCTGGGGGCATTATCCATGAGAGCTGGGGGCATTATCCATGAGACCTGGGGCAATATCCATGAGAGCTGGGGCAATATCCATGAGAGCTGGGGCATTATCCATGAGAGCTGGGGGCATTATCCATGAGACCTGGGGCAATATCCATGAGAGCTGGGGGCATTATCCATGAGAGCTGGGGCAATATCCATGAGAGCTGGGGCAATATCCATGAGAGCTGGGGCATTATCCATGAGAGCTGGGGCATTATCCATGAGAGCTGGGGGCATTATCCATGAGAGCTGGGGCATTATCCATGAGAGCTGGGGCAATATCCATGAGAGCTGGGGCAATATCCATGAGAGCTGGGGCATTATCCATGAGACCTGGGGCAATATCCATGAGAGCTGGGGCATTATCCATGAGACCTGGGGCAATATCCATGAGACCTGGGGCAATATCCATGAGAGCTGGGGCATTATCCATGAGAGCTGGGGCATTATCCATGAGAGCTGGGGGCATTATCCATGAGAGCTGGGGCATTATCCATGAGAGCTGGGGGCATTATCCATGAGAGCTGGGGCATTATCCATGAGAGCTGGGGCATTATCCATGAGAGCTGGGGCAATATCCATGAGAGCTGGGGCATTATCCATGAGAGCTGGGGCATATCCATGAGACCAGGGGGCAATATCCATGAGAGCTGGGGGGGGGGCAATATCCATGAGACCAGGGGGCAATATCCATGAGAGCTGGGGCAATATCCATGAGAGCTGGGGCAATATCCATGAGAGTTGGGGCAATATCCATGAGAGCTGGGGGCATTATCCATGAGACCTGGGGCAATATCCATGAGAGCTGGGGCATTATCCATGAGAGCTGGGGCATTATCCATGAGAGCTGGGGCATTATCCATGAGAGCTGGGGGGGGGGCATTATCCATGAGACCTGGGGGCATTATCCATATGAGCTGGGGCAATTATATCCATGTGAACTGGGGAAAATATATCCATATAACCAGTGCTGTGCATATTATTCTTGGGGTTCAGTGCTGTGTATGTTATTCTGGGGGCTCAGTGCTGTGTATATTATCCTGGAGGCTCAGTGCTGTGTATATTATTCTTGGGGTTCAGTGCTGTGTATATTATTCTGGGGGCTCAGTGCTGTGTATGTTATTCTGGGGGTTCAGTGTTGTGTATGTTATTCTGGGGGCTCAGTGCTGTGTATGTTATTCTGGGGGCACAATGTTGTGTATATTATTCTGGGGGCTCAGTGCTGTGTATATTATTCTGGAGGCTCAGTGTTGTGTATGTTATTCTGGGGGCACAGTGCTGTGTATATTATTCTGGGGGCTCAGTGCTGTGTATATTATTCTGGGGGTTCAGCGCTGTGTATATTATTCTGGGGGCTCAGTGCTGTGTATGTTATTCTGGGGGCTCAGCGCTGTGTATATTATTCTGGGGGCTCAGCGCTGTGTATATTATTCTGGGGGTTCAGCGCTGTGTATATTATTCTGGGGGTTCAGCACTGTGTATATTATTCTGGGGGTCTGTGCCTGGAGAGATATATATATATATATATTGTATATAAAATGCGTTAGTCCAGTTGCCACAATAACGAGTATACCTGTACGTAGTGATACCTTTCACTGATCAGTATAGTTTCCAGTTTACACTCTTGAAAGCTTGTCTTTTAAATGTAAAGTTAACCCAATTAAAATGGTATCACCGGCACGCACTGCTATACTCGTGATATATATATATATATATATATATTATATATATAATATATATATATATATATTTTCTTCAGGTAATGGGGGTTGTGGAATTCGTGGGTGAGTTCCCTCACTTTTTTTCCCAGGACTTGACCCCTGGATACGCTCATACACACTGCACATTTCTGTGGGTTTTATTGCTTTGCAGCTCTGATATGCTCATACACAGTGCCCATTTCTGTGGGTTTTATTGCTATGCAGCTCTGTGATACGCTCATATGCAGTGTACGTTTCTGTGGATTTTATTGTTCAACCAATTAGAGCGGCTGTGATCCAGTATACTTGACATGCGTGGCTGTTCATTGTAAAAATACTTGAATTTAAACATTTCATAATTTTATTTATCTCAATAGATACATTTGAAATGGTATACAAAATATACAAGTAGGCACTTGGTATCCACTTTTAATATAAAGAGAGGAAAAGGCGGAGCTCTAAGAGGAAAAGGTGGCGCTTAAAGAGGAAGGGTGGGGATTAACCAGGAAGAGGTGTGCCCTTGACAGGAAGGGGTGCGTCAAATTTAAATTAGGGGGTGCACGAGTTTAGTCAGGCCTAGGGCAGCACAAAACCTAAATACACTACTGCACCCCGCAGCATGTATAATCCATACGCTGCAGGTAAGGAATCCAAGGTGACCTGCCTCCATTTGCTTCCTGCAACATATGAATTATACATGTTGCAGGGCAGCACTTTTCCATGTGCTCCCGTCTGCATGAAACCGTAACATGTGTCCAGGAAAACATGGCTGACCTGGCAACCCTAAGGCTGGGGTCAGACTAGCGCATTTTTAAACTTTAGGCGCACTTAATCACGGCCGCAGTAGCAGCAAATGACGAGCAATGACGGCCAATATACAAAGTCCGGCCGCGCAACGCAAGTGGAAAATAAACGCATTTTTTTGAGATCGCAGAACCGCTAGTACTGACGTACAGAGTGCGCTATGGCGGCATAGCGGCGTGTTTGTGTGATTAGGAGACGTCAGACGCTGCTAATGTCCGGCCAACATAACGTCCAGACGCAAAAAAGGGTTTTATTGACGATCCATAAAAAATCACGCACGAAAATGCGCATTGTATGACCGTTTTCGCACATTCCGTGAAAAAATACGTCAATGCGTTCAGACGCACTTTTTGACGGTCGCTGCGAATAATGCGTTCGTTTGACCCTAGCCTAAGGCTGGGGTCAGACCAGCGCACTTTTAACGTGCGTTCTGGCGCACATAATTACGGCCGCACTAGCAGCAGATGACGGGCAATGAAGGCCAATATACGATGTACGGCCGCACAAAAGTCCGGCCGTGCAACGCAAGTGGAATTTGAACGCATTTTTTTGAGAACGCTGAACCGCTAGTACTGACGCACAGAGTGCGCAGCTGCGGCATAGCGGCGTGTTTGCGTGATTAGGAGATGTCAGACGCTGCTAATGTCCAGCCAACATAACATCCAGACGCAAAAAGAGTTTTATTGACGATCCGTACAAAATCACGCCCGAAAATGCGCGTCGTCTGACCGTTTTTGCGCATTCCGTGAAAAAATACGTCAATGCGTTCGGACGCACTTTTTCACTTTCGCGGGGAAAGATGCTTTCGTCTGACCCTAGCCTAAGCTGTAGCAGATCCCCGTCCCCCCCGTGATGCAGCAGGACAGGTAGAGGAGGGGTGACGACTCACTTGCCGCTGCCACCTAGGACTTATGGGTGGCAGGGGACGTTACAAAAAGATTAGATTGTAAGCTCTTGAGGAGGATCCTCTTTTCCCGTCGTCCTTCACGTGTCAAGCATCTACTAACTATTTTGTGTTTGCTCTGTTTTACCCGCTGTACAGCGCCGCGCAACATGTTGGTGCTTCGTAAATAGACGTTAAGTGTGAATATCGTGCAAAATTGAGGAAGCTGCCACCTCTGCCGGCAGACGGATCCGAGCCTCGAGGAGCAATAAATCACAGCAGACGCACAGACGTATTAAAAGATTTTAATCTGGACAGTGGTTTTAATCCCTAGAACATTCATGTGTTTTTTTAAATCTTTCTACAAAAAGTAACAGTTTGCAGCATCGTGCTATACATGGCGCGCTCTAAAAAACATTAACTTTCACCCAAAACGCGTGTAAATCCCCCCCCTCTAATTCCCACCCAACGTTAGCGTTAGTATAAAATGCCCTGGGTTAGTGAAGCTCTTATTCCACCGGGCGCGTCGGATATAAAAAATGCATGTGACGATACGGTGGTGTTTTTTAAATTTTAACCAAAATTAGTGATTTTTAGAGATGAGTAATTTTTTTTTAAAAAAATAAATTAACTCTTAGTAGCACGCCGAGCATTAATAGCAAGTCAGTTTATGGGGGTGGGGAAAAGGTGTGGATGCATGCTTAGTTTTGAATCTGGCTGAGCTTCATGGGATTTGTAGGACACGACTACTGCAACGCCATTGGATCGGCGTCACCGACCTGGGACCTATACCATCAATGGAGGAAAAACAAAAGGTGGTCCTCAAGGCTTTCTGGCAGATTCTGACTCTGGGATCGGATGCAGAGGGCTATGTCCCCCCCCCCCCGTGCATCGCTTGTGGGAGCAATTTCTAAAGATTATATCTAAAAAAAATTGTATAAATAATTAAAACCGATGAATACATTTTATTAAATTATTTTTTACATAACTATTCATTTTTTTAAATTCTTTACAGAATTCTTTTAATTTAAAAAAAATGAATACAACGAATTATGTAAAATAATATTTTAGAATTTTTTTTAACAATTATTCATGATTTAAATATTAACCTTTGAAATTATTTTTATGGAAAAAATAATTATGGAAAAAAATAATTTTTAAAAAATTAGGTTTTTTTTACATAATCATCCATTTGGTAGTTTTTTTTACAGTTTAAAACAAACATAAAATATTATTTTAAAAGAATTATGTAAAATATAAATTAAAATTTAAAAATGTATTATGTCAAATCGTTTATTTTTAAAAATACTTTTTTTCATAATCATTTTAAAAGTGAATAATTATGTAAAAAAATGATAAATTATTTAAAAATGACTATTTTTTACATATTTTAAAATAATTATTTTTCATAATGAGTGAAAAAAATAATAATAAGGATTTTAAAAATTCTGATTATTCCTATATGAACCCCGCAGTCGGGATACTTTCTGTGTCAGCCAATCAGAGGATTTTACAGTTAGGGGAAATATTTTATAAATACATTGTTCCACCCCAAAAAAAATTTAAATAAATTTATTGGAGCACCATGTGACAGGTCTATTTAAAAACCTGAAAGAGTAATTGCCAGGACTGCAAATGGACAATGAAGAGCTGCCCTGGGCCTAGGGGTATTGGCACTGAGGATTCTGGGAAATTAATGATAAGGGTGAGAGGATTGCTTGAAAAATATGATAAGGTGGAAACGAAGGGGACAACAGAAAGGGATTATGGGAAATGAACGTGAAGACAGAAAGGGATTAAGGGAAATGATTGATAAAACAGAAAGGGATTCTGGGAAATTAACAAACAGGCAGAGGGATTTTGGAAATAATAAGGTAGAACAAGATTCTGGGAAGTATTACAGAAAACAGAAAGGGGTTCTGGGAAATTGTTCTAGGAAGAACGGAATTCTGGGAAGTAATCAGGAAACCAAAGGAATTTGGGGAAATTAATGGAAAGAAATTAAAGGGATTCTGGGAAAATATTGTTCAGGGGACAGGAATTCTGGGTAAGGAGGGCAGGAAATGAATGAGGATAAAAAGGGATTCTGGGAAAAGAATGGAAGAACAGAAAGGGATTCTGGGAAAAGAATGGAAGAACAGAAAGGGATTCTGGGAAAAGAATGAGGATAAAAAGGGATTCTGGGAAAAGAATGGAAGGACAGAAAGGGATTGTGGGAAAAGAATGTAAGAACAGAAAGGGATTCTGGGAAAAGAATGGAAGGACAGAAAGGGATTGTGGGAAAAGAATGGAAGAACAGAAAGTGATTGTGGGAAAAGAATGGAAGGACAGAAAGGGATTGTGGGAAAAGAATGTAAGAACAGAAAGGGATTCTGGGAAAAGAATGGAAGGACAGAAAGGGATTGTGGGAAAAGAATGGAAGGACAGAAAGGGATTGTGGGAAAAGAATGTAAGAACAGAAAGGGATTGTGGGAAAAGAATGGAAGGACAGAAAGGGATTGTGGGAAAAGAATGGAAGGACAGAAAGGGATTGTGGGAAAAGAATGGAAGGACAGAAAGGGATTGTGGGAAAAGAATGTAAGAACAGAAAGGGATTCTGGGAAAAGAATGGAAGAACAGAAAGTGATTGTGGGAAAAGAATGGAAGGACAGAAAGGGATTGTGGGAAAAGAATGGAAGGACAGAAAGGGATTCTGGGAAAAGAATGGAAGGACAGAAAGGGATTGTGGGAAAAGAATGGAAGAACAGAAAGGGATTCTGGGAAAAGAATGGAAGGACAGAAAGGGATTCTGGGAAAAGAATGATAGAACAGAAAGGGATTCTGGGTAAAAAAATAATAGAACAGAAAGGGGTTCTGGGAAAAGAATGTTAGGACAGAAAGGGATTGTGGGAAAAGAATGTAAGAACAGAAAGGGATTCTGGGAAAAGAATGATAGAACAGAAAGGGATTCTGGGTAAAAAATAATAAAACAGAAAGGGATTCGGGGAAAAGAAAGCAAGGACAGAAAGGGATTCTGGGAAAAGAATGTACGAATAGAAAGGGATTCTGGGAAAATAATGGAATGACAGAAAGGGATTCTGGGAAAAGAATGATAGAACAGAAAGGGATTCTGGGTAAAAAAATAATAGAACAGAAAGGAATTGTGGGAAAAGAATGGAAGGACAGAAAGGGATTGTGGGAAAAGAATGGAAGGACAGAAAGGGATTGTGGGAAAAGAATGGAAGTACAGAAAGGGATTGTGGGAAAAGAAATAAGAACAGAAAGGGATTGTGGGAAAAGAATGTAAGAACAGAAAGGGATTCTGGGAAAAGAATGTCAGAACAGAAAGGGATTCTGGGAAAAGAATGTAAGAACAGAAAGGGATTCTGGGAAAAGAATGTAAGAACAGAAAGGGATTCTGGGAAAAGAATGTAAGAACAGAAAGGGATTCTGGGAAAAGAATGATAGAACAGAAAGGGATTCTGGGAAAAGAATGTACGAATAGAAAGGGACTCTGGGAAAATAATGGAATGACAAAGGGATTCTGGGAAAAGAATGTAATAACAGAAAGGGATTCTGGGAAAAGAATGTAAGAACAGAAAGGGATTCTGGGAGAAGAATGTAAGAACAGAAAGGGATTCTGGGAAAAGAATGATAGAACAGAAAGGGATTCTGGGAAAAGAATGTAAGGACAGAAAGGGATTCTGGGAAAAGAATGTAAGAACAGAAAGGGATTGTGGGAAAAGAATGGAAGGACAGAAAGGGATTGTGGGAAAAGAATGGAAGGACAGAAAGGGATTGTGGGAAAAGAATGGAAGTACAGAAAGGGATTGTGGAAAAGAAATAAGAACAGAAAGGGATTGTGGGAAAAGAATGTAAGAACAGAAAGGGATTCTGGGAAAAGAATGTCAGAACAGAAAGGGATTCTGGGAAAAGAATGTAAGAACAGAAAGGGATTCTGGGAAAAGAATGTAAGAACAGAAAGGGATTCTGGGAAAAGAATGTAAGAACAGAAAGGGATTCTGGGAAAAGAATGATAGAACAGAAAGGGATTCTGGGAAAAGAATGTACGAATAGAAAGGGACTCTGGGAAAATAATGGAATGACAAAGGGATTCTGGGAAAAGAATGTAATAACAGAAAGGGATTCTGGGAAAAGAATGTAAGAACAGAAAGGGATTCTGGGAGAAGAATGTAAGAACAGAAAGGGATTCTGGGAAAAGAATGATAGAACAGAAAGGGATTCTGGGAAAAGAATGTAAGGACAGAAAGGGATTCTGGGAAAAGAATGTAAGAACAGAAAGGGATTGTGGGAAAAGAATGGAAGGACAGAAAGGGATTGTGGGAAAAGAATGGAAGGACAGAAAGGGATTCTGGGAAAAGAATGATAGAACAGAAAGGGATTCTGGGAAAAGAATGGAAGAACAGATTTTTAGGCAGGATGGTGTTTTTAAAGGCACGCAGACATACCTGGATGTCGCCTGGAATATCAAAAAAGTTATAAAAAACGCATTAATTAATTAGAACAACGAAAATGGTAAAAATGACAAGAGACCAACGGGAAGACACAAACGGAAAGAGACGAACGGAAAGAGACGAACGGAAAGAGACGAACGGAAAGAGACGAACGGAAAGAGACGAACGGAAAGAGACGAACGGAAAGAGACGAACGGAAAGAGACGAACGGAAAGAGACAAACGGAAAGACAAACGGAAAGAGACGAACGGAAAGACAAACGGAAAGACAAACGGAAAGACAAACGGAAAGAGACAAACGGAAAGAGACAAACGGAAAGAGACAAACGGAAAGAGACGAAAGGAAAGAGACGAACGAAAAGACAAATGGAAAGACAAACGGAAAGAGACGAACGGAAAGACAAACGGAAAGAGACGAACGGAAAGAGACGAACGGAAAGAGACAAACGTAAAGAGACGAACGGAAAGAGACGAACGGAAAGAGACGAACGGAAAGAGACGAACGGAAAGAGACGAACGGAAAGACAAACGGAAAGACAAACGGAAAGAGACGAACGGAAAGACAAACAGAAAGACAAACGGAAAGAGACAAACGGAAAGAGACAAACGGAAAGAGACGAACGGGAAGACACAAACGGAAAGAGACGAAAGGAAAGAGACGAACGAAAAGACAAACGGAAAGACAAACGGAAAGAGACGAACGGAAAGAGACGAACGGAAAGAGACGAACGGAAAGACACAAACGGAAAGAGACGAACGGAAAGACAAACGGAAAGACAAACGGAAAGAGACGAACGGAAAGAGACAAACGGAAAGAGACAAACGGAAAGAGACGAAAGGAAAGAGACGAAAGGAAAGAGACGAACGGGGATTGGGGAAATGATAGGGAAGATTTTAAAAGGCAACACACGCAGACATACCTGGATATCACAAACAATCCAATGAGACGTCTCGTATAAAAAGGGTTAAGAAATGCATCCCGTGATAAACCAACACTATAAAGACGGACGCCACGATATCAAAATGGAAAAAAGACCCGTTAATATTAAAGTACTTAAAGGGATACGAGGGTAAAGCAGGATTCAGAAAGTACAAAACGATCCAGCGGCGCTAAAAAAATCATCAGAAAAAACACCACAAAACGCGCGACAGGATCGTCACTGACTGGGTATAGGAGAAAAGGATTCTGGGAACATGAGGCTCATCACCTTAAATCTAACAACACTGCAGGTTAGATCAGGGGTCTCAAACTCCGCCCCCCATATGTTTTTCCCTTCAATTCCCAGAATTCTTTAAATGCAACATAAGGCCATAGAATCATGGGAGTTGTAGTCCAGCAACAGCGGAGGGGTCGGAGTGCGACAGACAGCGCTGGGTTTGGTCTTCCACGAAACAAACAAGAAATATAAAAAATAGCAGCAATTCTGGGGTTAAAGCCGCAGATTAATAAGAAAAGGCGGAAGCGCCACGTCTGGAGATGATACCAATCATAAAGTCAGTAGTATATGAACAATAAAAAGATTAAAACACTCTAACAGGGAGCTGTCAATCAAAGGGGGGGGGGCAGACAAGAGAATTACACCCCCCCCCCTTTGTGCAACCACCAAAATAATAATTCAATGAAAACTACTCTAAGAATGTGATTATAATCACCGCGGATACAGATTCCGAAAAGAGAAAACACCACACATTCCACATGTTCAGAACACAGAGATACTGAGCGGAGCACGCGATCCACTGGAATATCACACCGCCACATCCAGCATGTGTTCCTGAACACGCGTCTGCAGGCCCGATGCGCAGCCAGTGAAAAGTGATGCCTAGAAAGACACCCGCACACCCTGAATATATGGAGGAGCCCCTAAAAAGACACCCACACACCCTGAATATATGGAGGAACCCCTAAAAAGACACCCACACACCCTGAATATATGGAGGAACCCCTAAAAAGACACTCGCACACCCTGAAAATATGGAGGAACCCCTAAAAAGACACCCAGCCACACACCCTGAATATATGGAGGAACCCCTAAAAAGACACCCACACACCCTGAATATATGGAGGAACCCCTAAAAAGACACTCGCACACCCTGAAAATATGGAGGAACCCCTAAAAACACCCACACACCATGAATATATGGAGGAACCCCTAAAAAAGACACCCGCACACCTTGAATATATGGAGGAGCCCCTAAAAACACACCCGTACACCCTGACTATATGGAGGAGCCCCTAAAAAGACACCCGCACACCTTGAATATATGGAGGAACCCCTAAAAACACACCCGTACACCCTGACTATATGGAGAAGCCCCTAAAAAGACACCCGCACACCCTGAAAATATGGAGGAGCCCCTAAAAAGACACCCACACACCCTGAATATATAGAGGAGCCCCTAAAAAGACACCCACACACCCTGAATATATAGAGGAACCCCTAAAAAGACACCCACACACCCTGAATATATGGAGGAACCCCTAAAAACACACCCATACACCCTGAATATATGGAGGAGCCCCTAAAAACACACCCGCACACCCTGAATATATGGAGGAACCCCTAAAAACACACCCACACACCCTGAATATATGGAGGAGCCCCTAAAAACACACCCGCACACCCTGAATATATGGAGGAACCCCTAAAAACACACACCCTGAATATATGGAGGAACCCCTAAAAAGACACCCGCACACCCTGAATATATGGAGGAACCCCTAAAAACACCCGCACACCCTGAATATATGGAGGAACCCCTAAAAACACACCCTGAATATATGGAGGAACCCCTAAAAAAGACACCCGCACACCCTGAATATATGGAGGAGCCCCTAAAAACACACCCGCACACCCTGAATATATGGGGAGCCCTTAAATCAGGGATCTCAACCTCTGGCCCCCAGATGTTTCTGAACCACAATTGCCTTGTCCTCTGGTATCTATTGAATTCAAAGAATTCTGGGAATAGTAAACAATAAACATCTGGGGGGCGGAGTTTGACAGCTCATTAGGAGAGAAAAGAAGGATTTATTTGGGGACACCATAGGGACTGCCCCTCCTGCATAGGGACACCTGGGATGTTTGGCTCATGTAACGCCGCACATCGCAGTTTAGTGACGTGTGTTCAGGAAGACATGGTGAATCTGGTGACCTCGTACCTGCAGCTCCCGTATCAGGGTCTGTGATGTCCATCTTCATGCGGAATGAGTCCTGCTCCAGTGATAAGGACAGCGGTAACGAGATGCCGAGCTGTGTGTCACAATTATGAAAGCAGCAGTTTCTGGGTTTAAAAGGAAAGAGGCGCCGTGCTCCAGTATATAGCTGTACTGAGTATATTCACAGACGGTATGAAGCTGAACGCCAAGATAAACTGACAGCATCCTGCCTTGGGGTTATGGCTAGCAGCTGATTTTATGGCTAGGCTAGCAGCTGATTTTATGGCTAGGCTAGCAGCTGATTTTATGGCTAGGCTAGCAGCTGATTTTATGGCTAGACTAGCAGCTGGTTTTATGGCTAGGCTAACAGCTGGTTTTATGGCTAGCTAACAGCTGGTTTTATGGCTAGCAGCTGGTTTTATGGCTAGGCTAACAGCTGGTTTTATGGCTAGCAGCTGGTTTTATGGCTAGCAGCTGGTTTTATGGCTAGGCTAACAGCTGGTTTTATGGCTAGCAGCTGGTTTTAAGGCTAGGCTAGCAGCTGGTTTTATGGCTAGGCTAGCAGCTGGTTTTATCGCTAGGCTAGCAGCTGGTTTTATGGCTAGACTAGCAGCTGGTTTTATGGCTAGGCTAACAGCTGGTTTTATGGCTAGGCTAACAGCTGGTTTTATGGCTAGCAGCTGGTTTTATGGCTAGACTAACAGCTGGTTTTATGGCTAGCAGCTGGTTTTATGGCTAGGCTAACAGCTGGTTTTATGGCTAGCAGCTGGTTTTATGGCTAGGCTAACAGCTGGTTTTATGGCTAGCAGCTGGTTTTAAGGCTAGGCTAGCAGCTGGTTTTATGGCTAGGCTAGCAGCTGGTTTTATCGCTAGGCTAGCAGCTGGTTTTATGGCTAGGCTAGCAGCTGGTTTTATGGCTAGACTAGCAGCTGGTTTTATGGCTAGGCTAACAGCTGGTTTTATGGCTAGCAGCTGGTTTTAAGGCTAGGCTAGCAGCTGGTTTTATGGCTAGACTAGCAGCTGGTATAATGGCTAGGCTAGTAGCTGGTTTTATGGCTAGCAGCTGGTTTTATGGCTAGGCTAGCAGCTGGTTTTATGGCTAGGCTAGCAGCTGGTTTTATGGCTAGGCTAGCAGCTGGTTTTATGGCTAGGCTAGCAGCTGGTTTAATGGCTAGACTAGCAGCTGGTTTTATGGCTAGACTAGCAGCTGGTTTTATGGCTAGGCTAGCAGCTGGTTTTATGGCTAGACTAGCAGCTGGTTTTATGGCTAGACTAGCAGCTGGTTTTAAGGCTAGGCTAGCAGCTGGTTTTATGGCTAGACTAGCAGCTGGTATAATGGCTAGGCTAGCAGCTGGTTTTATGGCTAGACTAGCAGCTGGTATAATGGCTAGGCTAGCAGCTGGTTTTATGGCCAGGCTAGCAGCTGGTTTTATGGCTAGGCTAGCAGCTGGTTTTATGGCTAGGCTAGCAGCTGGTTTTATGGCTAGGCTAGCAGCTGGTTTTATGGCTAGGCTAGCAGCTGGTTTTATGGCTAGGCTAACAGCTGGTTTTAAGGCTAGGCTAGCAGCTGGTTTTATGATCTGCCCTGTTTGCTCTGGTCACATATCTCTATATGCATGTCGATGGGCGACACATGAAGAATACTGCCCCACGTTGTGTAGAATTCAGTCGCTGCACAAAGAAAAATCACTCAATCTCGAGATCTCAGAGAAAGCGACGTGATCAGTTCATTGATTTCTCGGCTGCTGCTTATATGTCTACAAGCCTATGTATCGCAAGGCAGCGACTTTCAGACGCCGTCCATCTGCAATAATATCTGAAGCGCTCTCGCATAAACACGGGGGGGAATCTGGGCGCTCTCATCTTAACGGGAGACCTCGAAATCAGGGGGGGAGCGACTTTAAAATTCACTGTAATCACAGGGATCTCAATACTATGTTGACTGCCTACAATTCCCAGAATTCTTTGAATGTAAGACATTGTCTGAGAATCAAGGGAATTGTAGTTCAGAAACATCTCGGAGGGGCCAGAGCGGAAGATCCCAGCTGTAATGCTTCTCCTCACCACTAGAGGGAAGCAGAGGCTGGGAGAATGTCAGTTATTTGGAGTTTTCCTGGATTTTTACAAATATATATATATATACACACAAAATACACCAAGGGTAGACCACTCCATTATATATATATATATATATATATATATATATCACACATACTGTATAGAATTTATTTCTGTGTGTTGAATGCTGTTTCTGGGGGCAACACAACGCACTGTTTAGTGAATAGGCCCCCGTACAGCTGTCTGAAGCTGAATATCATTGTGGCCTCAGAGACGAGACACAGTTTTGCTGGTTAAAAATATTATAGCTGAGCTAAAAGGTGGAGGGATGAGTAAAAAATTCATACAGGCCGTCCACCCCGTGTCTAGTAAATACAGGGGGGAAGCTGAGGCGCCAGCAGCCAATCCCTCTTCACTCTCATCCAGCAGGCCGTACTGTATACAACGCCACCTTCCATCATCACTCTGTATAGTAGCTGGCAGCAGCCTTGGCCCTACAGATATTTTGAAACTACATCTCCCATGAGGCTCTGTCAACCTAGTGAGTGGCTGAGCATCATGGGATATGTAGTTCAAAAACATCATTATGGCCAAGGTTGCCCACCGCCTGCTATACAGCGATCCATCACATTCCAAGATGCCCTTTTATCCCGTCCGCCCCGCACCACGGGGGTCTAACCATCTCCATTTTCAAGCTGGTCACCTCGTCGTACATTATTCACACTTTGGGGCTGTGATCCGCCGCGGCCCTGGCATGTGCATTCTGTAAACGCCCGGCAACAGATCCACCCTAAATCTAGCGAATCCCCGATTCCAGCAAAGCATCATGGGTGTCTGTACAGATAGAAGATGTGTGGAAAGGTTTCCTAAACTGATGCAGTCGCCACGGCAACCCATCACGTATCTGCTGACGATCCCGGAAGGTCTCGCAGTGACGCAGTTGTCAAGGACAACAGAGGACAACATCTTCTGGCAGCTCCAAAAAAAAGTGTCAAAGTGCAACAGTCGCCACGGAAACCAGTAAAATGCTACAGCCCGTCCCTCCTAAAGAAGCAGGGATGGGGTGTTGAATTGCCACGGCAACCGACGTCATGTTCATTTTAGGACCTTTCACCCTCTTTATACAGAAAGCCCTATAGGCTCGCCTCCTCGTCAGGGAAAAGGCTTAAACCAGGGGTCTTAAACTCTGCCCCCAGATGTTGATGGCCTGCAAGTCCTTGAATTCTTTGAACTCAGAGGATCATGGGAGTTGTAGTGCAGAAACAGCTGAGGGTTCTGAGTCTGAGATCCCTGGTTTAAACCGTGTTTACCCCAAATTATTTGCCAAACTCTCACCCTGGTCCCATTTTTTCCGAACTTGCATGAAACATTCCTGCGCGGCTGCTGGTGGGACTCGGTCCCTGTACCACGCTCCGTCTCCATCGCTCTGCTGGGGGGGGGGGGTTATATTTCATTTTCCTTCCCTGCTCACCATGTCCCGGCTTCAATCCCTGAAGACACAGCTGCTAAATGACCATCCAGGACAGAAACCAGCGTGCGACTCTCAATCCTGCCTCCCGAAAAGACAAAAACATTCATAACATCACTTATCCTCGCATCTATGCATCAGCGATCCCCCCCGCCGGGAGGCCCTACCATGGCAGCACTACCATCTCCGAGAAGGCAATGTCTCGTTGGTCAAAAAAAAGACCAAAATCACTGAAAAAAATGGCCACTCTCCTCCTCAGCCGCCATAGAAACCCTCTGTATTGATAGCTGCAATCCTCTGACATATATGGGATGAAGCCATAAAGGTTGCGGCGGTGGGGGGGGATCCCTGTCTTTAAAACAGCCAGACACCGGCTATAAAAATGACAGAATATTAAAAATTATTACACGTGGATTAATCCGTTCTGTCTCCTTTTTTCCCCAGTGAAAAAATCCTGAATAAATGTGGCAGATGGGAGGATCGAGGAGATACGGAATCGTCGCACCCCCCATGCAACATTGAAGCTTCCTTCCTGGATCAAAAAAAATGGCCGCCACCTGTATCCTGCATTAGCAACAAAAGGCCGGATTTTACAGCCAATCACAGCTATGTATGTGGGAAAGACTGGCCATTCTGGCGACTACTCATAACCCCAAGGCATTTTGGTCATAGCTTGTCGTGGGGGGTTGATGTCCCTTAAAGCAACAGAAAACAAATTCCCAAATTCTACCAGGTTCTGAAAGGGCGTCGGAACAATCTGCAGCATTTACAATATTTTGTGATTTAAAGATTTAAAATCGGATAATGCTGTGCGAGACCGGGGTCAGCAGGAAATTATGGGAAATGTGGTCCATCAACAAGAGGTGGTGGAGATGTGAATCGAAGACCCTGTGCTACAAAAGCCGCCTATAATATGTCTAAAACAACCAACTTGTTGTGGATGATGGCGCAAGAGTTATGCAATGGTGTATGGGGTCTATCGGGGGGGGGGGTCAATGCCCCGGAGGTCCACAGGTAATCCTCGCCAGGTAACAGGAATAAAACATGGCCGTCTAGATTCTGATTGGTGGATAAAGATTTGAAGGCCAACAACAGCTTCAGGGGCCATGGTTGACCACTACGATGGTCGAATGCAGACCCAACATTACAACACAGAGCGGCTCCTACCGTGGGGTGGACATTGGATACTCAGTACTGCTATACACTGAAACAGGTTAGTTCGTCAGAGTCTAAAAATCAGACCTCGCTTTGCTGTAAATTCATGACTACAGGAGGATCCTGATTCAAATCAAGAGAGTCTCCTCAAAGTAGAGGATCATGGCAGGGGGACTTTCGTGAGACACCCCCCATACACACGCACCCCTCGCATGGCTGTTATAGCTGAGATACATACTGGCCACACAGGCAGGACAGGCACCCTGCTGAGTTCTTGGACGCCATGCCATGCTTTCAATGCCCCTTGGTTTTGGAATCTCCAGGGATGTGACCTTGCAGTATGGAGTTGGCGTGTGGAGACCACAGCAAGGTGGCCGTGAAAAAGCAGATGAGTATTATGTTTCCGATCACGGAAGTGGCGACGACCCCCAAGGTGCTGGAGAGCGTGTCGGCTTGGGAGTACGTGGCGAGCCAGTCTTTCCGGGAAGAATGGTCACAGAGCACGGCTTCCAGCTGGAAATGCGTCCCCAGCACCGCACAGACGTGGAAGAGCTGATGGCTGTGACCTACGATAAAGACACACGATCACCCATTACTTTTACGCCATATAGAACGCTCATATATGCATAGATACCTATGTATGAACACACAATGCTCCCTAGTGTTGCACACGGCCTGTTGTGATGAGGTCATGCACTCGTAAATGATGAATTCTCATCTCTGATGTCACATATGGTCTATGCATAGCAGTAACGGAAAGCTCATCCAGTAGATAGAGTTGGTCAAACTTGGAGTCTCAGAGGGTTCAGAGCAACATGTCCCTTGGAGCTCAGACTAACTTAAGACTGCGACAGCATCATGGTACATGTAATGCCGAAACATCTGGGGGACCAAGGATACCCGTCACTGTCCAATGGACTCCACCCCTAAGAACTGAGAGAACATCTCCAATTTCAAACTTTTCATGGTCCAAAACCAGGATGTTCTAGTATCTGCTAGCCCAAAACCATGCATGGACTCAAGGGTGCCCAAGAAGGTATGGACCTCCTGGATCCCTCTTCCTATGAGGAGGTTCATGCACAACCCCTTATGTTTACGACCAGATGTGGAGTTAAAACAAGTGGGTGGATTCAGAAAATGATGAGCTTGGTGGCCCCTGACACTTTGCTAATCTACTGGTCTCAACTTGTGTATAATATCTCAAGTGTCAGGTCTTCTACATCCTGAAAAGGTCTGTTGAGTTGTCTTCACTTCAAGGATCTACATCACCTATCGTCTGGTACACCCCGATGTGTAGTGCGCTCTCCAACTGCTTCACTTGACATGGCCTATCCAGTGAGGAGATGTAAGGCCTGCCGCCATCTTTAGTTTTGAGACCCCTTGATGTAGTAGGAAAGTGAGGGTTAACTGGACATATTACCAAAGTAGTCGAAGCGTCCCGGAGCCAGTCTCTCAGGCAGGTGGGAGGCAAAGAGGAAACCGGTAAGCAGCGCAAAGATGAGATGATAGATGTGTAGAGGGATGGCCTCGTTCCAGGTACAGTCAACCCCAAAACAGAATAAGAGCTGCCAAGAGAAGGAGATCGAGTGTAAGCGTGGAGAACGCAGCAAAGGCAACAAGCGAGAGATCACAACGGCAGCGGAGGTCTCCTGGAGGATGGATCTGAAGGGCTTAGACTGAACCCATGGGTAAGTCAAGACACTGCAACTACAATCATGACACTCAACGTCTCAAGGTGAACCAGTCTGTGGTCGAAATAAGGTTCGTTGTGACATCACGTGAAGTCGTGAGTGTATTACTGACCAGTGATATAGGTCATGGATGCCACCTCCGTAACTCCCCACCCGACCCCGACTATAACCACCGCCTAGACCGGGATCCCTGCTTGCGATAACCTTTTCCGAACCATCGGACACGCTCTGGTTGGACAGCGGTGGAAGCAGGAAGACCTCTTGTAGACACACTGTACTCTCCTGTCACTCAGAACTTTCTGAGTCCTGCTAATCCCTTCATATTTTTCGGTGATTTAAAGAACATCACGGCTGACGTTTCAGTTTAGACTTTGCGGACGCTCAGACTAACCCTATAAACCAGGGGGATGTTGTCAAACACAAATGGATGAACGAAGGCGGCGGTGCGCAGGACTTTGCTCAGGCCGGGACGCTCCACTTCCAGGAACCTGTACCCAACAAACGGTAAACAGAGATAAAACAGCTGGCAGGGTGGGAAGGAGGGCAAATGTTGTATTTAATTGATGGCTCCACAGGACCAGGCTTGGCCATTCAGGTTAAGACCAGATGAACCAGTTTAGCAGTGGCCCAATCCACCCGGAGGCAGGGCCGGATTTATAAATAGGCAGAGTAGGCATGTGCCTACAGGTGTTTGCCACAAGGGGGCGCCTTGCTCTGGGGAAAAAAAATAATTACAATTTCCAATCATTTAAATCACTGTATCTCTGAAGCCCTGCAGCCTAGAGGGACACGTGAGGTATCCATGGAAAGGTCAGATTATGGCCTTTCCAAAGATTCCAAATATAACCAGTTTTATCTTAAGATATAATAAAAAAATAAAGTAAAAATAATTTTTCTCTTTTTTTTCTAACGCAGCACTATTATTCAGTTTGCAATTATAAAGTGCGCAGTGATGCTGCGCTAACTCACCTTCTCATTTCCCGCACCGCCAGCAAGTGTGGAGCTGATGGAACAACGCAGATTTCTCTGCCTACAGGCTACTGGGATGTAAATCCGGCCCTGCCCGCAGGGAGACTTTTCCTGGTTGTGGTCACTTTGCCGATCCACTGGAATGCCTTGCAGCTACAAGACCGGAATCTCCTCCATAAGAGATGGCGGTATCTGCAAGGCATTCCTGTGCATCGGCAAAGCGGTCACTGATAAATAGGGTTGTGTGAATGCATGCATATCGATAATCAATGGAAAAGCAACATGGGGGAAGAGACGGATAAACGTCTTACCGGGAGTAACAGGAAAGGCCGGTGCAAATGAAGGTGTTAAAAGCAGCCACCGGCACAAAGTACTGGTGTAGGGCACCGCTTACCCACCGGTCAGGCATTACATAGGCTCCGTATGTGAAGGCACAGCCTGTGCAGGAAGCAGACAGACGTTAGGATGATGGATCTCCCACCGGACAGACTGAAAACGATTAAATATATGGGACGAATAAATCCCTAGAGCTGTGAGTGAATCAAAACAACCAGACCCCGCAGCTTCAGTGAAAGGATCACACACTATGGACCCCCCAGATGTTTCTGAACTACAACTCCCATGATTCTCTGGACATCTATTGCATTCAAAGCATTCTGGGAATTGTAGGCATCAACATTTGGGGGTGTGAAGTGTGAGGAAGCCACCTTCTGACATTGAGCGCCAGACATGCAGGTTCTTGGGGTCAACGTGAGTGGGCTGCCGCCACAGCACTCCAGATGTTTGGACCGTAGCTCTGTTAGTAGGGGGATTCTGGGTAAGGGGCACTCACCCAAACTGTAGAGGCTCAGCGCTCCGTAGTCAAGGAAGTAGCAGATGTGGCGAGCGTGGGTAGACATGCTACTGAACGTGTGGGCCACGCTGGACGTGAAGGGGTACAGGCAGATGAGCATCATGTACACCAGGAGAGGCCAGTTGTAGGAATCCCCGAAGAAATCCAGAGTATAGGAGAGGAGCAGGAACCTCCAGAGGAAATACCTGGGAAAGCAAGACGTCGCCATGAGCAGAAACATGAGATCTGAGCAGTAGCTGGAGATGATGGGGCACTAACCACTGAGCTATCATCTCCCTGGTCTATGTACACCTACTCCTGCTTGCATGGCATGGGGGGGGCAATGCCACCAGAGCTCACCATGTGGGCAGGAAGTGGGTCCATATATTCACAGTTTCGTTGGTCATTTGGAAGGAGCTGAGGAGGCAGTCCAGGGCCGAGCTCTTCGGATGCCGGTAGCCGGTCATGATGCCGTCTTCCCAAAAAACCTGGGGGGAAAAAAAAAGCCAAGAAAAAATGAAAACCCTCTCCTGTGATTGGATCATTTATTATTTTAACATTAGGTCTTCGCCGGCTTAGTCTTATGGATGGGGGGGGGGGTGTGAGAGAGTGGCGCGCTTTGCTACATACCACACGCTAATTAAGCGTCACGGATCGGGTTAGGACGGGCCTGGATCCAGGTTAGGGTTATCATGAAATCGTATTAACCGGCATTCATTTCCGTATAAATCCCGGCGGCTGCTGTCCATGTCCGATGGAAGTCGGTGTGAGGGTGGGACACTTGGTGGTGGTGGGCTCATTTGAGACATTGCACATTCCATGCCTAATGCTCAGCCTAGGTGTGGGACATTAAAGATGGCGGCTTGGCAGAGCAGAGCGTTCCGCCTGCCTCCTCTCTGCGCCTGCGGAGCTGCAGATCTATGCGCCTGAGGCTATTCAATACTGGAGTAATGTCAGCAATGGAGAGGAGAGGCGTCCATATTGGACAAGCTTTACGAGGGGACCCAGCATATCGATGTATTTATCCTCACATGATCGTATAGTCAAGGCCCACTTCTGGTGACAACCACGTTTTGTGACGATCTTAACCATCGTGGGGTCAACTTCAGGGGTGACACACCTTCTGCCCTTGGTAGTTGGGCGCGGGCATTCAGCCCTCATACTTTGGCAAGGTTTCCGTAAATGGTTGTCAACCCATTTCTATACGTGTGGCCGTGGGGTCCACACGGTGGACTGAGGGTGGGTCAGATCCTCAGGACAAAAAATAAGGAGTATCACCCATGACCTCATCATAATAACAGTAAGGCCCCTGTGGGTCCTCTTCATCCCACAGGCCGTCCCCTGGTGCATCGTCCTTCGGTTTCTCGTGTTTCCTCATTGAATGGGCCAGAAAGAGGAATACTTCCGGTCTCGCTGCCTTATATAGAAGAGGAACGAAAAAGGATTATGGACTCGGGGAACGTTTATAACGGCCTTAGTACCATGTATTTTCTGTTTATAAAGTGGTCACTTTTCTTGCTGCAGTTAAATAAATTGTAAGAAAGAAGCAAATACTCGACTCCGAGTCATTATTAAAATTCTAACTTTCCGTCATGAAACAGGAAAACATTATTAATATTATTGTTACTATAAATCACATAAAACACTTAAAGCACACACGGATTTTTTTTTGTTTGAAGTAATTTCATATAAAAATGAAAAATACATTTAGGATTTAGTCAGGTGGAGTACAGAATGTTTAAATGAGGCTGCAGGAGGCTATTGTTCTGGAGGCTACCTGAGATAAGAGCTGGCAGCAAGAAGGGGATACGACAGGGAGCAAAAAAGCCTTGTAATCTACCCCCGGTGATGTTCTTTGAATACATCCCACACAAAACAATGATGTGAGTCGGTGACTGACCCATTCACTCCATTCTATGACCAAACCACACAGTGAAGAGCAAGTGATGGAAAGATACAACACAAAATATCACACAATGGATGCACCCAGTGACACATAGAGGAAAATATCACACAATGGATGCACCGAGTGACATATAGAGGAAAATATTACACAATGGATGCACCCAGTGACATATAGAGGAAAATATCACACAATGGATGCACCCAGTGACACATATAGAGGAAAATATCACACAATGGATGCACCCAGTGACACATATAATATGTGTCAATATATGTGTCAATTTCAGGCAGCTCCTCCCTCCCGCGCCCAGTCACGTGCGGTGTACCCCAAGGCTCGATACTTGGCCCCCTGCTATTCACAATATTCATAAATGATCTGCCCAACGTCTGCAAAGCCTCATCTGTACACATGTACGCAGACGACACCGTAATCTATACCAGCAAACCAAATCTCCCGCAGCTGGAGGCCGTGCTGCAAGAACAATTCACAGAGGTAGAAAAGTGGATCAAAAACAACAAACTTTTTCTAAATACTGACAAAACTGTAACGATGCTCTTTGGAACAAAACCTAAACTGCACAAATTGCAAAATCCCGATCTATGTGTTGGGACAAAATCAAATGGCTCGCTGACCACAGTCACTTCTCTCAAATATCTAGGTATGTGGTTGGACTCTAATCTATCCTTTGGCCCCCACATCGAAAAACTCTCATCTAAACTTTACCCCAAACTAGGTGCCCTGTACAGAAACAAATCCTGCCTGAGCCCCGCGGTAAGAAAGCAGATTGTCCAACAAATGCTTATGCCGGCTATTGAATACGGAGATGTAGTGTATGCAGCCGCCCCGCAAACACACCTTCAGAAACTTACTACATTGTATAACTCATTCTGCCACTTTGTGCTACAATGTAACTACATGACCCACCGTTGTGACATGTTAAAAGAGCTAAACTGGCCATCGCTGGAATCCAGACGCACCCTTCACCTTTCCAACCTGGTGTTTAAGAGCATCTCTGGGAAGCTGCCACCCTACCTGAATAGACTGCTTCCCTCAGCAGCTCCCTCATCCTAGAACCTCCGATCCAGGACCAGCACCTTACTTGCAATACCACAATACAAAAAGACAGTGGCTCGGTCCTCATTTTCCTACAGAGCACCACAATTATGGAATAACCTCCCAGACACCATCAAATCTTCCCCCAGTCTTAAGTCACTCAAAAGCTCCTAATATACCTCAATACAGAATGCACCTGTAAACATGTAACATAATGACTATATTTCCTACATATTTTTCTGTTAATCTGTATATTTGTGTTGTTATTTTTTTTAATATCTTGCATTGTATTACTTTGTATTTCTGTAACTGTAACACTTCAATGTTCTTGAACCCAGGACATACTTGAAAACGAGAGAAATCTCAATGTATCCTTCCTGGTAAAATCCTTTATAAATAAATAAATAAATAAATATAGAGGAAAATATCACACAATGGATGCACCCAGTGACACATAGAGGAAAATATCACACAATGGATGCACCCAGTGAACAATAGAGGAAAATATCACCCAATGGATGCACCCAGTGACACATAGAGAAAATATCACACAATGGATGCACCCAGTGACACATAGAGGAAAATATCACACAATGGATGCGCCCAGTGACACATATAGAGGAAAACATTTTCTAAACATACAAGAGAAAAACAAACACATGTAACATATCAGCAACATCAAATACACACAAAAAGGACATTTCATTTTAAAGGGCCAGAACCCCCATAAACTCACTGCCCCAAGGGAGACTATTCCATGTAACTACTACTCTTTCTATATCACTGTAACTGCTCCCACTGGGAGGCTATTCCATGTGTCTACTACCCTTTCTATATCACTGTTACTGCTCCCACTGGGAGGCTATTCCATGTAACTACTACCCTTTCTATATCACTGTTACTGCCCCACTGGGAGGCTATTCCATGTATCTACTACCCTTTCTATATCACTGTTACTGCCCCCACTGGGAGACTATTCCATGTAACTACTACCCTTTCTATATTACTGTTACTGCTCCCACTGGGAGGCTATTCCATGTGTCTATTACCCTTTCTATATTACTGTTACTGTCCCCACTGGGAGGCTATTCCATGTATCTACTACCCTTTCTATATCACTGTTACTGCCCCCACTGGGAGGCTATTCCATGTATCTACTACCCTTTCTATATCACTGTTACTGCTCCCACTGGGAGGATATTCCATGTATCTACTACCCTTTCTATATTACTGTTACTGCTCCCACTGGGAGGTTATTCCATGTATCTACTACCTTTCTATATCACTGTTACTGCTCCACTGGGAGGTTATTCCATGTATCTACTACCCTTTCTATATCACTGTTACTGCCCCCACTGGGAGGGCTATCCATGTATCTACTACCCTTTCTATATCACTGTTACTGCCCCCACTAGGAGGATATTCCATGTATCTACTACCCTTTCTATATCACTGTTACTGCTCCCACTGGAGGATATTCCATGTATCTACTACCGCTTTTCTATATCAGTGTTACTGCTCCCACTGGGAGACTATTCCATGTATCTACTACCCTTTCTATATCACTGTTACTGCTCCCACTGGGAGGCTATTCCATGTATCTACTACCCTTTCTATATCACTGTTACTTGCTCCCACTGGAGGATATTCCATGTATCTACTACCCTTTCTATATCAGTGTTACTGCTCCCACTGGGAGACTATTCCATGTATCTACTACCCTTTCTATATCACTGTTACTGCTCCACTGGGAGGCTATTCCATGTATCTACTACCCTTTCTATATCACTGTTACATGGAATAGCCTCCAGTGGGAGCAGTAACAGTGATATAGAAAGGGTAGTAGATACATGGAATAGCCTCCCAGTGGGAGCAGTATCTACTACCTTTCTATATCACTGTTACTGCTCCCACTGGGAGAGATATCCATGTATCTACTACCCTTTCTATATCACTGTTACTGCTCCCACTGGGAGGTTATTCCATGTATCTACTATCCTTTCTATATCACTGTTACTGCTCCCACTGGGAGGATATTCCATGTATCTACTACCCTTTCTATATCACTGTTACTGCTCCCACTGGGAGGCTATTCCATGTATCTACTACCCTTTCTATATCACTGTTACTGCTCCCACTGGGAGGTATTCCATGTATCTACTACCCTTTCTATATCACTGTTACTGCTCCCACTGGGAGGTTATTCCATATATCTACTACCCTTTCTATATCACTGTTACTGCCCCCACTGGGAGGATATTCCATGTATCTACTACCCTTTCTATATCACTGTTACTGCTCCCACTGAGAGGATATTCCGTGTATCTACTACCCTTTCTATATCACTGTTACTGCTCCCACTGGGAGGCTATTCCATGTATCTATTACCCTTTCTATATCACTGTTACTGCTCTCACTGGGAGGTTATTCCATGTATCTACTAGCCTTTCTATATCACTGTTACTGCCCCCACTGGGAGGCTATTCCATGTATCTACTACCCTTTCTATATCACTGTTACTGCCCCCACTGGGAGGATATTCCATGTATCTACTACCCTTTCTATATCACTGTTACTGCCCCCACTGGGAGGATATTCCATGTATCTAATACCCTTTCTATATCATTGTTACTGCTCCCACTGGGAGACTATTCCATGTATCTATTACCCTTTCTATATCACTGTTACTGCTCCCACTGAGAGGATATTCCGTGTATCTACTACCCTTTCTATATCTCTGTTACTGCTCCCACTGGGAGGCTATTCCATGTATCTACTACCCTTTCCTATATCACTGTTACTGCCCCTACTGAGAGCATCGGATACTGCACTACTGCTGCAGGGGGCGCTATCTCCTAGCATATTAATGTGTGGGACTCACCCTGGGCATCTGGTGGACCCTGAAGAGTTGGGGCAGCTTTATAGTCAGCATCTTGAGTCCGGGTGGGATTTTCGGAGGACTGCGGGGATGGTCCGGCCTTGCTCCCTCAAACTCCCAAGCGAGACGGTCTGCGCCGGCCAAACATCCGTTCTAAAACACGGATAAAAAATAAAAAAAAAGGAAGTGAGGCCGGGGCGCTATGGGGGGTTACCGGGAGCAGAATCCCATCATGTGGGGGGACAAAGAGCGGGAGATCCAGGAAGGAGCGGAGAGAGGACACCGCGTAACAACAACCCAAAACAGAGAATCCTTCCCTTTCAGCCCCGCGCCCCCCGCTGTCAGGCACAGATATATATTCCAGATGTTTTTGCCAATCTGGCGTCTCCCCGTGTTGCAGCAGCTCGCCGTGTTTGGGGATGAGCCAGGAGACTCTTGTGGTGGGAGAAAACAACTCTGCACGCTAAGCTCGGCCTCGCCGGCCTCCCTGGGAGGCTCACAGGGGAAGAAGTTCAGATGAGCCACAGCACCAGATCCAGTGTATGTGGGTGTGAAGGGACGGCTTCCAGTAAATGAATAAACACTGGATTACGGCACACATACACGGCGTGGAACGTCTAGTGCTCCACCAAGCCCCGGACTCGACATTTTACACGCAATGTATCCACAATATCGCACGTCACGTGTGTAAAAAGAACTACGGACACAGAGACCTGCGCCTGTCACACTCACACCCCCTGCCTTTCACTAAACTGTATGAATGGGTGAGGTGCAGGTATGTAGGATCCCTCGATGGAATGACATGGAATGTAGGATCCCTCGATGGAATGACACGGAATGTAGGATCACGGGATGGAATGACACTGAATGTAGGATCACAGAATGGAATGACAAGAAATGTAGGATCACGGAATGGAATGACACGGAATGTAGGATCACGGAATGGAATGACATGGAATGTAGGATCACGGAATGGAATGACATGGAATGTACGATCACGGAATGGAATGACACGGAATGTACGATCACGGAATGGAATGACACGGAATGTAGGATCACGGAATGGAATGACACGGAATGTAGGATCACGGAATGGAATGACACGGAATGTAGGATCACGGAATGGAATGACACGAAATGTAGGATCACGGAATGGAATGACACAGAATGTAGGATCACGGAATGGAATGACAAGAAATGTAGGATCACAGAATGGAATGGCACGGAATGTAGGATCAAGGAATGGAATGAAAAGAAATGCAGGAACATAGAATGGAATGACACGGAATGCAGGATCACGGGATGGAATGACACGGAATGTAGGATCACGGGATGGAATGACACGGAATGTAGGATCACAGGATGGAATGACACAGAATGTAGGATCACGGGATGGAATGGCACGGAATGTAGGATCACGGGATGGAATGGCACGGAATGTAGGATCACGGGATGGAATGGCACGGAATGTAGGATCATGGGATGGAATGAAAAGGAAAGTAGGATCATAGAATGGAATGACACGGAATGTAGGATCATAGAATGGAATGACACGGAATGTAGGATCACGGGATGGAATGACACGGAATGTTGGATCATAGAATGGAATGACACAGAATATAGGATCACGAAATGGAATGACACAGAATATAGGATCAAGGAATGGAATTATTATTATTATTATTATTATTCTTTATATGACACGGAATGTAGGATCACGGCATGGAATGACACGGAATGTAGGATCAAGGAATGGAATGACACGGAATGTAGGATCACGGCATGGAATGACACGGAATGTAGGATCATGGGATGGAATGACACGGAATGTAAGCTCATGGGATGGAATGACACGGAATGTAGGATCAAGGAATGGAATGACACGGAATGTAGGATCACGGGATGGAATGACACGGAACGTAAGATCACAGGATGGAATGACAGGGAACGTAAGATCACAGGATGGACTGACAGGGAACGTAGTATCACGGGATGGAATGACACGGAACGTAGTATCACGGGATGGAATGACACGGAACGTAGTATCACGGGATGGAATGACACGGAACGTAGTATCACGGGATGCAATGACACAATGTAGGATCACGGGGTTTGACTTGGGTTGGGTTTTGGACAGGTGTGACTGAGTTTTCATCTCAGTCGGTGAGTATTTTTGGAAGCTCGCTGGCCCCGGTCCGTTCATTCCATGACACGCTAAGCCCGGTGTTCTAATAATCACGTATCTCTGTGCTCGTGGATAGACATTGTATCTTTTTTTCACTTTGTATGTCCCTTGTACAAGTGGTTGATGGGAGTGTGTGTGTATGGTGTGCTCCTCCAAGCTGTGACCGGCGAGATCTTGGCGTCTGCGCACTGCAGGAGACATTTCTCAAGAACACACATTAATCACACAATGATGAAAACACTGCGGCCGCGGCAAAGTGGGCGGCATTGACACATCCCCACCGCCGGCGAGTGGGAATGTGAATCATACACACAAACAGGTGGATGTCAGACTGAACCGAACGGCTAAGAAAACACTGAAACAAACATCTAACACACACTGCGTGACTAGAGGGGGGGGGGGTAACCAGCCCAGTGATGGGGTAACCTCTGCACCCCAGATAATTAGGAACTACAAATCCCATGATGCATGGCCTGTCCTGACGTACTTCTAAAACAGATGCCAAGTTTACCCTTCGATGAATTAGGAAGCTCCTGAAGCAGCTGTCACAGGCTGAGAATTAGATTGCAAGCTCTGCAGGTCAGGGATTCGCCATCTCCCCCCAGAGCTCGCCGACTGCACACTTAAAGCGGCGGGTGACTCGGACTGATGGGAACGAGCAGAGAAGAGCCAGGCAGCCAATGAATGGGCACTGATTGCACGCAGCGGCACTGGCGAACCCCCTGCCATGCACCCCCCCCCCACACCCACCCTTCAACACAACTAACCTGGTCGTATAAGTTTGGGCTTTCATGTGTCCCCTGGGCCGTGCCGGGCAGGATGGGAGCCCGGGATGCAGGGCAGATCTGCGTTCAGTGGAATAGCTTTGCAGGGAGAATTCCTTGGCTGGGATTTTGGATCAGGGCCAGAACCCCCCCTTCCCCTCCTCTCCGTGGCTCCTTACGCCTATTGGCCAGATACTTCCAGTCAGCAGATCCGACCCTATAATACGGTCCTTTGTACTGCCCCAGTGTGGCCCCAGCTTCTCTCCCCAACCTTATGCCCCAAGAACACACCCACCATTGTAAGCCCAAACGGCAACGATGTTCCTTCTCACTGAGCGGCCGGTGTAAAGTGACATCTCTGGCCATGCCTAGGGGCCCCCGTATATCTTACAGAGGGTGGGAAAGCAGTGCAGGTTATTCCTGCGAACGCAATAATTCGCCCCAAGGAAATCCCATTTCGGGTTAAAAAATACAAAAATGGGGAAAAATAGCTTTACATATTTTTTATTTAAACATTTTTAACGTAAAGCAGCATTTTTTAAGAACATTCGACAGTGATTAGATCTGAAAATAACCATCTACCTCCTTTAATAAGAGCGATGCATTGTATGTAGGTGGGTGGGTGCTTCAAAACTACATGTCCCATGATGCTTAGTCACACACAAGGCAGGCAGAGCATCATGGGACATGTAGTTCAGAAACAGCTGGTGCTGAGGTTCGCCGTCACTATAGAACGCGTCACCCCGTGATACCTTGTTCTGTTGCAGCTGCCGTTATTAGGTCACAGTCGGTGAAAGTCCGGCCCTGTACGGGTCACATCCGCTGCCGCACAGCCCCGCAGCCACGCAGTCCCGCAGCCACGGCCCAGGGACGATAATCGAGCTCATGTTTGGAACAGAAAATGGGATATTATAAACAGATCACAAATGTTTTGGGGTAAAAAGACAGAAAATAGGAAGTAGGAACGAGTCGGATGACCCTGGAGATCAGAAAACGCCTTTTAGGAGCGACGTCACCGAAGCATCTACATGACGTCAGTGAATTAAACGCTCAGCATCGTGACGCGACGACACGGAAATACAATAAAGGTGCTTATTGATAGAAAATCACCAAGAAAACCCAGAATGACAGAAACACGTGATTTCCAATAAACACAAGAAGAAATGGAATCTGAGCACGACATGTCCAATGCTTAATGCGACCAAGATCAGCGCTAGAGGCGGGGCCAGAGACTTTATAAGTGACGTGATGTCACGACCTATTACAGCCATTTATGTAAGAAATAAATGGAAAAAAAAAGGGTAAAGTGTCTGATTTACAGCGAACGAGTCAGGCACAGCAACTACTACCATAGAGACTCATTGCAAGGAGGCTCATTACTGTGCAGCTCTGTTATACACCCGCACATCCTGAATATATGGAGGAGCCCCTAAAAACACCCGCACACCCTGAATATATGGAGGAGTCCCTAAAAAGACACCCGCACACCCTGAATATATGGAGGAGCCCCTAAAAAGACACCCGCACACCCTGAATATATGGAGGAACCCCTAAAAACACACCCACACACCCTGAATATATGGAGCCCCTAAAAAGACACCCACACACCCTGAATATATGGAGGAACCCCTAAAGAGACACCCGCACACCCTGAATATATGGAGGAGCCCCTAAAAATACACCCGCACACCCTGAATATATGGAGGAACCCCTAAAGACACACCCACACACCCTGAATATATGGAGGAACCCCTAAAGACACCCGCAGACCCTGAATATATGGAGGAACCCCTAAAAAGACACCTGCACACCCTGAATATATGGAGGAGCCCCTAAAAATACACCGCACACCCTGAATATATGGAGGAACCCCTAAAGACACCCACACACCCTGAATATATGGAGGAGCCCCTAAAAAGACACCTGCACACCCTGAATATATGGAGGAGCCCCTAAAAAGACACCCACACACCCTGAATATATGGAGGAACCCCTAAAAAGACACCCGCACACCCTGAATATATGGAGGAGCCCCTAAAAAGACACCCGCACACCCTGAATATATGGAGGAACCCCTAAAAATACACCACACGCCCTGAATATATGGAGGAACCCCTAAATAGACACCCGCACACCCTGAATATATGGAGGAGCCCCTAAAAAGACACCACACACCCTGAATATATGGAGGAGCCCCTAAAAAGACACCCGCACACCCTGAATATATGGAGGAACCCCTAAAAAGACACCCACACACCCTGAATATATGGAGGAGCCCCTAAAAAGACACCCACACACCCTGAATATATGGAGGAGCCCCTAAAAAGACACCCGCACACCCTGAATATATGGAGGAACCCCTAAAAATACACCCACACACCCTGAATATATGGAGGAACCCCTAAAAAGACACCCACACACCCTGAATATATGGAGGAACCCCTAAAAAGACATCCTGAATATATGGAGCAATGGGGAGGTATGTGGTTGTAGCAGACTCTCACGATGCTCAGCCGGTCATGATACAGGGTAGTCAGTGAGGATCAGTAATGTCTTCCTTCCTTTGGATGAACAGGAAAGCGGATCCAGCCAGGACTAAACTTGCTATATTTATCTTTTTTCCTTCTTTTTTGTTTTCTCTGGCTCGGGGCTCTATTGATATGAACGCCGCACTGTAACCCATTGTTCTCCTAGAAAATAATCCCTGTGTGGAATGTGGGCGTGCAGGGGTCAGGTATTGTTCAAGAGACACATTATTCTCAGTTATTTTCTATTATTTTGGGTCGGGGAGCCCCGTCAGTCATCGATAAGAAGCTGCTTTTTATGGTTTCCATTCAGGGAGGTCAGATTTACAGCGACACTCAGAATAAATTTCTCGCTGCACCAGGATGTGGCTGGACCATCTCAGCCGATCCTGTTGCTGTCATGGTTTTGGGGCATATGTGTTCCAGGATGACTTATTTTGTAACCCAATCCACTAAAATATTTTAAACGTCCCTGTGTGGCAGTGATTGCTCTTTGCACAGGGAAGCGGCTTCACCATCCTAGCCCATCCTGTTGTTTTCACATTTTTGGGGGGGTCTAAGGTGGTTTTTTTAAAAAAAATAAAAAAAATACTATCACCATAAAGAATTCATTAAAATATATAAAAATGCCACTTTGTGCAGTGATTGGTCTTTGCACAGGGAAGTGGCTGCAAACATAAAGCAAATCCTGTTGTCTTTACAGCTTTTTTTTCTATATTGAAAATGTGGTCTCTGGTCCAGGATCACTTTTCTGCAGTTTTTATTTGTATGGGGGGAGGGGGGGCTATATCACAACATCTTAAACCTGCGTGGACCACGGTTATAATAGAGCCATACAGGGTCCTTTAAATATATCAGCCATCGTCGATTTCCACACAATATAGCGCCAACGGTTTCCGCAGCGCTGCACAACAGAAAACAGGCAAATCGGTAAGAAAGAAAAAACAATCGAAGGGGGTGACAAGAGCTTACGATCAAAGTGTGTGAAATCTCCTAAATCTTTGCAGAACTCTGAATCTCAAGCGGCAGATGCTATTCTTATTCATATAGCGCCAGCATAGTCTGCAGCGCTGTGTGTATGGTAGGTAGAAAAGGCCGTGGTGGAGGGAATGCAGGGCTTAAGGCTGAGGGTGATCCGGATCAAGGCCGTGTTTTGTCGCTGCTTGTGGCGTCCCTCTCAAGCAAAGAAAAATCTCATTAGAATTCATCCTGGCAGAAAAGACGCGGCGCGCGCACTGTTTCGCACACAAAGGAAACAGTCCGTCACTGGGGGCTGCGTCCTCTCAAACTGTCACTATACACGAGCCTGCATGGGAAGGGTTAACTGCCTACAGGAGTATATATACCCCCAGTGGGGCATTTCCCTGACCCACAGGGCTTGCAATCTGTTTCGGGCCCAGGATCTGTGAAAAAGTCGCCCCTTGACCTAGACTAGGGGTCGGCAAACTTGGCCCTTCAGCTGGTTTGGAGCTACATCTCTCGGGATGCTCAGGCAATCATCTAGACTAGAGGACTAAGGCTGCCGACCCTCGGCTTAGTTTGATCTCTGGTTATTTTAGGGCTTACTGTGGGCCCACCACATGCTTAAGGCTGGCTGAGCATCAAGGAAAATGTAGTTCCAAAACATTTAGAGGACAAAAGGCTGCCGACCCACGGCTTAGTTTGATCTCTGGTTACCTTATGGCAGTGACTGAAAAGCATGTGGTGGGCCACAGAAAGCCCTAAGGATGGCTGAGCATCATGGGACATGTGGTTTCAAAACACTTAGATCTCAGCAAGCCTAACGAGTGGCCGAGAATCATGGGTAATGTAGTTCCAAAACATTCAGAGGGACACAGTTGCTGGTCCCTAGCCATGAGTGTCAGATTCAGATATTTCAGCTTCGCAATAGAGACTTTGGGGGGGGGGGAGCTGCGTCATCGAAACGGGCTTTAATATGCAATAAAAGTAATGTTTTTGTTAATAGACCCCTGAGTGCGCCCCACATGGTGCTATTAAAAACATACAGTTCACTTTTTTCCCCTTAAATAATCGGGTAGATCCTGCACGATTCTTATTTTCTCTTTTTGGGTGATTTTACTCCCCGTTTCTCCCTCACCGCGCTCTGCTCCTCCTCTTCGGCTCAGGGACTCCCAAACCTGGAAGTCCCTGAAGCTTTTCTTCACAATTTGCGCACATTAAGAACCACAAACTGCGCAGCGCTACGAGACTCGATCACGTTACATACACGAGTTCCGTAGCGCCTGCGCAGAGCGATGGATGGGAGCTGCACGCGCATGCACAGATCTGATCCATCGCTGCCACTGGGAACGCTCGCTACAGCGAATGGTCTCCGAGGGTGACATCAGCCGCTCTCTGTGTGTGACATCACTAGTGACCGATCTGATGCTCGGAAGCCGGGAAAACCTAAAAATCCAGCTGCTGCTGACACCGGATGAGGTGGAAAAAACTCCTCCGCTTCACCTCACTTTTTCACCAGATCGGAGGAGTTGGGGGGGGGGGGCACTCCTCACATCCTCCTGACCACTTTGTAACGTGGTCAGAGAGAGTAGTGTGTTTAAATATATGTTAAACCGTTTGTTTAATCACCCCAGTGTTGATGATAGAAACAGAGCAGGAGCGCAGCCAGCCACGACATAAATGTGCAAGAAAGACAAAACCCAGTATAAGAGACACAGGTGAATGAAACTGTAAAGATCTTATCACAATGACGCAGCTTCCCCGACATCCCGAGGACATCCCGAGGGCATCTGAAAGAGGAGAGAGAAAGAGGATTAAGCAGAAAAGTCAAAATTTTATATACAAAAAAAAAAAAAAAATCACTAAACAGGTCCACCCCATGGGGGTACGAGTGGGGCGCGTGCCCCGAGCCACATGTTCCAGAGGGGCTGCACTCCACCAAGTTAAAAGCATGGGGATATTAGGGGGAAAAGTGTCAGCAAACAAAGGGATAAAACAAGAGTGAGGGCGCAACACTGACACTCCATGTGTTAAAGGGCCAGTACCACAAAAAAATGCCACGTCTTTATTGTGTTTATTTGATGTTGCTGATTTGTTACATGTGTTTGTTTTTCTCTTGTATGTTTAGAAAATATTTTCCTCTATATGTGTCAATGGGCGCATCCATTGTGTGATATTTTCCTCTATATGTGTCACTGGGCGCATCCATTGTGTGATATTTTCCTCTATATCTGTCACTGGGTGCATCCATTGTGTGATATTTTCCTCTATATGTGTCACTGGGCGCATCCATTGTGTGATATTTTCCTCTATATGTCACTAGGTGCATCCATTGTGTGATATGTTCCTCTATGTGTCACTGGGTGCATCCATTGTGTGATATGTTCCTCTATGTGCCACTGGGCGCTTCCATTGTGTGATATTTTCCTCTATATGTCACTGGGCGCATCCAATGTGTGATATTTTGTGTTGTATCTTTCCATCACTTGCTCCTCACTGTGTGGCTTTGGTCATAGAATGGAGTGAATGGGTCAGTCACCGACTCACATCATTGTATAGTGTGGGATGTATTCAAAGGACATCACCAGGGGGTAGATTAGAAGGCTTTTAAACTCCCTGATTTATCTCATTCAGCTGCCAGCTTTTATCTCAGCTAGGCTGGAGAACAATAGACCCCCTGCCACCTTATCTAAACATTCCCTCCTCCACCTCATTAACTGTTAAATACTGTAGATGATAAACCACAGCAGTAAAGGAAAACTATTGCACAGATTTTGGTAAATGTTGCAACTGGGAAAAATCCACAAAAAGGAAACAGGAGATAAAACCCTAAATTTTTTCCCCTTTTACATGCAATTACTTAAAAGGAAAAAAAAACCAGCAGCATGTGTTTAATAATGTGCTTTACATGGCAGTTTTAGTTGTAATACACAGGTAATCTAGTTAAGATTATGTTAGTGGTAGTGTCCCTTTAAATGAGAATGGAGATCAAGTTACAAAAGGGATAAAATAAGGAAACAAAACAAAAAAAAAAAAAAATCACAGCAGCAGGGGGTCTATTGTTCTCCAGACTGAGATAAGAGCAGGCAACTGAATGAGATATGACGGTAGCTTAAAAAACTTCTAATCTCTTCCCTGGTGATGTCCTTTGTATACATCCCACACAATTCGATGATGTGAGCCATTCCCTCCATCAATATGATGGGGGTCCTTGCAGGTAGATAATCAGTAAAATGGCATTTACTTTGCTGGATCACTTCTTTGCCCACGTAAATCCAGTCTGGAAAACCGTTATAAAACGCCCTTACAATAGCTCTTAACCCTTTCCGTGCTGATCTAACCCAGGTCATGCGTCCAAAACAACGATCTGCGTAACAGGGACGGCAAGACGCCTGGGTCACAGCATCGCCAATACGGCCAGTCTCCTGGGGTTTTCACGGTGTGCGCGAGTTAGTACCTACCACAAGTGTTGCAAGAAAGGACAACTGTTGACTGGCTTCGGTTTCATGGGCGCACAAGGCTCATTGATGCACATGGGGAGTGAAGGCTCAGCCCGTCGCATGGTCCCATCACACAGAGGAGCTCCTGGAGCCAAAATGCAGAAAAACCTAATGCCGGCCGTGATAGAAAGGGGTCAGCACACATGTGACACGCACCACCTACCTAGAGATTGCTGCACACACATACACCCCTTCATGGCCATGGTGTTCCCTGATGGCAATGGCCTCATTCAGCAGGATAAGGTCCCCCGTCACACGGAAAAAACTGCTCAGGAACGGTTTGAGGAACATGACAAACATTTTGAGATGTTGCCTCGGCCTCCAAATTTCCCAGATCTCAATCCGATCGAGCATCTGTGGGATGCGCTGGAACGCCAAATCTCATCCATGGAGGCCGAACCTCACAACATGCAGGACTTAAAGGATCTGCTGCCAGAGGCCACAGGACGGACACGCACACACTTTGTGGAGGCCATGCTTTAAAGTATCAGAGGCTTTTGCCCGTTTTGGTGCCAGATGCCACAGTCAGAGGGCTCGTGGGGTCCATACCTTGATGCATTAGCACGAGGGGGACCTACATATTAGGCCGGGGGTTTAATGTTAGGGCTGATCAGAGTACACACACACACACCTGGTGGTTTTAATGTTGTGGTCGATTATGGCAAATGATCTGGTTCTCCTGCTCTCTTTGGTCGGTTTCCAGCATAAAAGCGCTTGAAGGGTCGTCCTGCCCCCAATGCCCAGCATGATGGATCTCTAGCTTTATCCAGTCACTCATTTCTCAGCATACCAGTCACGCTTTCGGCATAGGCCTCTACGCCGAGAAAACTAATGCATTTCTGGCAACACCGTGCATAGATTCAGTTCCTGCCGCCACTTTAAAACAAAGCGGCACACACTCAGACTCCCTGCATTGGAGGTCGGCCTATTTCCCCGTTTAGGAGCGAAAGCTCTTGGTCCCTGTAATACCTTATCTCTGTCTATTCACACTCTGACAAACCAGCACGCCACCCCCAACCCAGCACGCCACCCGCAACCCAACACGCCGCCTCCAACCCAACACGCCGCTTCCAACCCAACCCCAAACCCAACACGCTGCCTCCAACCCAACACGCCGCCCCAACCCAGCACGCCAACCCCCGCAACCAAGCACGCCAACCCCCGCAACCAAGCACGCCGCCCCCCAACCAAGCACGCCACCCCCCCAACCAAGCACGCCGCCCCCCCAACCAAGCACGCCGCCCCCAACCCAACACGCCGCCTCCAACCCAACACGCCGCCTCAACCCAACCCCCAAACCCAACACGCTGCCCCAACCCAATACGCCGCCCAACCCAGCACGCCACCCCCCCAACCAAGCACGCCGCCCCCCAACCCAGCACGCCGCCCTCCCCAACCCGCCGCCCTCCCCAACCCAGCACGCCACCCACAACCCAGCACGCCACCCACAACCAAACGCAACACCCCCAACACGCCGCCTCCAACCCAGCATGCCACCCACAACCCAACACGCCGCCTCCAACCCAACACGCAGCATGCCACCCACAACCCAACACGCCGCCTCCAACCCAACCCAACACGCCGCCTCCAACCCAACACGCCGCCTCCAACCCAACCCAACACGCCGCCTCCAACCAACACGCCGGGGTAAAATAACAACAAGGATAACTGAAACGTTAAATAAAACAAGCGTTTTTTTATTATTATCACCCTCCAAACGCTTACAGATGAGAGCTCTGATAAAGGAAATGGAACGGATACAAAAAAAGTAAGAGCGGTGAGGGAGTCAGGGATAAACAGGGGATATATTTAGGGGTACAGAGAGATATGGAGTCACGGGGTACGAGGGGAAGCAGTAGTCGTTTTCCGCTGTAGTCATCACACGTTACAAGAGAAGGAATCTGTGCGGTCCTGATGCAGACGTCGGCATGAAGGGTACTCACGGCCAGCGGTCACGATTCAAACAACACTAGCACAGCAGAGTAGGAATGCCATGACCACCCCCTTTCCAGCCCTGGCGGCTAGCAGAAGGCATGCTTCTTTTTTTTTTTCAGATCCTCTAGCGCGACAGCCCACGCCGTGTCACTGCACAGAATGGTGTGTTTGCGTGTGTGTGCACGGGACATACAAAGAGAGCATACTGCAGCTTGCTGGTTTAGGTATGCCACCAATGTATGTGTGTCTGGATTTAGGGCTTTTTTTTAATGTTTATATATATTTTTTTGGAATATTTCATTTTTCTGAATGGGCGCTATCTCAGACGTCCGTAGGCGGCGGCGGCAGCAAAGGCAGCAGCAGCTGAGAGGGGGAGCACAATGCGTTTCTCCGGACGCCGTTCAGCCCATCTCCTTCCACTGCTTGTAGAAAGTCAGCACGTTCTTGATCTCGATGTTGGCGCTTGAGGCCGCCTGCAAAGCGGACTGCGAACACAATGCACAGTTAGCGGACGCTCTCAGCGGGAAAACGGCAGAGAGGAAAACCTGACCCTTGTGTATTTATACAGCCTCTCTCTTCAAAACACGTTCCTTCTGGTCATAAACAGAAATCCAAGCTCCAAAAACGAGGAGAAACCATGCGATTTAAAGAGACACAACCCAATAACTTAACATTTCCGTGCGCCTAACTTAGACCTTTGTTTTTATCATTTTAGAGCACAATTTCCTTCATTGCAGCTTTTATTTGATTTCCGAAACCTGCACACCTTACTTTCTGTCAAACTCTGGCCCCGTTCAGGAGCTTCTGAACAACAACTCCCATGATTCCCTGTCTGTGCCAAAGAATTTAAGGAACTGCAGGGCCAGGAACACCTGGGGAAGGGGGCTAGAGTTTGACATCTCCGCAGGTTGCCCGCCTCAAAACAAAAGCCCACAGGGTGAAGACCTTTAACAAGCTTACATTGTTGTGTTTGCAAACCTGGCACTGACCTGCATGGCGGCCGTCAAGCAGTCCGGCTCGTTGAGGTGGAAGGTGGACAGGATGGTCACCATCCCGGCCGTGTCGTCCTCGCTGCTCCCCTGCGACACCGTCAGCTGTTTGCAACTGTCCAGGATTTTATACAGCTGCCTAGAGAAGAGAAAAAAAAAAAAATAGAGCAGATATTCCCCAAAAAATAAGGTTTTCTATGGCATTAATACTATATAAAAGCTTAAAGGAGCGTTCTACTGCTAACCTACAGAGCTGACGCTCTATGAGATCACTTTGCCAGGTAATGTGTGTCCTAACTCTCTTGCGTGGGTTTAAACACTAAATTCCAGGGGTCGAATTTTACACAGTAAGTATTTTAACCCCCTAGCTGTCAATCACGCCTCCCGCAACAACAGCGATGTTTGCAGAGTGTGACGCGGCTTTTACCAGGCGTCCGCGTCCTGTCTCTTCAGCTTGTTTCGTTCAAAGCTTTTTCCGTTGTCCCTCTGACAGCGAATGTACCTGGAGGGAAGGAAAAAAATGTGATGCGAGCACAGATTGGATCCAGAGCGCCGCGTTGCACTAACGTTTAAAGATCACCGTACCGGTTCCCTTTCTTAAACTCGGTTTCCAGGTAGCGGATCCCATCTCTGGCGCCAGCGTTCTCCTTTTTCAGAAAGTCCAAGCCGTCAATAACTGGGTGAGAGACGCAATGGGGCATGTGAGTGTGGTGTAATAATACACGCGTGTGTAAATCCCATAACAATAAGCTGTGGTGTGTCTGGGATGCTCCAGCTCAAGAGCCCCTACCCATGCTATACAAATCATAATACAGATACATAGATCACGGTCTTTCAGCAGCTCCTCCTACACTACAACATTGTGCCGTGCGCTGCATGCAGCCTGGCTGCTAACGCTGGAAGGGCCTCTGGTTAGACCAGAGATTACACAACCCTTGGCAATGACAGAAATAAATATGACTACGGGGTCAGCAGTGGGAGAGGAATATGCTGACCGGAGAGGGTCGCCCACTCAGAGCATCATGTCCGCCGAGTGTTTCCCCGCTTGGAGGTGCAGCAGGAAGGGGATCGCAGATCTCCTGTCATGATCTTCCTCTCCGTCATCGGATTCCTCGGAATTATGAAATTCAGAAGGCACGGGGCAATCCAGAAAAGGGGTGCACGCAACGTACAATGCATCTTCTCTGAAGGTACAGCGTTACCTGTGCGCGGGATGATGACGATGAAGCGGCCGCTGTTGGCCAGCTGCCTGATGATACTCAGATGTTGGCAGAGAGTTTGAGTGTCTGGAACCAGGTAAGGTGACATTGCAGACTGAGATTTGGGATGTTGGAGGGAGCCTTCTAGCTGTGAGACCTCCAGCTGGGGGACAGAGGACAGAAGGGAAGTATTAGTAATGGGATGCAGGCAGCGTGTGTGCGGTGCGGCTGGACAGACTATGAAGACTGCAGGCCATCCCGTGAGCCATGCACCTAAGAGGCGGCCATGGATTACCTCGATGTGTGCCATGTAACAAGGTTTAAACGCTGGGTAAACGCACAGCACAGAAAGGCATCATGAAAAGAAATACGATTTACTCTGATGGGAGGGAAGAGAAGACATCGCCGGCTTGGAGGGTCACACCAGCGAGTGCAGCGAGGACGCAACGTGAGCATCACTATACATAGCACGTACATGTGTTCAGAGCGTATCGTGGTATGGGGCATCATTAAATAAAAAGAACAAGCATGAACAAAACCAGCCCCATGCACTGAACAGCGAAGCCCTGTCATCACGTAACGCTGGATGTTTGGAGAACAGAAAACTGATTAATGAATGGAAATACAGAGGGATTGGGATGGGGTCAGGTCGGGAGGGATTGGGATGGGGCCAGGTCGGGAGGGATTGGGATGGGGCCAGGTCGGGAGGGATTGGGATGGGGCCAGGTCGGGAGGGATTGGGATGGGGCCAGGTCGGGAGGGATTGGGATGGGGCCAGGTCGGGAGGGATTGGGATGGGGTCAGGTCGGGAGGGATTGGGATGGGGTCAGGTCGGGGGGATTGGGATGGGGTCAGGTCGGGAGGGATTGGGATGGGGTCAGGTCGGGAGGGATTGGGATGGGGTCAGGTCGGGAGGGATTGGGATGGGGCCAGGTCGGGAGGGATTGGGATGGGGCCAGGTCGGGAGGGATTGGGGTCAGGGCAGGGGGGATTGGGATGGGGAGAGGGCAGAGAGATTTGGATGTGGACAGGGCAGGAGGGATGGGGTCAGAGCAGGAGGGATGGGGTCAGGGCATGAGGGATGGGGATGGGGTCAGAGCAGGAGGGATGGGGTCAGAGCAGGAGGAATGGGAATGGGGTCGGGGCAGGAGGGATTGGGTCAGAGCAGGAGGGATTGGGTCAGAGCAGGAGGGATTGGGTCAGAGCAGGAGGGATTGGGTCAGAGCAGGAGGGATTGGGTCAGAGCAGGAGGGATTGGGTCAGAGCAGGAGGGATTGGGTCAGAGCAGGAGGGATTGGGTCGGGGCAGGAGGGATTGGGTCGGGGCAGGAGGGATTGGGTCGGGGCAGGAGGGATTGGGATGGGGTCAGAGCAGGAGGGATGGGGATGGGGTCAGAGCAGGAGGGATGGGGATGGGGTCAGAGCAGGAGGGATGGGGATGGGGTCAGAGCAGGAGGGATGGGGTCAGAGCAGGAGGGATGGGGTCAGAGCAGGAGGGATGGGGTCAGAGCATGAGGGATGGGGATGGGGTCGGGCAGGAGGGATTGGGATGGGGAGAGGGCAGAGAGATTTGGATGTGGACAGGGCAGGAGGGATGGGGTCAGGGCAGGAGGGATGGGGTCAGGGCAGGAGGGATGGGGTCAGGGCAGGAGGGATGGGGTCAGGGCAGGAGGGATGGGGTCAGAGCAGGAGGGATGGGGTCAGGGCAGGAGGGATGGGGTCAGGGCAGGAGGGATGGGGATGGGGTCAGAGCAGGAGGGATTGGGATGGGGTCAGAGCAGGAGGGATGGGGTCGGGGCAGGAGGGATGGGGTCGGGGCAGGAGGGATTGGGATGGGGTCAGAGCAGGAGGGATGGGGATGGGGTCAGAGCAGGAGGGATGGGTCAGAGCAGGAGGGATGGGGATGGGGTCAGAGCAGGAGGGATGGGGATGGGGTCAGAGCAGGAGGGATGGGGATGGGGTCAGAGCAGGAGGGATGGGGATGGGGTCAGAGCAGGAGGGATGGGGATGGGGTCAGAGCAGGAGGGATGGGGATGGGGTCAGAGCAGGAGGGATGGGGATGGGGTCAGAGCAGGAGGGATGGGGATGGGGTCAGGGCAGGAGGGATGGGGATGGGGTCGGGGCAGGAGGGATGGGGATGGGGTCGGGGCAGGAGGGATTGGGATGGGGTCGGGGCAGGAGGGATTGGGATGGGGTCGGGCAGGAGGGATTGGGATGGGGCAGGAGGATTGGGATGGGGTCGGGCAGGAGGGATTGGGATGGGGTCGGGCAGGAGGGATTGGGATGGGGTCAGAGCAGGAGGGATGGGGTCAGAGGCAGGAGGGATGGGGTCGGGGCAGGAGGGATGGGGTCGGGGCAGGAGGGATGGGGTCGGGGCAGGAGGGATGGGGTCGGGGCAGGAGGGATGGGGTCGGGGCAGGAGGGATTGGGATGGGGTCGGGGCAGGAGGGATTGGGATGGGGTCGGGGCAGAGAGGAAGATCATGCAGTTTTATTCCCCTTACATTAAAGAGCCTCCAGCAGGAATCCCTTTAGGACGTTGTATAGAGAGGCTTTTATTCATGCACCCCTGTAATATCACAGTGGTTTACCTGCAGTCTGAGCTGTGCCATGTCCCTCATGAGCCGGTTTCGTCGGGCCTCTTCCTGAGCCTGAGGGAGAGACGCGAGCTGATAACTTGGCATTGACAGCACAAAATATCAAAAGGATCTCCTTTCATTTCCCAGCGGAAGTTTCGAGCTGCTATTATTTGCTCTGCAGTCACCCCCATCTGTCACGCTAAAATCCCGCAGCCCGCGCCTCTCTACAGGAAGGGCAGAGCGGGATCGTGTTTTACTCGCCCGCTGCGTAATAAAGAGCGTCTCGGGGTACAGAGTAAAACGGCGAGGTGGACCTGCGAAGCGAGAAAGCAGGACTAACAATGCAATCATTGTATCCCACGCCGTACAAATATTGTCTTGTTCCCAGAATAAACCACATCTAAAGCAGGAAAAGCCAACAACATAACAGAAAAACAAACAAGAAGACAAGCCGTCAGGAAGCGCAGCACAGCACAGGATACTCGCGCCTACAGCAAGACTCAACAGTTAAAGCAGGGCAGTCAAACTCCGGCCCCCACAGTTGTTGCTCAACTACAATTCCCATGATTCTCTGTTGCATGGAAAGAATTCCAGAAATTGCAGGTCATAAACATGTGGGGGGCTTGAGTTGGACATCGGAGTTAAAGGGTAGATTACACGTGATCTGACACCTGGGATCTAACAGGGGCAAAGAACAAAAAATAATAAAGATTTTAGAAATCAGATCGTTCACCGAGGAGGAAATGACATAGCATTTAAAGAATCACAACTATCACAACTCTCAGGCAGCCATCCATCGAGGGATCTAAGCTTCCACCACTGTGCATCTACCTTTCAGTCGCCCGTGATCTAGGTATTAGAGCAGAGGTCAGCAACCTTGACCTTCCCGATGTCTTGGAGCTTCCCAAACGCTGACTCTGCCAACATAATCCATAGCTGAGCATCATGGGAGATGTAGTTCTGAAACATCTGGAGGGCGCTTGCATTAGAGCAGGGTTGCCACAGAACCCCAGATGTTTCTGAACCACAACTCCCATGATTACCGGGCCACATACTGCACTCCAAGAATTCTGGGATTTTTTGGCATCGACACCTGGTGGGGCCGTGAGTTTGACAGCTGTCATTACAGACTTGTAGAAATCACGGCCCATGAAGCCCCGACCACTTTCCGTGCTTCAAGATGGATTTGGGAAAGCACTTCCCGCTGCTGAGGAGGAATCCGAGCCGCACGGAATAGGGACATGTTCTCTGTGGGACCTGAAGTGCGGATTTTTCTTGGAAATCAGAGATCTCAAACTCTGCCCCCCAGATGCTTCTCAACTACAACTCCCATGATTATCTGGCCATGTACCGCATACAGAGAATTCTGGGAATTGTAGGCATTGACACCGGGGGGAGCAGAGTGTGAGATCGCTGTTGTAAAGCAAAGAACACAGGGATATACGCTGTATGGATGTATATATATATATATTTATGTGTGCGGTGTGATAGGAGTAAAACCCGGTAAGATAAACCGCTTACCATGCGGAACTGCGCCTGCGCTTGGTGCATGAGGTTGTCCTGCTCGTACTCGGAGATGCTGGTGAAGATGCCCAGCTCGGTGTTGTACTGTAGGACGTTCACCTGCAAGCGAGTCAGAAAGTGCCCGAAGCTCCGGATGTAGCCGCTCCGCACGACAGACTGAGACAGAGAAAAGGCAACGAAAACCCAAGAATACATTACTGGGCGTACAGATCTCCCACACAATATATACAGTATTAATGTGCGTATCTAAGCTCTGGCAATGAGTCTCCGAGCTGCCGCCTCCCTGTGCTCCTCTGACCCACGTATGACTGTGTGGCCCACGCGTGTTATTGCCCCCGCGTCAGCATGGCGGCGGGCCAGAGGGGGAAGCAAGAGGAATGCGTGTTGCATGCCAATCAATGGACAGTTCTTTACCATAGATCTATGCCGAGAGCTGTGGATTGAGTGACAGCGCCCAAAGCTCTCCAGTGTCACTCAAACCTCAGCGTAGAAGGACAGCTATTGGCATAGACCACCATGCCACAGAAAGTGACCACAGGAGGTGAGAAGATTTTCTCCATGTCATTTTTAGGCACATCCAGACATGCCGTAGCCATTTTGCCGGCACAACGCACAGGACTTGGGCGTATTTTCTTTTAAGCGCAAGATTTGCGTCCAGCAACTTCCCAGAAATGGGAAAAAATTAACCCAAAGCCTTGTTTGGTCATTACGGGTGCTTTTAAAGATATGCTGCCCACCTCTTCCAGGATGGTGAGTACAGGCCTCTCCTGCTCGAAGTTGACTTTGCGTTGCGCGGCTCTCAGCGGCGGGAGGTTCCGCAGAGCGGCGTCTTCGGGCAGCAGCAGGTGCTGTCGAATCTCTGGACACTCTGCTTCCTGCAGAAGGTTCTTCACCTCATTACACAGCGGGATACCTGCAACCAGAAACAGCCAATAAGACGACACCTTATCCTCAGTCTTCTCACAATCACAGGCCTGGCACAGAAGCCGCCGGCGTCCTGGAAAAACCAGGAGCACCGAGCAGTGTTATTCCTGCGTTATCAAAGGAAGCAGTTCCCTGGAACAGGAATATCCCTCCTTATCATCACGTACTGGATTCCTGGATCTTGCTGGCGGCCGGCAGGAGGTTTAGAAGGACGGAGATTCTGTTCCACAAGCTCTGGGAGCTCTGAAACAAAAAATAAAGCCACAATTACTTTACGAATGGGATCGATCGCACGAGTTTATCTAAAAGCGACATTATAGGGTTAAAATGAGAGGGGCTGTGCTCAGGTTCTGCACTCAGGGGGGTAGCGGGAGCTCAGGATCTGCCTGTTACCTGTGCGCACATGATGATGATGTCAGTGTTGGCCCTCAGCCAATCCAGAAAGATCTTGACGCTGGTCAGCAACCCCTCATTCGTGATGACCTCTAACCTTTCCTGGAGGCTCCTCTCGTTGCGGCACGATTTGTTACTCAGGACGCTCTCCTCGGAATCCGAGGCATCTGCAGAGATATTTCAGAGCGGAGACAGCAGTGTCAGTGCGGTGCAATCACGTGACTTCATGCCAGAAACCCCCTCCATTCACCTCCTGTCACTGTGAACTGGGAATTAAGGGAATATCCAATAGATCTGGTTCCCTCACTCTTTACTAAAGACGGAGGTGGTGGGGGGGGGGGGGGGAAGAGGGCAGGTAGCCAGGGGCTCCTTGAAAAACACATTTTGCCTGGCAACCATATCAGAAAAAAACCATCAGATTGCTCGTCCATCATACGTCCTTCACCCAGCTATCATTTAACCCATTCCTCCCTCCTTCCAGCTGTTACCTTGTTCCAGAGAGACCGTCTTCTCCGTGTCTCCATTCACCAGCGGAGCAGGTTCCTCGGAAGACGTGTTGGCCGGTTCAGGCGCAGGTTTCACAAACATGTTGGTGAAGGTCGGAGCGAGGCGGAAGCAGCGCTTGGTCTGGAACATCTGCGTGGACATGGCCTGCAGGTTGCTGGCTATGCTGCAGTCGTTGCCCGTGGGACAGGGCCCGTTCACGGGGGGCTCGAGGCTCTCAGTCTTTGCAGAGTTTAGGTTTTTCACCTCCTGCTCCTCGGGCACCGTTGCGGGGGAATCCTTGGTTTCCTTGGGAACAGGGTTCTCCTCGACGTTGTCGTCCTCTATGTCCTCCAGGTCAGATCGAGACTCTTGGCTGTTCATGTCGGAGTCAGTCTCCATGTCGAAAGCCGCCTCCTCGTCGCTCTTATCGGAGGCACTCTCGGATATGTCGCTGCCCTTGGCCGAGCCGTGGCTGGAGTCCGAATCGAAGCCCTCACTGAGGTCGCTTTCGTCCACTTTCCGCACGTGCCTCCGCCTGCGCAGACGAGAGAGGCGGGAGTACTTGAGGCTTTTCTTCGTGCCGTTCTTTGGCTTTGGTTGTTTGGTGACCTGGTTCATGGGAATCTCCGGCTCAGCTTCTGGATTTCTCTCTGTGGCATCGGGTATATCCTTTGCGTCCGGGTCGTCTGTAGGAGTCAAAGATATCCAATAATGAGAATAGTGCAACCGTACCCTCTCAGGAACACACAGTTATGGAGGATAGATGCTTTCTGAGCCTCGAAAACGCTCCATCACCACCTTTAAAGAGCATTTGTAGCAGCCAGAGGCACTTTGAGAAATCACATCATTAAAGGACAATGTGAGGACTCATCCCTTGAAATAACGCAGCTGGCGTTTGCCTGGTTCCAGCACCAGGCGCTGCCATGTTTCTCTCTACGTGCGTGGAGAAACTGGGCCTCAGCGGTGAAGCTTTCACAGACTTGTGACGGTGGCATGCCGCAGAGGGAGTGGCTACTTTGGGAGGAGAGTCAGCCTAAGGGACAGCCCCCTGCTCGCTTCTTGCAGCTGATTGACAGTCGGCTTCATGACTGTCACTGTATTAAGTCACGGGTGGCAGATCGGGGACATCAAGCTTCTCATTCACAGCCTTGCGTGGGGGTGGACGGGAAACGTCCAAGCAATGCCACAGAAATTAAAGTGACGGTTCTCCAGAAGGCTGCAGGGGCATCTACCATAACCAACACACCATGCTGCTGTAGATCAAGGATGCCAAACTAGGGACCCCTAGATATTTCTGAACTACAACTCCCATGATTCTCTGGCCATCAATTGTATTCAATGAATTCTGGGAATTGTAGGTCACCAGTATCTGTCGGCGAGGCCAGAGATCCCGGTTGCAGAGTCCAGAGTGCCGATACCCCGTGTCACAGAGGGCGCGCGCTTACCTGGGCTGTCATTCTGGAAGGCGGGCACAGGACTCTCCTCCAGCTCGGCCTGCAGTCTGATGTTCGCGTGGTTGACCAGGTGGGAGAAAAGTGCGAGGGTGAAGGCGATGGCAGCGCTGTACTGCTTGGAATCTGCAAAAAGGTCAGAAACATCGTCCAACGTTTAACAGATGAATATACTGCACGTCGAAGAGACAAAGGGGTCTGACCGGCCGTTCCGTGGACACCTCGGCCGACATGAAGCTCTACATACTGCAGGGTGATCACGTAAGAAACCACTGGTGCTGCTGCTGCGATATTACAATATCTTGTATCTATATAGCGCCAGCATATACCACAGCACTTTACTACTGGGAAATACAGACTTAACTGGATTAAATCTTGCTATAAAAAAAGCAGCAGAACATCCTTTATTAACCCTGAAATCTCAAGGCCGTAACAGCTACTTTCCACACGGGAGTTTGCACCACTCTTATCATGTCTGATGGGACGCGGTTACCTGCCCGCTTTAAGCTGTGGACGCTCATCAGACAGATGGCCACCATTCTGAAGACCAGCAGGTCGGGTAGGAAGGAATATCCCCCGTCGTACTCGTCCTCGTCCTCGCTGGCCGAGCTCAGGCTGAGCGGCGACGGCAAGTAGAACATGCAGAGGTTAAAATCTTCCAGGACCCACTGGCAAAGGGAGGTCAGGTCAGAGTCCACGGAGCTGGGAATACAAAGGATAAAAAAAAAAAACAAGCATGATGCTACGTATCTAGACAGGAGATATGCTATGCGAGAGGGCTCCACTGTGCTGTCCTGTCACTCAGTCCTCAACACAGGAGTCTATGCCAAAAGAAGCGACTGGCAGGTCTGGGTGAAGAGAGCGTTTTTTTCTTGTCCTTTAAAACGATACGATTGCTGCCGAGTTTCCAGCATGAGCTCCAGATTTCTAAGGTCTTTCTGGTTATTGTCACGGATTTGAGCAACACGTGAAATGCTACGTCTGATGATCCAGCCTTCTGAAAATAAGGTTTAACCTACAGCTATGGGATCCATCCAGTCATGAACAATTATAGCGGAAAACGCCCCGTTTCATTCTCACCCAAATGAAACACGTGCAGCTTTTTAACCCTTTGCAGGGGGTTAAGACTCTTCCATCAAGTCATGTGACAAGTCGGATTTGTGCTAGAATGACCCTATCCGTTTGCAGGCAGTGCTACCTTTAAGCTGGTGAGCCATCAGAAAGCACACGGCCGAGGTGATCTGCAAGGTTATATGCAGGAGACGCGCATCCAAAACAAAAATCCTACAAACCCCATTTCCCTGGAAGGACGGACGCCAGCGGGACTCACCTGCTCTTGGGCTGCAGCAGACTCTGGAGATACATGAAGCTCACTAGAAAACGCTTTATATCCTTACACCTGGAGGGAGGGGAAAGGAAAAAATGTCATCCACGCGTCAAGCACGAAAATCCCATCTGCATCCCATAATCCTGCACAAGCCTGGCACAGCTCATCTGAAAGCTCCTTATTTGAACCCGCAAAGTAATCATGTAGAAAAAGTGTGGGGAGGGGGTTCCTTTTAGGAGTCCCCCTTTAAACGTAACTATATATATATATATCTCCGCTTGCTCAGTGGTTGGTGCTCAAATCCATCATCATTGTCCAATAGGAGAGCTTTTGACACTAACAGTGTATCAGATCCTATGTCACCGCTTACCTTTTCCTGCTGGGGGCGGCACGCCGTCACCGCTTACCTTTTCTTGCTGGGGGCGGCGCGCCGTCACCGCTTACCTTTTCTTGCTGGGGGCGGCGTGCCGTCACCGCTTACCTTTTCTTGCTGGGGGCGGCGTGCCGTCACCGCTTACCTTTTCTTGCTGGGTGCGGCGCACCGTCACCGCTTACCTTTTCTTGCTGGGGGCCAGCTTCCTGGTCTCGCTCTTCTTCATCTGGTGATAGGTTTTGGCTGCTTTGTCGTACAGTCTCTTTAAGTTACCGAACGCTCCATCAAAAGACACTTCCGCGTGGATACTGGGTGTGGGGGGAAAATACAAAATTATTGTAAAGTCTGAAAAACTGTTATTAACCTCGGCTTTCATTCAAACTGAAAGAAACAAGGTCCACACGGGGCCACAGTAATATATATATATATATATATATCTCCATAGATAAAAGGATGCAATCAGCGGCTTTAATATGAAACGTTGATTCCACCTTCCAGATCAATGTGGATCCTTTTTACAAGATGGAATACTAGTTTCATTTTAAAGCCGCTGATTGATGGCTTTGATGATTTTTTTACATGTAGTAGCTGGACCTCGGCTTTCTTTTAAAAGGCGAGTGCCTCACCTGGGAAATACGAATATAGAATAAAAGGGATACCCCATTAAAAATATAGCCCACCCTTTTTTTTTTAATTTGTTGACTGCCTCTGCCCAATTTTAATTTTTAAAAGGGACACGCGACACATTCCAACTGCTTTACATTTTTTAAATTGTCAGGATGTGAGGGGTGGGCACCAGTTTTCAGTAAAAAGCTGGGTGAAGTGGAGGAGTTTCCTCCACCCCACCCAGCATCCTAAGCAGTCCGGGAATTTGAATTTCCCAGCTGCCGTTTAATACTACGTTACTATTGACATTGGTGCACAGGGCACGTGCCAACGTCACTATCTCCGAGGCCAATCGCGTTGGCAATCAGTCTGAGAGTGGCCGCAATGAGGTGGAGCTTCGCGCGCGTGCAACTCCGATCCATAGTTCAGCACAGGCACTAGAGGAGTTGCGCACGTACAGTTGGCAAGGCCCGTTGCGGTGTGCAATTTACATTTCCTATGCTGTGCAATTTGGGGAAGAAGAGCAAACTGTGCAGAAAGGTCTCAGGGGCATCTGGATTCGGGAGTCCCTGAGCCGAAGAGGAAGAGCAGCACGCGGCGAGGCAGAAAAGGCGAGTAAATTTAGGCAGAACAAGAAAAAAATATATATATATTTTAGGAAGCTGTCAACGGCAACAACTTTTTGTCCCTCGGTGTGATGCTGTTTCTCTCCAGCTCAGGGACGTCCGTATCTGGAAGTTCCTGCAGCTTTACTACATAAATTGCACAGCGCAGGAACCGCAAATTGAGCAGCGGTCACAGGACCCGCACAGTTAACGTACACAAGTTCTGTAGAGTCTGCACAGAGTGATGGATCAGAGCAGCACGCACAGAGCTGATCCATCGCTGCCTCTCTGAGACCGTTCGCTACAGCGATTGGTCTCACAGGGTGATGTCGGCTGCTCTCTGTGTGTGACATCACTAGAGACTGACAGTCGGGAAATTAAAAATCCTGGCTGCTGGTGGAGGAAACTCTTCTGCTTCCCACCGCAATTTCCCCATATCAGGGCAGCAGGGAGAGGGGAAATGCTACACATCCTGGCAACTTTAAAAATAAAAAAACAAAGTGGTCCAGATGGGTATGGCGTCCCGTTACGAGAGGAAGTAAAAGATGGCGCGGATCAATGGTTTTCATGCATTTCATTAGATTCTGGCAGCTGCAGCATTGCCTTACGGGTCATTAAAGTCACACCCTGTGCCCGTTTACTAAACCCAACAAGGAGCGAGAGATCCATGAACAGACTAAAGCAGTAATGAACACACACCGTCATAAACTATAAAGAACAGAAATAATTCCAAGGGAAGGCTTGTGATCCGGATGGATTATCAGATTAGAAATTAAGGACATGGATCAGTAAAATACTCCACATGTGCCGCAGATTCCAGGCAAAGCATAATAGGAGTTGAAGTTCGATAGCAATGAGGAATCTAGCCCTATTGGCCATCCCAGGTCAATGAAACTGATGAGCACATGCAGGACAAGGGTGCCCTCTACTGGCAGAAAAAGAAAAACCGCCATGGAAGTTGCCATCGACTGCCCGCATGAGATTATCATTTCTAAAAACACTGACACATACCGCAGTGCTGTAGTTAAAAACACAGACGGGACATTAGACAAAGCGATGGAGGACCCTATTCCTTCCGATGGAAATGGAAACGCAGTCACAAACTCACCATCGCATGTAGCAGTAGGTGGCTTCCACGTGGTAGTACTTGCTCCCCGCCAGCGTGCCCAGCTGGTTAAATGGCATTCCTGCAACAAGGAAGATGCATGAGCAGGATTCACACGTGATGCTTCGCACTGACCGACCAACCAACCCCAGGTACGAGCCAAATATAAGGATGACCTCGATTTCACGAAAATATAAATAAAGGAATGGGGGGGGGGGGGTAAACGTCAGAATGTCTGTTCCAGCATCATCCAGCTGACCGGTTGAGCAGGTTCCTGTCAAACCCCGCCGGCTCTGCCGCTGCTCAGATGGCCGGCTCACCAATAAAAACACGACATCGTGTGTCGGCAACCTTGGCCTACAAGACGTATCGGAACTACATCTCCCATGATGCTCAACTTCTCATTTGATTGGCAAAGCCTCTAAGGAAGTGCAGTTCCAAAACATTTGAATGGCCAAAGTTGCCGACCCCTGCCCTACTTTCTAGGCCGGTGAAGTGACAGCTCACACGGCACGCCATGTCAGTTAACCAGCATGGACGGTTCATTTTATATCAATATGTCAACCGGTACCATTTAAGGCAGACGTGAGACCCACGCATTGTAAAATCTCCAAATCCCTGCAGGAACGGCAGAACAGCTCCTCGACTTACCGATCTGGGGGGCCACTGTGAGTGCTTGGTAGTAAAACCTCTCAGCTAGCTTTTCTGTGTCCACCAGGGCCAACTCGTTCTGGTAACGGGCTGCGGAGAGAGACGGGAGCTGCACGGATTAATACCAACACGCAGAGTGAGGGTCTCCAAACCCTCACGGCTCCTCTGCCATCTCAGGTCAAAAGGTAAGCCTATACGTTACCCTCAACTGGTGCACGAAGGCTTAAACACCATCCCCCCCCCCCCAAAAGTCAGTATTACTGCAAATTGTAGGATAGAAATGAAGGCATTTGAAATTGTTCTGGTATTCCTCCAGTTTGGCCCGCATTGTTGAGTTGTGCAGCAATGAACCTCCCCGTATCACCGGCTCAGCGCGCAGGAACCCGGATGACAGCTCCCCGTATCACCGGCTCAGCGCGCAGGAACCCGATGACAGCTCCCCGTATCACCGGCTCAGCGCGCAGGAACCCGATGACAGCTCCCCGTATCACCCGCACAGCGCGCAGGAACCCGATGACAGCTCCCCGTACCACCCGCTCGAACCCGGATGACAGCTCCCCGTATCACCCGCACAGCGCGCAGGAACCCGATGACAGCTCCCCGTATCACCGGCTCAGCGCGCAGGAACCCGATGACAGCTCCCCGTATCACCCGCACAGCACGCAGGAACCCGATGACAGCTCCCCGTACCACCCGCTCGAACCCGGATGACAGCTCCCCGTATCACCGGCTCGGCGCGCAGGAACCCGATGACAGCTCCCCGTATCACCGGCTCAGCGCGCAGGAACCCGATGACAGCTCCCCGTATCACCGGCTCAGCGCGCAGGAACCCGATGACAGCTCCCCGTATCACCGGCTCAGCGCGCAGGAACCCGATGACCGCTCCCCGTATCACCTGCTCAGCGCGCAGGAACCCGATGACAGCTCCCCGTATCACCGGCTCAGCGCGCAGGAACCCGATGACAGCTCCCCGTATCACCGGCTCAGCGCGCAGGAACCCGATGACAGCTCCCCGTATCACCGGCTCAGCGCGCAGGAACCCGATGACAGCTCCCCGTATCACCGGCTCAGCGCGCAGGAACCCGATGACAGCTCCCCATATCTAACCCATAGATCAGGGGCAATTATGAAGGCGTGAGCGGCAGAAATGAGCCTTACCCAAATCTCCCAGGAAGACGAGACATCTGTGACACGCCATCTGCGCCCAATCCATCTCCTTCGCCGAGGCAGACACCGGCTTCTTGAAACCTGCGGCAGGACAGGTTAAATCAATCAGCGCCGCTGGTCAGGTTCCAGATGCCAAAAGGTCACACAAGTAACCAGCTGCGGTGAATCAGGCGTCACAGAACGATAGAGCAATCAACGGAAAGCTGGTACGTACACTCCGTGCACCGCAACACCACACACTCTGTACAACGTGCAGACTGCACACCTATACGGCCCTAAACCAGCGCTGACAAACCATGGCACCACAAATGTTTCTGAACTACCTGACCCATGATGCTCTGCCAGCTGGAAGACTAAACATGATGGAACATGGAGTTCTGAAACATCTGTGGCGTCAAGGTTTGCCGTCGCTGCCCTAAGCACGGGTGTACATTAGGCGTTTTTTTGTGCGCACTATCGTATCGCACGTTAAAAACAAAGCACCTCTGTGTTAAAAATGACAGAATATATGGTAGACGCCAGACGATGCGTTAATTTTGACGCACATCATAAAAACTGAATTTGAGTTGAATGGAAAAAAAAAAAAGGGCTTCTGACATTCAGCACGCGGCCAAAGTCACGTCAATCCTAGCGCACAAGCCTTGGTGTTTCCATGACGGACGTCGTCAGCGTGCGTTATGCGCGTGGTCTTCTCTATCCGCGTAATTATATGCTACGACACATGCTGGTAAGTGCGTTTTAACGCGCGCAAAAAAACGCCTAGTGTGCACCCAGCCTAAACCAACGGCCAGCGACCTTGGCCCCGCAGAAGTTTTGGAACTACATTTCCCATGAGCCTCAGCAAATCTATCAATTATCAGAGCATTATGGGGGGTTAATTTTCTAAATATCTGAAGGGTCATTGTTGCCGACCCCTGCCCTAAAAATGGACACACACACAATCCCTGCTTATACACAAACACACACAATCCCTGCACACACACACACACACACACACACGTGGACGAGTGCTCCAATCACCAAGGTAGCAAACTCCCAGGAATCCTAAAAAAGAGCAAAGTGAGGACGGACATTAAAGAGCATTATTGGAGGACAGGCGTCGATTTTGCTGCCACTTTATCAAACTAGAGAAATGCTGCATATCCTCCAACACAAGGTCTTTTCGGGAGCGCAGCCCCCCCCGCTTGTTCTGTTATCAATCAGACAGATATATTAAATATATAAGCTGGAACCTTACGGCCGCCGCCGCGTATTAATAACAGTCAGTTTTCCTCACAGCAGGCGTTTTCATCATATTAACGTGCATCAACAAAGTCTGTTACAATATAGTAAGACCCCAGAGTGCTAGCTCTTGTTCCAATGTGCAGTTTTTTCTGTTGAGCCGAGCGCGGACATTGCTAACATTTTCTGGAGTCTGTGAGTGCAGAGGTTTTGCACAGGACTACATATACACAGTACACACACACACAAACCTCCATAGGGATGCACACGCACTGGATTGGCCACTGGAGCATTTAACGGCCGCTTTTCTTTTCCGGCAGATTGTTCGCCCATCTTCTGCTTAAAATTTCATTTTCCCCAAACAAAGCCACCTCTGATCACACAGAATTGTAACGAGGGACAGATACTGACCGATAAGTGGGTCGGTGACATGGGTCCAGTCGATGCAGCACTGCAGCTCCAGCTGGTAATGGGACTGGATGTAAAGCAGGAGGTGCTGATAGAATCCAACTCCTGCAATCAGGTGAGTTCGGTAGGCGCACTCCAAGGCGCTGCGGCTGTGTATGTTCTTGGGGAGAAAGGAAACAAGGCGTGAGGTGACGTGGATTCTGCATGGCCCCCCCACCCCCGAGGGCACACTCCTATTCCTCCAACAGTGAACTGTCTGACCCAAAGAGCTTACAATCCAGCAGCTTTCACACGGTCTCTGCACTGAGAGAAGCCCGTCTGTCTGCGCAGGATACGCCAAAACCATCAGCAAGGATTCGATAATAATGAAAAGCAGATTGACATTTTTTTCCCTTTATTTCGAGTGTGTGTGGGGGGGGGGGGGACTAAAACAAAAAGTGACAGATTCCTGTAGGAGGATTAACCAATGAGACGGCGTGCTTGCCATCGTATAAATGAGACGGTGTTGAGAGGGTTACACGGCCTTCACTTTAAGTGTGAACATGTGACAGAGGAGGAACGCGCCGGTGGACCAGATTTTATACAGTTTAAGCCACAGCTCAGTAACCTTGGCCCTCCATATGTTTTAGAACTACTTCTCCCATGATGCTCAGGTACTCATTAGGTTGGCTCTAAAGAAATGTAGTTCCAAAAAATCTGGAGGCTTCTGGCCTGTGATCTCCATTTCCCATAATCCTCTGCCAGCAGGAGAAGGAAAGATACCCTCACCTGTATAAACACAGGCAAGCCACGGTGACCTAGCTGGTGGCCCGAGGGAAGGTTGGGCCCCGGGGGCTCGAGAGCAGGACCCTTACCTTCTTGTTCGTCTTGATGAGCTGGATGACTTCGTAGTAAACCTTCCGCCAGAGGACTTCTTCCGCTTTGCGTCCATATTCCACTGGGTGCAAGAACATAAGCTTCACGCACAGCTCTCTCAACCTATGAGGGTGACAGGGGTCATCACAGACCACACGGCCAAATGTTTGACGTCTCATACCAACCGCAGAGACAATACCCCCCCCCCCATTACATGCAATGTATGTGTTAAATGGGGTATTTTGGTGCATAAATATGTCAGAACAAGCCACTTCAACCAGAATGGCCAACATCCACGCAGGGGTTAGGACACATCCAGCGCGCGAGTCTTCTGTATACACGCAGCCAGCGTGCAGCCGACCCGTGCGCCGGATGGCTGTGCAAGCTGGACCCCCAGGACCCAGTTTGAGTGTTTGTAACCCCTTTCGTGGAGAATAAAGCACAGGTTATTAAAGAGACACGGTGTATGGAGACATGGCATGTCACCTCTGAGCTCGAACCAGCCCTTTAATGCCGCCGGAACCCAGATCCATCATAAAAGCACAGTACCAGCAGGACATCTACCGGGAAGGGTTAAACTGGCCGCCGCAGGCAGACACAGACACACACTCTGAATGGTTCAGAAATCATATGGTTAATCAGTAAGGTCAGAGGGGGGCAGCATGGCACGTTCAGAGGGGGGCAGCATGGCACGTTCAGAGGGGGGCAGCATGGCACGTTCAGAGGGGGGCAGCATGGCACGTTCAGAGGGCACTTGCTCCCCTTGACCATAGAAAATTAAAGGAACCGTCTTGAAGACAAGAACATGCAAGTTGTGGGAAAGCTGAGTGTCACACGAGCCCCGGAGGATGCGCTATGGCTGCAGGAAGCCTCATAGTAAAGCAGCACGCTGCGGTGGGGTGGGGTGACGCTTACTTGTTGCGGAGGCTGATGTTCTCCGGTTTAAAGACTTCCTGGTAAGCAGCTTTGTTGGAAATGATGAGGTCCAGCCGGTGCACGGTCTCCACCACGGCCCTGCGGACAATAAGGATCAAACATTACTGGAGAGGAACAGCCCCCGAAACCCCCTCATCACCCCGGAACCCCCCATCAACCCCCATCACTACTAGAACAATCTATACCGAGGCCTCGCTCAACACAAATATATAAGTTTAACAGAAACCTCAGGGCGAGGAGCAGAAGGTCACAATGTGTAAGGTCATACGTCACCTTCCTATTCCCAGAGGTCTGCCTCTACACAAGGGCACTGCCACCACCTATACCAACGCGCACCAAACCCCACCCCGATCCAACGCGTTAAGCGCTGCTACTCCAACACATCAAAGTGCCCCCCCCCATAATGTCCCAGCTGTGTCAGCAAAGCTCTCCAGTGCCCCCCCACCCCCGTACATCCACACGTCCCCTCCTCCTCCTCCTCTTCTCACCCTCCCAGTCTGAAAAAGGGTCCACTCCTAAACCCTCATATTGCCCCACCTTGAAGGGAGGTCCACTCCTGCCCAAGTGCACGACCCCATCTGTATGGTGGTCCTACTCCTGTCCTAACCCACTGGAAGGGGTCCACTTTTGCCCTTTGTAACTCCTCAGGGGCAGACTATTCTCCCAGGTACCTCCTCACGAATACCCTCCTGCCCCCATGTATCTCCTCACGAATACCCTCCTGCCCCCATGTACCTCCTCACGAATACCCTCCTGCCCCCATGTACCTCCTCACGAATACCCTCCTGCCCCCATGTACCTCCTCACGAATACCCTCCTGCCCCCATGTACCCTCATCACGATACCCTCCTGCCCCCATGTACCTCCTCACGAATACCCTCCTGCCCCCATGTACCTCATCACGGATACCCTCCTGCCCCCATGTACCTCCTCACGAATACCCTCCTGCCCCCATGTACCTCCTCACGGATACCCTCCTGCCCCCCCATGTACCTCCTCACGGATACCCTCCTGCCCCCATGTACCTCCTCACGGATACCCTCCTGCCCCCTTGTTTCAGTGTTCTCTCCTGCCCCCTTGCTTCAGTGTTCCCTCCTGCCCCCTTCCTTCACAGTGTTCTCTCCTGCCCCCTTCCTTCACACAGTGTTCCCTCCTGCCCCCCTCCTTCACACAGTGTTCTCTCCTGCCCCCTTCCTTCACAGTGTGTCCTGCTGTCGAACAGTTGTTTTCCTCCTGCCCCTTCCTTCACACAGTGTTCTCCTCCTGCCCCTTGCTTTCAGTGTTCCTCCCTCCTTCTGCCCCCCTTGTTTCACACATTGTTCCCTCCTGCCCCCTTGCTTCACAGTGTTCCCTCCTGCCCCCTTGCTTCACACAGTGTTCCCTCCTGCCCCCTTGTTTCACACAGTGTTCCCTCCTGCCCCCTTGTTTCACACAGTGTTCCCTCCTGCCCCCTTGTTTCACACAGTGTTCCCTCCTGCCCCCTTGTTTCACACATTGTTCTCTCCTGCCCCCTTCCTTCACAGTGTTCCCTCCTGCCCCCTTGTTTCACACATTCTCTCCTGCCCCCTTCCTTCACACAGTGTTCCCTCCTGCCCCCTTCCTTCACACAGTGTTCTCTCCTGCCCCCTCCTTCACACAGTGTTCCCTCCTGCCCTTGCTTCACACAATGTTCTCTCGCTGCCCCCTTCCTTCACACAGTGTTCCCTCCTGCCCCCTTCCTTCACACAGTGTTCTCTCCTGCCCCCTTCCTTCACACAGTGTTCTCTCCTGCCCCCTTCCTTCACACAGTGTTCCCTCCTGCCCCCTTCCTTCACACATTGTTCTCTCCTGCCCCCTTCCTTCACACAGTGTTTCCCTGCCACCTTCCTTCACACAGTGTTCTCTCCTGCCCCTTCCTTCACACAGTGTTCCCTCCTGCCCCCTTCCTTCACACAGTGTTCCCTCCTGCCCCCTTCCTTCACACAGTGTTCTCTCCTGCCCCCTTCCTTCACACAGTGTTCTCTCCTGCCCCCTTCCTTCACACAGTGTTCCCTCCTGCCCCCTTGCTTCACACAGTGTTCTCTCCTGCCCCCTTCCTTCACACAGTGTTCTCTCCTGCCCCCTTCCTTCACACACAGTGTTCTCTCCTGCCCCCTTCCTTCACACAGTGTTCTCTCCTGCCCCCTTCCTTCACACAGTGTTCCCTCCTCAGGGTGCCCGTCTGGTCCTGTGTCTCCCCGGGGGGGGGTCAGTCCTGCCCGTTGCCGCCTCTCACCGGTAGAGCCTCTTGGTGTGCAGCACCTTGGCCTCCGGCTCGCTCTCGGTAGCTCCCTGGCTCATGACTCCGGTTACCGATGATACTCCGAGTCCGCCATGTCTGACACAGGCAAAGCTCGCGAGAGCCGAGACTGCAGCTACAGCCGAGGGGCGGAGCATCAGCCGCTGTCTCCGTTACTGGAGCCATCTTGTTGTAGCCAGTTCGACTCAGCCCAATGTGTGAGAGTTAATCTCCAGCCACAGCAGAGACCAGGAGCATCAGCAGCATAACCCCTCCAAATCACCTCTGTACCCCCTCCCAAACACCTGTACCCCCAATCAACAATGTACCCCCTCCCAAACACCTGTACCCCCAATCACCTCTGTACCCCCTCCCAAACACCTGTACCCCCAATCAACAATGTACCCCCTCCCAAACACATGTATCACCTCTGAGCAGAATGGACAGTCCCTATTAAAGGGGCCAAGTGATTTTGCTCCTGCTTACTAATTTTTAGGGGTTCCTCCATATATTCAGGGTGTGCGGGTGTCTTTTTAGGGGCTCCTCCATATATTCAGGGCGTGCGGGTGTGTTTTTAGGGGCTCCTCCATATATTCAGGGTGTGCGGGTGTCTTTTTAGGGGTTCCTCCATATATTCAGGGTGTGTGGGTGTCTTTTTAGGGGCTCCTCCATATATTCAGGGTGTGCGGGTGTATTTTTAGGGGTTCCTCCATATTTCAGGGTGTGCGGGTGTCTTTTTAGGGGCTCCTCCATATATTCAGGGTGTGTGGGTGTCTTTTTAGGGGCTCCTCCATATATTCAGGGTGTGTGGGGTCTTTTTAGGGGCTCCTCCATATATTCAGGGTGTGCGGGTGTCTTTTTAGGGGCTCCTCCATATATTCAGGGTGTGCGGGTCTTTTTAGGGGCTCCTCCATATATTCAGGGTGTGCGGGTGTCTTTTTAGGGGCTCCTCCATATATTCAGGGTGTGCGGGTGTGTTTTTAGGGGCTCCTCCATATATTCAGGGTGTGCGGGTGTGTTTTTAGGGGCTCCTCCATATATTCAGGGTGTGCGGGTGTCTTTAGGGGTTCCTCCATATATTCAGGGTGTGCGGGTGTGTTTTTAGGGGCTCCTCCATATATTCAGGGTGTGCGTGTGTGTTTTTAGGGGCTCCTCCATATATTCAGGGTGTGCGGGTGTGTTTTTAGGGGCTCCTCCATATATTCAGGGTGTGCGGGTGTCTTTAGGGGCTCCTCCATATATTCAGGGTGTGCGGGTGTCTTTTTTAGGGGCTCCTCCATATATTCAGGGTGTGTGGGTGTGTTTTTAGGGGCTCCTCCATATATTCAGGGTGTGCGGGTGTTTTTTAGGGGCTCCTCCATATATTCAGGGTGTGCGGGTGTGTTTTTAGGGGCTCCTCCATATATTCAGGGTGTGCGGGTGTGTTTTTAGGGGCTCCTCCATATATTCAGGGTGTGCGGGTGTCTTTTTAGGGGTTCCTCCATATATTCAGGGTGTGTGGGTGTGTCTTTAGGGGCTCCTCCATATATTCAGGGTGTGCGGGTGTGTTTTTAGGGGCTCCTCCATATATTCAGGGTGTGCGGGTGTGTTTTTTAGGGGTTCCTCCATATATTCAGGGTGTGCGGGTGTCTTTTTAGGGACTCCTCCATATATTCAGGGTGTGCGGGTGTGTTTTTAGGGGCTCCTCCATATATTCAGGGTGTGCGGGTGTGTTTTTAGGGGCTCCTCCATATATTCAGGGTGTGCGGGTGTCTTTTTAGGGCTCCTCCATATATTCAGGGTGTGCGGGTGTGTTTTTAGGGGCTCCTCCATATATTCAGGGTGTGCGGGTGTGTTTTTAGGGGCTCCTCCATATATTCAGGGTGTGTGGGTGTCTTTTTAGGGGCTCCTCCATATATTCAGGGTGTGTGGCTGTCTTTTTAGGGGTTCCTCCATATATTCAGGGTGTGCGGGTGTCTTTTTAGGGGCTCCTCCATATATTCAGGGTGTGCGGGTGTCTTTAGGGGCTCCTCCATATATTCAGGGTGTGCGGGTGTCTTTAGGGGCTCCCTATATTTGGGGTGTTTTTGGGGCCCCTATAGGTCATGGCATTATCTAAGATGCTTGGGGTTACCTCGCTTCCGCCTCCTTCTCCATTCCCTATGGCACAAGTTCCCCTCGGCGTTTGCCATTGGAATGGTGGTCGGAGTTGGAGGAATCGGGGTGAATATCACACAGGTAAACAGTCAGTGTCTCTACCAATATTCAAGGAAGTTGTGGGAAGGGCTATGGGTGCATAAGTAAATAGTGGGAGGAGCTAGGGAACACAAGTGTATCAGACCATTGTGTCCGTAATAAGGCGGCCGACTTGCAAGGTTATTCAGAGAGCGGTGAAAAGCAGGAGAATGACTGGAGAATGGAAAATTCTAGGTCAAAATAGCTAAACCAGAAAAATTCTCCCATTTAGTCTCACTTTTCAAAATCGGCTATTTTGACCTCGAATTTTCCATGCTCCAGTCATTCTCCTGCTTTTCACCGCTCTCTGAATAATCCTGACAGAAGGTTGTCCACTGGAAGCATCTGTGGATGGCCCAAATCGGGCGATAGACAGAAAAAACCCTGTCCTTGGTGCTGAAATGGGGTTTCAATACCAAGGGCAGCCTCAAAGTAAGCCGAATCTGGAAAAAAACCCTCAAAATTTCACCTAAAAAAATTGCTGAAAAAAATCATTAACTAAAAAAGGCTTTTTGCTGCGGAAGAAAAAAAAAACACCTTTGAATAAAAAAAAAATTATTAAATGTAATTTTTTTTACACTGAATCCTATGGGCTGCTGAACTGAATCGCTTCTCTAATGGGGCAATTTCCCTGCAGTTTAACTATACAATTCATCTCTTTCTTGTCATTTGTGCCAGATCGTCCCAGTATCATCAGATAACTCCCATTGAAATGGGAAAGATCGCTAGTCTGTTGTAGTCACAAAAATATAAAAATAAAAATCGCCTGACGTCGTCCGATGGAAGTCCGAGGCAGTGAATGAGGGCTGAATCTCCTGCACGTTGTGGGATTGGTCGGATGATATCGAACGATCGCACCATCGCACAAATACGGACCCAGTGGACGATCAGCCTGAAACAGAAAGATATGTAGGATCTAGAATGTCTAGGCCAGGGGTCAGCAACTTTGGCTCCCTGATGGTTTGGGAACTACATTTCCCATGTGGCTCAGTCAGTCTAATGGGTGAGTGAACCACATGGGAATTGTAGTTCCCAAAACATCAGGAGGAGGAGGGGCTTGTACCTGTATTGATAGGGGTTATAGTTGAGCATAGAAATGTGTGAATGGGAGGCCCCGGAGTATAACGGTATGTTGGGATATTAGGGGGTACCAGTGGGAGGGGCCGTATTAGACCCATGTGTCAACAGAAGAAACAAACAGTGGGAGGAGCTATAACATCATACCTACAATTGGAAGGAGGGGCTTGAGCTAATAGGTGTTTGATTAAAGCGACGCTACCTCTTACTGTAACTACAATCAAAACCTCCTTATAGAAGTAATGTAATGTAAAACACATTATGAAGCACTTTATAAAACACATTCTGCCGCTTTTTTTTCTGCTTTGAAGTAATTGCACGTAAAAGGCAAATAATAAAATTGGGTATTTTATCTGCGGGTTCCAGTTTCTGGATTTTCCCATGATGCAACATTTACCAGAAGCTTTGCTTTGTGGCTCTTGTTTATCTAAACTACATTATTTAAGAGTTTTAATGAGATGGAGGAGGAATTGTATAGATAAGTACCGAGTGCAGATACGGGTTTTTCAGGTAGTCACGGATACCGAGTACAGATACTTTAATGTCATGTGACACTTTCTAATGAATAATTTAGGATTTTGCCGAAAGCCTGTCCGGTTTATGTTAATATTTCAATGTATGACCAGACACGCCATTTACCCGCTGCCTGCACACACTCTGACCACACACACACCCTCACAGACCTCACGTATAACCCACAAAGACCTCATGCATTAACAGCATCCGGCTTTCATTCCCCTCTTGCTGGCCGCATCTTTCTCTGAGCGGCCGTCGGCTTGTGGCGCGATCCCAGCAAGATCAGGGCTGGAGGCCGCGTCACAGCCCGGCGGCTGCTCGGAGGAGAATGCTGCCAGCCAGAGGGGAATGCAAGTGGGATGCTGTTAATGCATTCTGCTAGCAGCTCCTCAGTCACCGGCAAGCCAGCCCAGCACTGGCTTCCAGGTATCGGTAGAGGTATGGGGGCGTTTGCACAAGTACCAAGTTCTTGTGCAAATGCCGGTATCGGCACCAGTACTAGTATCGGTGCATCCCTAGTTTTTGTAGTATTAGGAGCTCCTATTATGACTTTTTACTTCATTCCTGTGATGTCACTAAATGGACATTCTGGGAGCCATCATCTTTCGTTTATTCAAAAGCGTAGATTTTAACTCTGCCGGAAGTCTGTCAATCACAGACCCAGGTAATCACATTTCCTGGTTCACATACATCTAAAAGGTCACAATACAGGTACTTGCATGGGGATCAGCAATTCATGCAGGTCACTATTAGAATGTGATTAGGTCTTACTCCCATTGTTTTAGAATTTTCTTGTTTATATTACACAGATATTGTCTTGATGATGATATTTATTAACAAGTTTACTTTTAACCCTAGAGTGTCACTTGTACAGCCCCAGGTTCACATTGTTATCAGTTACCCCAGCGGGCAAACCTCTGCACCCGCACACCTTACTAGTTTCCATTTTAATTGAATCATATCTCTTAAATGCAGAGTAACCTGATCGTTATCAGGCCTGAAAAAAGGACAACAGGTCATTGATTTAAACCTAAATAAAAGGAGATTTTACCTACAGCAAAGAATAATGTTTATCTTCAGTATGAATGAGAACGACGTGGAATTATCTGTTTTTTGGATCCGGATCATGCTGGAATATACTAGTTTATAACTTAATATGTAATCCTGTCAAGTTAAATTGCTTTTAGCAACTTTGTGGAGGTTAAAAGGTGATTCCACAAGCCCTTCAAGCTGAAATTACGTGCGCTTTTCACCAGAGCGATCCCTTTAGAGAATGATTTAAAAAGAGCAATGTTTGCGGTGAGAAAAAATATCAGAAGCAAGTAAACTGAAGAAGAAAAGGAAAGTTTATCCCCCACAGGTCAAACCTGAAAACAGAACGAAGTCAACAAACACAGAAGTGACATGTAAAAGCGTGATGAGTAACAGAGAGAACACAAATCCCCAATAAACAGGCAGCAAACCAGCCCTCCTTATATAGAGCCCCACCCTGTATAATGAGGGCGCAGGTCATCACCCACATACCAAGACATCGCCTGTGAGTCAAACGCCGTGGGGTTTATTCATGGACTGAGGAAGTAAAGATTAAAACTCTCAAGTTGAAGGAGAACTGGAGCTGGAAAAAATTTAGAATTCCAAAATATGGCCTAAAAATGTCCTTTTCCAACAATTCCAACCTCGCAAACAAGCCCATGCTTGGGCTAGTGTTAGGGGTGACAGATCGGCCATGGTTTTTGGGGTGCACATGGCATTTACATGAAAGGGCTTCCTGGCAGTGGCTGGCCGTCCACTGGCACCTTGGTCACCCGACTATGGACAATGTCATCGGCCAATCAGGGTCGTCTACTGGAAGGGTCTGTGGATGACCCAGATCGGCCGATGGACATGCTGTCAGGTGTGGGGGGGGGGGACTGTCTTTGATGCTGAAATGGTGTTTCAGTGTCATGGACTGTCCCCCGTCCAGCGCAGCCGGCTCGTAGTGAAAAAAACTCGCTAGGCTGCAGGGTTAACCCCCCCCTCCCTGGAGCTGAAATATGTTGGAATATATAAATGGGAAAAAAAAGGAAAAAAATATTGGAACGCAAAAGTTCACCAAAAATAAATAATTCTAGAAAAATACAGAGAAAATCCTAAAGTATGAAAAAATAAAAAGGCTTTTTGCTACGGATTAAAAAAAATAAACTTGAGTAAAAAAAAATAATCATAAAAACTTTATTTTTTCCATTGAATCCAAAGGGCTTCTTGCACACGCCGGTTACACTGTACAATGTATCTTTTCACGTTTCCCATACACACGCCGGTTACACTGTACAATGTATCTTTTCACGTTTCCCATACACACGCCGGTTACACTGTACAATGTATCTTTTCACGTTTCCCATACACAGGCCGGTTACACTGTACAATGTATCTTTTCACGTTTCCCATACAATGTATCTTTTCACGTTTCCCATACACAGGCCGGTTACACTGTACAATGTATCTTTTCACGTTTCCCATACACGCGCCAATACTATACAACACACCTTTTCACGTTTCCCCTGCACACGCCAATACTATAAAACACACCTTTTCACGTTTCCCCTGCACACGCCAATACTATACAACACACCTTTTCACGTTTCCCCTGCACACGCCAATACTATAAAACACACCTTTTCACGTTTCCCCTGCACACGCCAATACTATACAACACACCTTTTCACGTTTCCCCTGCACACGCCAATACTATAAAACACACCTTTTCACGTTTCCCCTGCACACGCCAATACTATAAAACACACCTTTTCACGTTTCCCCTGCACACACCAATACTATACAACACATCTTTTCACGTTTCCCCTGCACACGCCAATACTATACAACACATCTTCTCACGTTTCCCCTGCACACGCCAATACTATACAACACATCTTTTCACGTTTCCCCTGCACACGCCAATACTATACAACACATCTTTTCACGTTTCCCCTGCACACGCCAATACTATACAACACATCTTCTCACGTTTCCCCTGCACACGCCAATACTATACAACACATCTTTTCACGTTTCCCCTGCACACGCCAATACTATACAACACATCTTTTCACGTTTCCCCTGCACACACCAATACTATAACACCACATCTTTTCACATTTCCCCTGCACACACCAATACAATACAACACATCTTTTCACGTTTCCCCTGCACACGCCAATACTATACAACGCATCTTTTCACGTTTCCCCTGCACACGCCAATACTATACAACGCATCTTTTCACGTTTCCCCTGCACACGCCAATACTATACAACGCATCTTTTCACGTTTCCCCTGCACACGCCAATACTATACAACGCATCTTTTCATGTTTCCCCTGCACACGCCAATACTATACAACGCATCTTTTCATGTTTCCCCTGCACACACCAATACTATACAACACATCTTTTCACATTTCCCCTGCACACACCAATACAATACAACGCATCTTTTCACGTTTCCCCTGCACACGCCAATACTATACAACGCATCTTTTCACGTTTCCCCTGCACACGCCAATACTATACAACGCATCTTTTCATGTTTCCCCTGCACACGCCAATACTATACAACACATCTTTTCACGTTTCCCCTGCACACGCCAATACTATACAACGCATCTTTTCATGTTTCCCCTGCACACGCCAATACTATACAACGCATCTTTTCACGTTTCCCCTGCACACGCCAATACTATACAACGCATCTTTTCATGTTTCCCCTGCACACGCCGTTACACTGTACAATGTATCTTTTCACGTTTCCCCTACACAGGCCGGTTACACTGTACAATGTATCTTTTCATGTTTCCCCTGCACACACCAGTTATACTATACAATGTATATTTTCAGGTTTCCCCTGCACACACCAGTTATATTATACAATGTGGGCCATATTACATTCTCTGCGCAAATGCAATTTTTTTTCTGCGCATTGTCCAGCGTTATCGCGCAAAAATTAACGTGATATTCGGATCTGAACGCATTTTCTCATCCGTCAAAAAATAACGTTAGTAAAAAAAAATGCGCTAAACGAAGTGTAAATACGCACGCAGTAATGTTGCACATGTAAATCAGTGCGCGGACTGTTTTTTTCAAGGGATTCAGCCAATCAGAATTAAGAACCTTAATTGACTCACTAACGTTTTTGCGCCTGTCAAAAAAAATCTGAGTATACATGCTGCAGCAATAAAAAAAATATGCATAAATTCACAATTTTTTGTTTGTGTATGTTTAGAATGTGTAACTATACTGCGCTGTATTTTTTTTTTTCGTGCTGGTGTATTTTGATTCGACCAGAACGTTCAGATTTGCAGTTACCACCAGGTTTTCAAAGACGTAAAAATTATGCGCGCAAACGTCGTTCGTAAAAAGATGCGCATCGATTGTAATACCATCCGCTTAATGCATTTGCGCTCACAATGTTAAGTATAGGACGCGCACAGTTCATCACGCTCGCGCAAGTCCATCCGCCTCAAACGATAATGCGCATCGTTTGCACGAACATTGAAATACGACGTTCTGCGCAAATGGTTTTGTACTCGCGCAAATGCGCATTTGCGTGCAAAACCGATGCGCGAGGAATGAAATATGGCCCTGTATCTTTTCATGTTTCCCCTGCACACACCAATTATACAATGTAGCTTTTCATGTTTCCCCCTGCACACGCCGGTTACACTAAACAATGTATCTTTTCACGCTTCCCCTGCACACACCGGTTATACTATACAATGTATCTGTTCACTTTTGCCTGCACACGCCAGTTATACTATACAATGCATCTTTTATGTTTCCCCTGCACATGGGTGGTTATACTATGCAATGTATCTTTTATATGTTTCCCCTGCACATGGGTGGTTATACTATACAATGTATCTTTTAGAGGTTTCCCTGCTGTGGCACGGCCGTTTAACTATACAATGCATCTTTTTCATGAAAACTTGTACCAGACTGCCCCGATGAATCCTAACAATAAAGAAAGATCAATAGTCTGTTGTAATTGGAAAAAAATTGTCTGAAATCTTCCAACTGGAGGCCGGATGCAGTGGAAGAGGGCTGATTCAACTGCATGTTGTAGGATCCGTTGAACGACTTCAGAGGTTATTGGATGGACGCACCATCGCACAAATACAATGCCAGTGGACGTCCTGCCGTAATCATATCTAGCAGGACAGAAATAACGTCCTTTTAGGCTAGAGTCAGACGAACGCAGTCTGAGCGCACTCTGCATGAGTGCATAATGGACAGATGTACTGACGGAAGATACTATAGAGACACCACACAATCAGTTTTTCTTGACGGACGTACAAAAAAAGGGAACTTTGGGAAATAAATTTAATATGAAAAATGATAAAAATATGAAAAGGATATGAAAAGGCATTGTGTGCGTTAATGTGCTGGACGTCGCAAATGCGCTGCGTCTGACATCTCATCACTCATACAGAACGCTACGTGGCACAGTCTGCGTATCCGTCTAGCGTTTTTTTTTGCCTAACTTGCGTCCGTTTGCCACGTGCGTTGTGCGTGCACAATTCGGTGCGGACGCACTTCGTGTGTGGGTCTCTATTGCTAAGGATTCTATGCTACGACGGACGTTATCACTGCGTTTGTCTGACGCCGGCCTTAATCAGTGAATTTGCGTCTCTCCTGGAGAGCGTGAATTCTGCATCCTGCATGGGAGCACTTTTAATGTGTTGTCCAAATGCAGGTACAAGTCTTATGGGTCCCAGAAACCCGATCAATCTGATAACCCGAGATACTGTACACAAACCCGACAGTGGATTTATTTGCTAAGCCATGTTTGGGTGGGAGGCAGATAACATCAAATAGGGATATTTACAATTCTAGCAGAACAAGAGTGACCCCCCACCCCCCGCCACAAAAAACCCATTCAAGTCACTTATTCTACAACACAATCCCACACTAAAAAGTCACTCATACACCCTGAATATATGGAGGAGCCCCTAAAAGACACCCGTACACCCTGAATATATGGAGGAACCCCTAAAGACACCCACACACCCCGAATATATGGAGGAACCCCTAAAAACACACCCACACACCCTGAATATATGGAGGAACCCCTAAAGACACCCGTACACCCTGAATATATGGAGGAGCCCCTAAAAAGACACCCGTACACCCTGAATATATGGAGGAACCCCTAAAGACACCCACACACCCTGAATATATGGAGGAACCCCTAAAAACACACCCACACACCCTGAATATATGGAGGAACCCCTAAAGACACCCGTACACCCTGAATATATGGAGGAGCCCCTAAAAAGACACCCGTACACCCTGAATATATGGAGGAACCCCTAAAGACACCCACACACCCTGAATATATGGAGGAACCCCTAAAGACACCCGCACACCCTGAATATATGGAGGAACCCCTAAAAAGACACCCGCACACCCTGAATATATGCAGGAACCTCTAAAGACACCCACACACCCTGAATACTGAATATATGGAGGAGCCCCTAAAAAGACACCCGCACACCCTGAATATATGGAGGAGCCCCTAAAAGACACCCGCACACCCTGAATATATGGAGGAACCCCTAAAAAGACACCCGCACACCCTGAATATATGCAGGAACCTCTAAAGACACCCACACACCCTGAATACTGAATATATGGAGGAGCCCCTAAAAAGACACCCGCACACCCTGAATATATGGAGGAGCCCCTAAAAGACACCCGCACACCCTGAATATATGGAGGAACCCCTAAAAAGACACCCGCACACCCTGAATATATGGAGGAACCCCTAAAAACACACCCGCACACCCTGAATATATGGAGGAACCCGTAAAAAGACACCTATACACCCTGAAAATATGGTGGAACCCCTAAAGAGACACCCGCACACCCTGAATATATGGAAAAGCCCCTAAAAAGACACCCATACACCCTGAATATATGGAGGAACTCCTAAAAAGACACCCGCACACCCTGAATATATGGAGGAACCCCTAAAAAGACACCTATACACCCTGAAAATATGGTGGAACCCCTAAAGAGACACCCGCACACCCTGAATATATGGAAAAGCCCCTAAAAAGACACCCATACACCCTGAATATATGGAGGAACCCCTAAAAAGACACCTGCACACCCTGAATATATGGAGGAGCCCCTAAAAAGACACCTGCACACCCTGAATATATGGAGGAGCCACTAAAAAGACACCGCACACCCTGAATATATGGAGGAACCCCTAAAATATACCCACACCCCCTGAATATATGGAGGAACCCCTAAAATATACACACACCCCCTGAATATATGGAGGAACCCCTAAAATATACACACACACCCTGAATATATGGAGGAACCCCTAAAAAGACACCCACACACCCTGAATATATGGAGGAGCCCCTAAAAACACACCCACACACTGAATATATGGAGGAGCCCCTAAAAAACACCACCACACCCTGAATATATGGAGGAGCCCCTAAAAAGACACCCGCACGCCCTGAATATATGGAGGAGACCCTAAAAACACCCACACACCCTGATTATATGGAAGAACCCAGTGGTGTATTTAGGTTTTGTGCTGCCCTAGGCCTGACTAAACTCGTGCACCCCTAATTTAAATTTGAGGCACCCCTTCCTGTCAAGGGCACACCTATTCCTGGTTAATCCCCACCCTTCCTCTTTAAGCTCCACCTTTTCCTCTTAAAGCTCCGCCTTTCCCTCTCTTTATATTAAAAGTGGATACCAAGTGCCTACTTGTATATTTTGTATACCATTTCAAATGTATCTATTGAGATAAATAAAATTATGAAATGTTTAAATTCGAGCATTTTTACAAAGAACATCCACGCATGTTAAGTATACTGGATCACAGCCGCTCTAATTGGTTGAACAATAAAATCCACAGAAACGTGCACTGCATATGAGTGTATCACAGAGCTGCACAGCAATAAAACCCACAGAAATGGGCACTGTGTATGAGCGTAACCCAGAGCTCCAGGGCAATAAAACTCACAGTAATATGCAGTGTGTATCACAGAATCCACAGCAATAAAACTCCCAGCAATGCAATGTGCGGTGTGTGTGTCAGTGTATCAGAATTCACAGCAATAAAACTCCCAGCAATGCAATGTGCGGTGTGTATGAGTGAATCAGAATCCACTGCAATAAGACTCCCAGCAAACCGAGTGTATATGAGCACACAGCAATTATTTATTCTATATTTACCGGCCTCTGTCCGCGGTAGGGCTGTGTGCAGAGTCAGCAGGGACTGTGTACGGATTCAGCAGGAGGTCCCTCCAGGCAACGTTAGGATTGCGGCTGTGCCTGTGCGTGGAGCCATCTTGTCAGCAGTGAGGTGCCACTGCCAGAGGGTGCACCGTGGCTTTGATTCCCTTCCCGGTGGGTGTTCAGTCCAGAATAGAGTGAGAGTCCGTATTAACAAAAGCGCAGGCAGCTGCATGCGTGTCACGTGGTTCAGCCAGTCAGGTGGTACTGAAACTCAGTACCACCTGAGGCCGGAACCGCATGACCTGCACGCAAACAGCCTCACCAGGAGCCAGGCAGCTCAATGACAAATTTCTATCACTGCAGTTCTGGTTAAAGAAAGGTCCACTTTAAACAGCAGTAAGCAGACAGGGCTTCATATTCTGCTGATAACCCCCCCCTTTACTTGCCATTTACTGTCATCTTCTCTCTCTCTGCACACAAATCGCATCCCCCTCCCCTCTCCTAGAGCTGCTGCGGGCAGGGGAGGAGCTATGGAGGGAGGAGAGGGGGATTTTTATTCTATTCGATTTTATTCCTTATGCAAACACCCTGCTCCGCTGCTCGTTGTTTGAGAACACAGCTCAAAGCTGACACACAGTGACAGTGGCACCTCCTAGTACCCCTAATGACACCCAAATAATCCCTGGTACCTGGGGTGGCCCGCCCTCCGCCACTCCCCTAAGTACACCACTGCTCTGTGATATGCTCACACACAAGTTTGGCGAACTGCCAGCAAGTACGGTGCTGTTTGAAAGCATTGCAAATCCCCATAGAGAAGCAATGGTTAATCTATTCAGAGAACACCAAACAGCAGAGAAATGGCAGTGAAATGCCCTGGTGTTAGGTGGTTTCAATCAGTAGGTTTATTCAGGTGAACCCCATAGGTTTCAATGTAAAAAAAAAATACTGTTTTTATGCAATATCTAATAAACCATTTATTATTTTAATCTGCAGTAAAAAGTCTTTATTGATTTTTTTTTAGTACCTTTTAGTAATTTTTCAGCAAAATCCCCCCCCTTTTTTTTTTAATAGCGGTTTTTCTTTTTTCTGTACCATAACTTTTTATTATCAATCATAGGATCTTATAAGTAAATTCCAGACATTTTTGTTAAGTAGTTCTTTTGAAAACAGCAGGCCACGGGTTTGCGGCGGCAGCATTCAGCGGCCGACTCCATGCACTTTGGGGACTGGAGAATCCCTGGTGAATTCACTGCAGGGTGGGGAAATTTTATTCCCCGAAGTGCAGGGAACTACAGAACACCAAAATGTTGGCGTCATTTCGGTGCTCTGTGAGTAACCCATTTAGTGGTAAGGTTTTTTGCTGCCCCCTGGAAAGTGAAAGCCTAGGCCTTGCCTACCCAGGACATACTTGAAAATTAGTGAAATCTCAATGTATCCTTCCTGGTAAAATACTTTGCAAAAGTAAAAAAAAAAAAAAAAAAGGGGTGGGGCCACCAGTGCGGGCCGCCACCCCCTGGAAAGTGCCGCCATAGGCCTAGGCCTTGTTGGCCTAGGCCAAAATACACCACTGGAGGAGCCCCTAAAAAGATACCCACACACCCTGAATATATGGAGGAGCCCTAAAATATACCCACACCCCCCAATATATGGAGGAGCCCCTAAAATATACCCACACCCCCTGAATATATGGAGGAGCCCCTAAAATACAACCACACCCCCTGAATATATGGAGGAGCCCTAAAATACACCCACACCCCCTGAATATATGGAGGAGCCCCTAAAAACACACCCACACACCCTGAATATATGGAGGAGCCCCTAAAAAGACACCCACACACCCTGAATATATGGAGGAACCACTAAAAGGACACCCAAACACCCTGAATATATGGAGGAACCCCTAAAAAGACACCCACACACCCTGAATATATGGAGGAACCCCTAAAATGACATCCGCACACCCTGATTATTTGGAGGAGCCCCTAAAAAGACACCCGCACACCCTGAATATATGGAGGAAACATTAAAAACCAAAGATTTGGGACAAATTTGTGACTGTCCTTTTTAAATGGGGTCACTTAGGGAGTTAGTGTTTCAGCCTCTCCCAGTTTGACTGACCTAACTCTGTCACTGGGCTCAGTCTGGCTTTGTCTGGGATGAGGTGAATGACACTCCAGGCCGCTCCGCCGATACTATGTGACATATAAAACAGCTCATTTAGGCCATTAAATGCATGCTATGGGTGGAATACACTCTCCTTACTCTCCTTGTAAACAAGTTGCAGTTCCCTCATGTGATTAGGGGGGGTTGGATTTCGTCCTCTCACATTCACACACAGTGTCAGCTCAGCTTTTAGTTAAAGCTTGTGTCAAAATAAAACCCAAAACGCATAGTAACGTGTGCTTTTAGCTGTGATGTCAACATTTACATAAATTTAAAACCTGATAAAGCCATTGTGTCCTTTAATCTGCCCATCTCCTGCTAATCTCTGTATAACTCAGGAATGATTAACCCCGCGTATACATCACATGTTAATGTAGCAGCTCCATCACCCTGCAGTGCTGGTGCCTAGGCATAAAGCATATCTGTGCCCTCTCTACACCCCTTTTTATCTAATGATCTGCCGGACTACCTATCCATTTATCTGGCTGTATCTACCTTGCTATGCGTCACTGGCGCGCGCAGCCCGGGGTGCGCCCAAGGGATGTTTAATAACTGAAAACGTATGTAAAGAAGATTTTGCACAAAATGCACATTTTCCATTAGAAATAAGAGCCTGTAATCAGAGATACTGTCAGTGTTTACGCTGCTCATCATAAACCAGATAAGGGACTTCTATAATGTCAATGTAAGAGGCAAAAAAGACCTATTCATCCAACATTACGGTGTGTCTAGACACACCCCCCGCGCACACCTATGCTCTTTGTGTATCTAGACACCTTTGTTTATCTACTTCTATCTCTCCTTCTCTCTACTGTCTGTGTGTCTGTCCATTATCCTCGATCCCTGTCCATCTGTTTACCTTACTCTCTGCCTGACGCTCCTTCCATCTTACTCTCTGCCTGCCGCTCCTTCCACCTTACTCTCTGCCTGCCGCTCCTTCCATCTTACTCTCTGCCTGACGCTCCTTCCATTTTACTCTCTGCCTGACGCTCCTTCCATTTTACTCTCTGCCTGACGCTCCTTCCATCTTACTCTCTGCCTGCCGCTCCTTCCATCTTACTCTCTGCCTGACGCTCCTTCCATTTTACTCTCTGCCTGACGCTCCTTCCATTTTACTCTCTGCCTGACGCTCCTTCCACCTTACTCTCTGCCTGACGCTCCTTCCACCTTACTCTCTGCCTGCCGCTCCTTCCATCTTACTCTGTGCCTGCCGCTCCTTCCATTTTACTCTCTGCCTGACGCTCCTTCCACCTTCCTCTCTGCCTGCCGCTCCTTCCATCTTACTCTCTGCCTGACGCTCCTTCCACCTTACTCTCTGCCTGACGCTCCTTCCATCTTACTCTCTGCCTGCCGCTCCTTCCATCTTACTCTGTGCCTGCCGCTCCTTCCATTTTACTCTCTGCCTGACGCTCCTTCCACCTTCCTCTCTGCCTGCCGCTCCTTCCATCTTACTCTCTGCCTGACGCTCCTTCCACCTTACTCTCTGCCTGACGCTCCTTCCATCTTACTCTCTGCCTGACGCTCCTTCCATCTTACTCTCTGCCTGACGCTCCTTCCATCTTACTCTCTGCCTGACACTCGTTCTACCTTATTCTTGGCCTGCCTCTCAGTCTATCCTTCTGCCTCTATGTCTGAGTATCTGAATACCTATGTATGTCTGCTTTACTCGTGGACTACTTCATCTGTATCTCTATCCTTGTCTATCTCAATGTCTACCCCTCTGCCTCTCTGCTGTTTGTCTGCCTGCCTCTCTACCTTTATGTTGTTTTCTCTGTCTGCCGTGATTTCTGCCTGTCTGGCTTTCTTACTTTCTGTCTTTCACTCTACCTCTCTGCTGTCTATGTTTGTATATAAATACCTGTCTGTCTAGCTCTATGTTGGCCACTCTTACTCTCTGTCTCTTTACGTCTACCCCTCTGTCTCTTAATCTTTGTTTACCTGTCCATCTGTATCTCTACCTCTCTACTGTCTGTCCATCTTCCTCCATCCCTGTCTGTCTCAAGGTCTAACCTCTTGTCTGTCGTCTGTCTGTCTACCTTTAGGTCTGCCCCTTTGTATCTCTACCTCTATATCTGTGTGTCTTAATGCCTGTCCATCTCAAAGCCTGCCTTTCTGTCTCTCTACCTCTGCACTGTCCGTCTCTTTCCCCCTCTATGCCTGCCTGTCACATTTTCTATAATATAGTTTAATTACAAATATATTGCACAGACACGTTCCGCATTCTGAATTCACATGTATCAAACCAGGGGGTCATTCAGTAACCGCTAGTGTTTGTCAACGTTGCCAATACTGCAAAGATTGCTGGTGTTGCAATCCCAAAAACCACTGGAGTTTTCCAAAAATTTAATCCAAAGAGCGTCAGGAGAAGCGTCACAGTTTATCTTATTCTGACGCTCTTCGGGTTCAGCATTTGAGAAGCACCACCGTTTATCAACCTTCGCCGGTGTTGGCAACTTTAGCAAACACCAGCAGTTACTGAATAGCCACCTTAGTTTGAAATAAACCGACACATTGTGTGTGTGTGTGTGTGTATATGTGTGTGTGTGTGTCACGCTTGATGCTGTAGACAGTGTATAAAAAAAAAATACGCACACACGTTCTGTTGTCAGATTAGTCAGGCTGTACAGATTCCATTAAAATCCTGTGGTGTTATTTCTGCCGTGGTTGGGATTGGGTTCATTGTGATGCGGGGAGGAGGCGGTGGTGCTGGAGGAGGGTTCGGCAATGTCCGGCCCCTCCTGTACAGGTTATACGAGTCCCCAGTACAGGTGAGCAATGCTCAAGAGGAAGAACCTTCCAAAACCCTGCCAAGTCTGACAGTGCTAGAAAAAGCGTGAGAGAGCGCCGGACGCTGGACACGGGTACGTAGACTCTGCTTATATCACTTATATATGTTTTAAAGAAGTCCTACTTAACCTTTTCCCCATATTCTGTCATTTCCTGGTTGTCCTACGCAACGGACGAGTATATGTCAGGAACCAACGTCCAGCCCCAGGATACAGAGAGCAGCTTTAGGTAATATATCGAGGAAAAGGGACACGGGGGAGCAAGGGTCTGACCCTCTAATATCATACTTATATTATATTTTAGAGGCGCATTGTTGGAGGCTGTAACTACTTTGCAGCTCTAGTACACACCGCACACCCCAAATATATGGAGAAGCCCCTAAAAAGACACCCGCACACCCTGAATATATGGAGGAACCCCTAAAAAGACACCCGCACACCCTGAATATATGGAGGAGCCCCTAAAAAGACACCCACACACCCTGACTATATGGAGGAACCCCTAAAAACACACCCACACACCCTGAATATATGGAGGAACCCCTAAAAGGACACCCGCACACCCTGAATATATGGAGGAACCCCTAAAATGACACCCGCACACCCTGAATATATGGAGGAACCCCTAAAAAGACACCCACACACCCTGAATATATGGAGGAACCCCTAAAAACACACCCACACACCCTGAATATATGGTGGAGCCCCTAAAAAGACACACACACACCCTGAGTATATGGAGGAGCCCCTAAAAACACACCCACACACCCTGAATATATGGAGGAACCCCTACAAAGACACCCACACACCCTGAATATATGGAGGAGCCCCTAAAAACACACCCACACACCCTGAATATATGGTGGAGCCCCTAAAAAGACACACACACACCCTGAATATATGGAGGAGCCCCTAAAAACACACCCACACACCCTGAATATATGGAGGAACCCCTAAAAAGACACCCCCACAACCTGAATATATGGAGGAACCCCTAAAAACACACCCACACACCCTGAATATATGGAGGAGCCCCTAAAAGGACACCCACACACCCTGAATATATGGAGGAACCCCTAAAAAGACACCCACACACCCTGAATATATGAAGGAGCCCCTAAAAAGACACCCTGAATATATGGAGGAGCCTCTAAATAGACACCCACACACCCTGAATATATGGAGGAGCCCCTAAATAGACACCCACACACCCTGAATATATGGAGGAACCCCTAAAAAGACCCCCCCACAACCTGAATATATGGAGGAACCCCTAAAAAGACACCCCCACAACCTGAATATATGGAGGAACCCCTAAAAACACACCCGCACACCCTGAATATATGGAGGAACCCCTAAAAAGACACCCACACACCCTGAATATATGGAGGAACCCCTAAAAAGACACCCCCACAACCTGAATATATGGAGGAACCCCTAAAAACACACCCGCACACCCTGAATATATGGAGGAACCCCTAAAAAGACACCCACACACCCTGAATATATGGAGGAGCTCCTAAAAATACACCTGCACACCCTGAATATATGGGGGAGCCCCTAAAAAAAACACCCGCACACCCTGAAAATATGGAAGAACCCCATAAAAATAAATAAAAAAGGTAAAAGGGGACAGTCCGTCCTAAATAGGGTCACTCGGATGGTACGGCCTCAGGAACTACAGGTATAGCACCATGGCAGTAACATTGATGTGCGTTATATTTTGGTTTAGTTTCATTGTATCACATGAAAAAAGTGAATATTTAACAGGTTTGTATTTGACGGACCGTATCACTTTCTTATTGACCATGACCTCCCGGTCAACCTGGTTATACGGATAGCTTGTAATAACAATTGCTTTGCTTCGCCATCCCAGCTGCTTTGGAACTACATGTCCCATGATGCTCAGCCAAACCAGTCAGACTGCCGAGCAGTCACTGTTAGCAGTGCAAAGCTTTTGTATACAACCCTTTTCAGCTGGAGAGCAGGTTTCCCTCACCAAAAATCAATATATTGACACAGAGACGCACAGGTCCCGGTGTAATAATTAAAGAAGAAAAAGTGTCTTTATCTGGTTTATCTGTGATTTATGGTGACGCAAGGCGGCTGGCACGATGTTTGACTAGATTGCGGTTGTAAAAACGTGGTTTGTGATTTTCAGCCCGAGCCCAGGAGAGATAAACCGTTGACTGTTCTTTATTCGGCCAATAATGGCTTATGCCTCTTTGATGACATCACAGTATGGCAACAATGACATCACGGAGAGTCATAGGCAATGTACTCGAGAAAGTGCGTAGTTTGGGGAGTCCAGGGGTAAAATAGGCTTGTGATCCCATGTAATTACTTTTCACAGGAGCCTTGGGGGGTGAGTTTTGTGCAATGCGCACCTCCTAGGTCCTAAAACAATCATCCCGGCCCCATGTAATCCACACACATACACCCAGGGCTGAATCATATGTATGGCGTTTCGTCTGGAGATCCAATGCTAGTTTCACCGCTGGCAACGTCAGCCGTATCAGATGAAAGTGTGACGTGTCCAGACGTACAAGGAGCATTGAATTCTTTTAACCCTTCGGATTCCATTCCCATGAGTAGCACATTACTGGGATCATGCTGGCCTGGATTCTTGGAGTTAATGGCTGACGGTGCCGGTTCATGTTTCCGTGCGCCGCGTTACGGAAGACAATCGGGCATTTTGTCTCTTGATACCAGAAACCTTGTGTTTTCATTCGAGGCCAGGATGGGAAATGCTAGCCGGGAGGGGGGGGGGGGGCTGACATAAATCGACAGAAACACAGACTTCCTCAAGGCGACGCACGTCTAATCATTAATTTATAAAGCATTTTACCAGGTGTGTGTATATGTAATATATATACACACACACAATTAGGAGCACGAAGATCATAAGCACAAATCATATCAAGTGTCCCTTTCCTTATTTTAGATGCCTTATTCTGGTTTTATCCAATAATGTTCCTCTTTTAGGGGTTCCTCCATATATTCAGGGTGTGTGGGTGTCTTTTTAGGGGCTCCTCCAATATATTCAGGGTGTGTGGGTGTCTTTTAGGGGTTCCTCCATATATTCAGGTGTGCGGGTGTCTTTTTAGGGGTTCCTCATATATTCAGGGTGTGGGGTGTCTTTTAGGGGCTCCTCCATATATTCAGGGTGTGTGGGTGTCTTTAGGGGCTCCTCCATATATTCAGGGTGTGCGGGTGTGTTTTTAGGGGCTCCTCCATATATTCAGGGTGTGGCGGGTGTTTTTAGGGGTTCCTCCATATATTCAGGGTGTGCGGGTGTCTTTTTTAGGGCTCCTCCATATATTCAGGGTGTGCGGGTGTGTTTTTAGGGGTTCCTCCATATATTCAGGGTGTGTGGGGTCTTTTTAGGGGCTCCTCCATATATTCAGGGTGTGTGGGTGTCTTTAGGGTTCCTCCATATATTCAGGGTGTGCGGGTGTCTTTTTAGGGGTTCCTCCATATATTCAGGGTGTGGGGTGTCTTTTTAGGGGCTCCTCCATATATTCAGGGTGTGTGGGTGCTTTAGGGGCTCCTCCATATATTCAGGGTGTGCGGGTGTGTTTTTTAGGGGCTCCTCCATATATTCAGGGTGTGCGGGTGTCTTTTTAGGGGCTCCTCCATATATTCAGGGTGTGCGGGTGTCTTTTTAGGGGTTCCTCCATATATTCAGGGTGTGTGGGTGTATTTTTAGGGGCTCCTCCATATATTCAGGGTGTGCGGGTGTCTTTTTAGGGTCTCCTCCATATATTCAGGGTGTGCGGGTGTGTTTTTAGGGGCTCCTCCATATATTCAGGGTGTGTGGGTGTGTTTTTAGGGGCTCCTCCATATATTCAGGTGTGTGCGGTGTTTTTTTAGGGTTCCTCCATATATTCAGGGTGTGCGGGTGTGTTTTAGGGGCTCCTCCATATATTCAGGTGTGTGGGTGTCTTTTAGGGGCTCCTCCATATATTCAGGGTGTGCGGGTGTGTTTTTAGGGGCTCCTCCATATATTCAGGGTGTGCGGGTGTCTTTTTAGGGGTTCCTCCATATATTCAGGTGTGTGGGTGTATTTTTAGGGGCTCCTCCATATATTCAGGGTGTGCGGGTGTCTTTTTAGGGGCTCCTCCATATATTCAGGGTGTGTGGGTGTGTTTTTAGGGCTCCTTCATATATTCAGGGTGTGCGGGTGTGTTTTTAGGGGCTCCTCCATATATTCAGGGTGTGTGTCTTTTTAGGGGTTCCTCCATATATTCAGGGTGTGTGGGTGTCTTTTAGGGGTTCCTCCATATATTCAGGGTGTGCGGGTGTCTTTTTAGGGGCTCCTCCATATATTCAGGGTGTGTGGGTGTGTTTTTTAAGGTTCCCTCCATATATTCAGGGTGTGTGGGTGTTGTTTTTAGGGGCTCCTTCATATATTCAGGGTGTGCGGGTGTGTTTTTAGGGGTTCCTCCATATATTCAGGTGTGTGGGTGTCTTTTTAGGGGTTCCTCCATATATTCAGGGTGTGTGGGTGTGTTTTAGGGGCTCCTCCATATATTCAGAGTGTGTGGGTGTGTTTTTAGGGGTTCCTCGATATATTCAGGGTGTGTGGGTGTCTCTTTGGGGGCTCCTCCATATAATTCAGGGTGTGCGGGTGTCTATTTAGAGGTTCCTCCATATATTCAGGGTGTTGTGGGTGTGTTTTTTAGGGGCTCCTTCATATATTCAGGGTGTGCGGGTGTGTTTTTAGGGGCTCCTCCATATATTCAGGGTGTGCGGGTGTCTTTTTGGGGCTCCTCCATATATTCAGGGTGTGTGGGTGTCTTTTTAGGGGCTCCTCCATATATTCAGGGTGTGTGGGTGTCTTTTTAGGGGCTCCTCCATATATTCAGGGTGTGCGGGTGTCTATTTAGAGTTCCTCCATATATTCAGGGTGTGTGGGTGTATTTTTAGGGGCTCCTCCATATATTCAGAGGTGTGGATGTGTTTTTAGGGCTCCTCCATATATTCAGAGTGTGTGGGTGTCTTTTTAGGGGCTCCTCCATATAATTCAGGGTGTGCGGGTGTGTTTTTAGGGGCTCCTCCATATATGCAGGGTGGTGCGGGTGTTTTTAGGGGTTCCTCCATATATTCAGGGTGTGCGGGTGTCTTTTTAGGGGCTCCTCCATATATTCAGGGTGTGCGGGTGTCTTTTTAGGGGTCCTCCATATATTCAGGGTGTGTGGGTGTATTTTTAGGGGCTCCTCCATATATTCAGGGTGTGCGGGTGTCTTTTTAGGGTCTCCTCCATATATTCAGGGTGTGTGGGTGTGTTTTTAAGGGTTCCTCCATATATTCAAGGTGTGTGGGTGTGTTTTTAGGGGCTCCTTCATATATTCAGGTGTGCGGGTGTGTTTTTAGGGGCTTCCCATATATTCAGGTGTGTGGGTGTCTTTTTAGGGGTCCTCCATATATTCAGGGTGTGCGGGTGTCTTTTTAGGGGCTCCTCCATATATTCAGGGTGCGTGGGTGTCTTTTAGGGGCTCCTCCATATATTCAGGGTGTGTGGGTGTCTTTTTAGCTTCCTCCATATATTCAGGGTGTGCGGGTGTGTTTTTAGGGGCTCCTCCATATATTCAGGGTGTGTGTCTTTTTAGGGTTCCTCCATATATTCAGGGTGTGTGGGTGTCTTTTTAGGGGTTCCTCCATATATTCAGGGTGTGCGGGTGTCTTTTTAGGGGCTCCTCCATATATTTCAGGGTGTGCGGGTGTCTTTTTAGGGGTTCCTCCATATATAGGGTGTGTGGGTGTATTTTTAGGGGCTCCTCCATATATTCAGGGTGTGCGGGTGTCTTTTTAGGGTCTCCTCCATATATTCAGGGTGTGTGGGTGTGTTTTTAGGGGTTCCTCCATATATTCAGGGTGTGTGGGTGTGTTTTTAGGGGCTCCTTCATATATTCAGGGTGTGCGGGTGTGTTTTTAGGGGCTCCTCCATATATTCAGGGTGTGCGGGTGTCTTTTTAGGGGCTCCTCCATATATTCAGGGTGTGTGGGTGTGTTTTTAAGGGTTCCTCCATATATTCAGGGTGTGTGGGTGTCTCTTTGGGGGCTCCTCCATATATTCAGGGTGTGCGGGTGTCTATTTAGAGGTTCCTCCATATATTCAGGGTGTGTGGGTGTGTTTTTAGGGGCTCCTTCATATATTCAGGGTGTGCGGGTGTGTTTTTAGGGGCTCTTCCATATATTCAGGGTGTGCGGGTGTCTTTTTAGGGGCTCCTCCATATATTCAGGGTGTGTGGGTGTCTTTTTAGGGGCTCCTCCATATATTCAGGGTGTGCGGGTGTGTTTTTAGGGGCTCCTCCATATATTCAGGGTGTGCGGGTGTGTTTTTTAGGGGCTCCTCCATATATTCAGGGTGTGTGGGTGTCTTTTTAGGGGTTCCTCCATATATTCAGGGTGTGCGGGTGTGTTTTTTAGGGGCTCTTCCATATATTCAGGGTGTGCGGGTGTCTTTTTAGGGGCTCCTCCATATATTCAGGGTGTGTGGGTGTCTTTTTAGGGGCTCCTCCATATATTCAGGGTGTGTGGGTGTCTTTTTAGGGGCTCCTCCATATATTCAGGGTGTGTGGTGTGATTTTTAGGGGCTCCTCCATATATTCAGGGTGTGCGGGTGTCTTTTTAGGGGCTCCTCCATATATTCAGGGTGTGTGGGTGTCTTTTTTAGGGCTCCTCCATATATTCAGAGTGTGTGGGTGTGTTTTTTAGGGGTTCCTCGATATATTCAGGGGGTGGATGTGTTTTTAGGGGCTCCTCCATATATTCAGAGTGTGTGGGTGTCTTTTTAGGGGCTCCTCCATATATTCAGGGTGTGTGGGTGTATTTTTAGGGGTTCCTCCATATATTCAGGGTGTGCGGGTGTCTTTTTAGGGGCTCCTCCATATATTCAGGGTGTGTGTGTCTATTTAGAGGTTCCTCCATATATTCAGGGTGTGTGGGTGTGTTTTTAGGGGCTCCTCCATATATTCAGAGTGTGTGGGTGTGTTTTTAGGGGTTCCTCGATATATTCAGGGTGTGTGGGTGTCTCTTTGGGGGCTCCTCCATATATTCAGGGTGTGTGGGTGTGTTTTTAGGGGCTCCTTCATATATTCAGGGTGTGCGGGTGTCTTTTTAGGGGTTCCTCCATATATTCAGGGTGTGTGGGTGTCTTTTTAGAGGTTCCTCCATATATTCAGGGTGTGTGGGTGTGTTTTTAGGGGCTCCTCCATATATTCAGGGTGTGTGGGTGTGTTTTTAGGGGTTCCTCGATATATTCAGGGTGTGGGTGTCTATTTAGAGGTTCCTCCATATATTCAGGGTGTGTGGGTGTGTTTTTAGGGGCTCCTTCATATATTCAGGGTGTGCGGGTGTCTTTTTAGGGGTTCCTCCATATATTCAGGGTGTGTGGGTGTCTTTTTAGAGGTTCCTCCATATATTCAGGGTGTGCGGGTGTCTTTTTAGGGGCTCCTCCATATATTCAGGGTGTGTGGGTGTGTTTTTAGGGGTTCCTCGATATATTCAGGGTGTGCGGGTGTCTATTCAGGGTGTGCAGGTGTCTTTTTAGGGGCTCCTCCAGGGTGTTGGGGTGTATAACAGAGCTGAAGAGCAATACCACTCCCAAAGGTCGGCAAACTTGTAGTAACAAAACATTTGGAAGGACATTTCCCATGTGGCTTTTCCGACAAAATGAGTGGCTGAGCATCATGGGAGATGTAGTTCCAAAAAAGTCTAGTTTGAGCTTCCCTGCTCTAAACTATAATAAACGTTAGTAATCACTCGCTGTAAATTAGGTTCTTCGCTCTTGTTCTAAATGACATTTCATTGAATTAATGGCCTCGATAGGTCGTGACGTCATCTAAAAAGTCTTTAAATGGCCTGGTCTTTGGCTCCGCCCCCAGCGCCAGGTAATGAGGCGCGTCGGGGAGTTGTGGTGAGATTTTTCAGTTTTCTAGATAGTGTTTAAATATTATTTTTCTTGGCGACTCTGTGAAATTAAGGGCAAAGTAGAATTCTTTACGTTGTTTTGATCTTTGACCCCCCAAATTGTTCTGGATTTGCCATTTATCTGGGGTCAACACAGAAACAATCTGAGGCTTCATCTGCAAATACAAAAACAATCCCCCCCCCCCCCCCAGCACACAAATCAGGGCGGCTGAATGGATTGGGAGTTTCAGTGAGATTAGCCAGGGCGTGCGAGTAAACAAATCATTTCCCCTTTAAACAGAGGTTATAAAATGCATTGTGCAGGGCTGCTTGCTTATGTACACAGCCCTGTAGAGTGCATATAATAACCATAAAGCACTTTAATGTGTTCCCTATTCACCAGAAACTCAGAATCCCTATGCAGTCCGCATTTTATGCTATACCCCTGTAAGGATTAGAGCCCATTGGCTGGTTTGAGGAGTTTACAATCTATTCTGAATCCCTCAAGGTAGTCACAAGAGCTTACAATCTATTCTGAATCCCTCAAGGTAGTCACAAGAGCTTACAATCTATTCTGAATCCATCGAGGTAGTCACAAGAGCTTACAATCTATTCTGAATCCCTCGAGGTAGTCACAAGAGCTTACAATCCATTCTGAATCCCTCGAGGTAGTCTCAAGAGCTTACAATCTATTCTGAATCCCTCGAGGTAGTCACAAGAGCTTACAATCTATTCTGAATCCCTCGAGGTAGTCACAAGAGCTTACAATCTATTCTGAATCCATCGAGGTAGTCTCAAGAGCTTACAATCTATTCTGAATCCCTCGAGGTAGTCACAAGAGCTTACAATCTATTCTGAATCCATCGAGGTAGTCTCAAGAGCTTACAATCTATTCTGAATCCCTCGAGGTAGTCACAAGAGCTTACAATCTATTCTGAATCCCTCGAGGTAGTCACAAGAGCTTACAATCCATTCTGAATCCCTCGAGGTAGTCACAAGAGCTTACAATCTATTCTGAATCCCTCGAGGTAGTCACAAGAGCTTACAATCTATTCTGAATCCCTCGAGGTAGTCACAAGAGCTTACAATCTATTCTGAATCCCTCAAGGTAGTCACAAGAGCTTACAATCTATTCTGAATCGCTCGAGGTAGTCTCAAGAGCAAGGATCTCAAACGCTGGCCCCCCAGATGTTTATTGTCTACAATTCCCAGAATTCTTTTACTGCAATAAATGGCCAGAGAATCATGGGAGGTGTAGTTCAGAAACATCTGGGGTGGGTCGGAGTTTGACATCTCTGCTCAAGAGCTTGCAGACTCTTCTGCATCGTCCATGTTTGTCTCAAGAGTTTGCAATCTGTTCTGCATCCTCGTGGTAGTCCTAAGGGCTTGCAATCTAGTGTACATCCCCTAAGGGGGTCTCAAGAGCTTGCAATCTATTCTACATCCATCAAGGTATTCACAAGAGCTTGCATTCTATTCGGAATCCTTCAAGGTATTCTCAAGACCTTACAGGCTCTTCTGCATTGTCCTTGTTAGCCTAAAGAGCTTGCAATCTGTTCTGCATCCCCAAGTTGGTTTCAAGAGCTTGTAATCTTTTCTGCATCCCTCACTCTAGCCTGAAGAGCTTGCACTCTATATTTACATTCCACTTTAAAGTGCTTGCAGTCAATCTATCCTATATCCCTCAGGCTAGTCTCACAAGCTTGCACTCTATTCCATATCTCTCGGGCTGGTTTCAAGAGCTTACATTCTATTATACGTCAATCGGGCTGGTCTTAAGAGCTTGCAATCCATCAAATAACTCAGTCTGCTCCCACGATCTTCCATTTATATCCCATATGTGCTTGACAGCTATACCCCCTCCCAAGCTGGTCCCAAGAGCTTGCAACCTTTTTTCTGCATTTATCTTTCGCAGGATTTGGCTGTGAAGACGTCGGTGGGATTCGTCCTGTACATTGTTTCCTTTCTTGAAATGTATTTAAAGAGAAATAATATCAAGGATTATTACCCTCATTAAAAGCGAATGACTTGTGGTTCTGTAATGGCATTCCGTGCAGTTTATAGGGAGGATGAAGACACATGGAAGGATGAATAGCAGGTTATATGGATGTTTGGATGCCTCATGTTACAATTAATTGCTCGCTACGCCTCCTTAAGCTGGACGTCTGCCCTAAATTAAAACCCACATCGCAGCTTCATCATAAAGGTGCGGCTTCCATATGAAAACCTAATTACACGGTTTCCTCAAATCTGAGCAAAGTGTGCCGATTTCCAGCATTGCGTCACCTTGATCGAGGCGTGGTGGAGACTTTCCGTAGGTTTCCACGGCAGGTTAAACCCCGGTCTATATAACCCTGTCACTCGAGGCTTTTGTTGTGGCTTGTCCATGGCTTGAGACGATGTTCATCATCGCGGAGGTAAAAGGTTTCCCTAGTCACGAGTTGCCGAAAGGAATCCGGACACGACACTGAATTTAGAAATGAAGTCTTGCGCCGGTCTCCAGCGTGCACCCCGGGTGTGGAAATTAAATCGGGTGCCCCCTTTCACCACTTCTTTTTATCTTGATTGCCAAGCGACTGGTTGTGCCGATTTAAAATCAATGGCTTCATGCCGGGCTTAGAAACATGTCTATCACTTTAAGGTGCCAGTAAGAAAACGTGGTAGCCAACTACTTATTTTTCGGACCACGACAAAGTTTAGTGTCAATTTGTGTAGAATAAATCAAGAAATTTAGGAGCCGGAGGTGAAATACTAGGAGCCATGGCAACTCGGCCCCTGGATTTGTTGAGCCGTAACTTGGTGCCCAACATCTTCCACTACTATTGATCGACCTAAGGATTCTGTCAGTTAAGTGTTTTTGGGGCGAAATGTGGAAATGCTTTGTGTACAATGTTTACAGATTGAAACAAGCACTGGAGGTATAAATGGGCAAAAATAAAAAAAAAATAGGGGTTATTCACATAACGGCGAACTGCACCAAACAGAGAATTTCCCCCGTACGGTGCAATTTCGTGGCAGTTTGTCTATTCACTAAACTGTCAGTTTGCCAAATACTCGCGACATGACAGCAAAATACAGCGCACTTCAACGCAATTTGGTGGCAGCGAAAACATCCCATAGATAAGTACTGGTTGATCTATTCAGAGAACGTCGAACTTCACCGAAGTGTCAGGGAAATGCCCAGATTTACAGGGATTCAGTTCGACAGGTTTAAACAGGCGAATCCCATAGGATTTAATGTAAGAAAAATATCATTTTTAAAAATAAAAAAAAGTTTATTCTTTATTTTGGTCTATATATGTCACTGGGTGCATCCATTGTGTGATATTTCCCTCTATATGGGTCACTGGGTGCATCCATTGTGTGATATTTTCCTCTATATGGGTCACTGGGTGCATCCATTGTGTGATATTTTCCTCTATATGTGTCGCTGGGTGCATCCATTGTGTGATATTTTCCTCTATATGTGTCACTGGGTGCATCCATTGTGTGATATTTTCCGCTATATGTGTCACTGGGCGCATCCATTGTGTGATATTTTCCTCTATATGTGTCACTGGGTGCATCCATTGAGTGATATTTTCCGCTATGTGTCACTGGGTGCATCCATTGTGTGACATTTTGTGTTGTAGCTTTCCATCACTTGCTCCTCACTGTGCGGCTTTGGTCATAGAATGGAGTGAATGGGTCAGTCACCGTCTCACATCATTGTATTGTGTGGGATGTATTCAAAGGACATCACCAGGGGGATATTTTAAGCTCCCTGTCGTATCTCATTCAGCTGCCAGCTATTTATTCTGGTAGTGTGGAGAACAATAGACACCATGCAGCCTTAAACATTTGCTCCTCCACCTCATTAACTGGTAGATATTGTAGACTAAATAAACAAGAGGCACAAAGTCCCATTGACTGATAAATATTGTAGATGGACCACAGATGTAAAGTAAAACTTTTGCACTGATTTTGGTAAATGTTGCATCATGGGAAAAATTCACAAAATGATAAACAGAAGATCAAAAAACTAACCTTATTTCTTCTTTTTACATGAAATTACTTAAAAAAAAAAAAAACATCAGCATGTGTTTCAGAATGTGATTTTGTTTGTAATGCACAAGTGATCTAGTTGCAGCTTATGTTCGTGGTAGTGTCCCTGTAAGTGTTCTTGTAGGGTATGTTGTTTACTTAGTATGTGGTTTAGTTTCTGAAGGCGGAGGATATTCCTCTTGACATCAGCACATGTATTTTTAGTGTAATTCTGGTGACACGTCCATTAATTAATTCTGGTTTCTCATGTTTAATCGCCAGGTAGAGCAGAACGAAGATAACATAACATGGAATGATTCACCGATCTGACCTGGACATCAAGAATAGTTGGCTGTTGCCTTTAGAGGAAACCTCAAAAGCTTCTCATGGTGGGTCCAGAGAGCTTCCAAAAACCACAGAATGTGAACAAGGACACGTTAAAAAGTGTTGAGGGTGCCGAGGGGCATACAGAACTAAGCATGGATTCGGATCAGACAAATGCCACAGGGCTCGTGGCCGAGCTCCCGATACCCAAACCGAGAAGTCGGTCTTTGATGCAAGATGACCCCATGCTTGCGGATCAACCTTCTGAAGTGTTGGAAACACCAGAACTTCAGAAGAAGCCAAAGACTGTTGGGTTTGCCGACGCGGATGAGGTGATTGTTTCCAAACCAAACGGCGGTGAAGAACTCTCAAAAGAAGTCGATTTAATAGACATGGATAATGAGCTCGCACCTCCACAAAAGGATGTACATTTGCCAAATGGTTCCGAGGAGAATAAAGTGGAAAACCCATTTTTTGAAGATCAAGGAAACAAAACAGAGAGTGGTGGCCAAATGGTACCACTAGTGGACCTTAGCACTGCACTCCAAAGGAAAATAAGTGCTCCTTCTTGCTTGTGTAAAGAGTGTGTCCAAAACTGTGGCATCTGCACTCATAACGGGCAACAATCGGAGGAAGAAGAGGAGGATAAAGATATTGATTCGCTGCAGAACGACGCAGACTCTGAGTCGTCTAGCATGGATAAGAGCAGAAGTGGTTCAGAGAGATCCAGACGCTCAAACTCATCTGAAGGGGAGAATGTGGGCAGCAAGTACGAAGACACCCAGACGACCTTGCCCTATCCAGACCCCAGCAGGCCACCAGACTCTATTACAAGACTGAGCAATGCCGGGCTCTACGAGCCCAAAGAAGAGTCAATGAAGAAGAGCGAGATGGACAACCATGAAGAGAAACAAGATGTTGGACCACAAATAGCATATCCTACCATCTGCGTCCAAAGTCAGGTTTATAACGAATGTTCAGAGATCCCCAATCACGAGGAATTTAGGGAGTCGTGTGTGAAGCTGGACATTGAGAAAGGCGAACCGGAGAAAATGTACCTACTGCATAACCACCATTCCAGGGATGAATCGGTCTACAACACGACGGATTGCTACACGTGTAAAAGTAGCTGTGTGAAAATGCTGGTGTCCTTCTTGATCTCCCTTCTCTTTTTCCCAGCCTTTTTATTTGTGACATACAAGTGGTTGCCTTTTGATACACCCAAGATGCCAGATATTCCCACAAGGCTCGTCTACACATTGAGATGCGGTGCCTTTGCATCTTTTCCCATCGTTTTGGGTAAGGAAGACTTTACTGAACTTAATCACAGAATGGGACAAGTGGGAAATACCATAAAGTGGTCCACCTGAACCGCACAAAAATGTTGGAGTTTCTTCATATCATAATATTCGTGATATGGAGTCTCCTTGTTCTGCTAGATGGTTTTCTTCTGTGGTTGCACATCGATTTTTATGGGTAGTGGGATGGGAAATGTCCATATGCCATTGGACGGGTAGAAAGCCGTTAAGCGCTCATCAGAGCAGATCATACGATAGGATTTATGTATTAAACATGTAGCCAAATACATATTTTTAGGACCAAGGCAATGTTTTGTTTATAGACTTATGTAAATAATCTAAAATATTAAGACTAAGCAAAAAGCAAGGTTTGTGAGGGCCCTGAAAAAAGGGGAACCCCACAAGGTTTGTGAGTGCTCTGAAACGGGCAACACCAAGGTTTGTGAGGGCCCTGAAAAAAGGGGCAACACCACAAGGTTTGTGAGGGCCCTGAAACGGGCAACACCACAAGGTTTGTGAGGACCCTGAAAAAACGGGCAACACCACAAGGTTTGAGAGGGCCCTGAAAAAAGGACAACCCCACAAGGTTTGTGGGGGCCCTGAAAAAAGGGGCAACACCACAAGGTTTGTGGGGGCCCTGAAAAAAGGGGCAACACCACAAGGTTTGTGAGGGCCCTGAAAAAAGGACAACCCCACAAGGTTTGTGAGGGCCCTGAAAAAAGGACAACCCCACAAGGTTTGTGAGGGCCCTGAAAAAAGGACAACCCCACAAGGTTTGTGAGGGCCCTGAAAAAAGGGGCAACACCACAAGGTTTGTGAGGGCCCTGAAAAAAGGGCAACCCCACAAGGTTTGAGGGCCTTGAAAAAAGGGGCAACACCACAAGGGTTGTGAGGGTCCTGAAAAAAGGGGCAACACCACAAGGTTTGTGAGGGCCCTGAAAAAAGGGGCAACACCACAAGGTTTGTGAGGGCCCTGAAAAAAGGGGCAACACCACAAGGTTTGTGAGGGCCCTGAAAAAAGGGGCAAAACCACAAGGTTTGTGAGGGCCCTGAAAAAAGGGGCAACACCACAAGGTTTGTGAGGGCCCTGAAAAAAAAGGCAACAAAACAAGGTTTGTGAAGGTCCAGAGAACTGTCAACAGCATTAGTGGGCTGCACTGCGGTAGGTCCCAGCTCAGGTCTCACAAGGGTTTTAGCTCAATAGTGCCATTACAGAGTAGACAGAACCATATGCAAATCAGTCTGCCATCACGCAGAAAGGATGGCCAATACTGAAATGCCAAGGACGTCCTCTCTGCACAAGAGGATCCGCTGCCCCCACTGATTGTTTTGGCCTTCTTTCACCTCGTCAGGAGGGCATAACTGATAACTCACTAGGCACCACGAGAAAGGGGTTCACGTCTGGATCACCCTGTACACTATGAGTGAGCAACTATACCATCACTGCCACGAACCGATAGACTAATAAAGAACCGTTGGGTAGGATCAGATTAGGACTTGTGTAGATAATTCTAAATCACGTAATCTTAAATTGTATGCCACCTATTGGACATGTCTGTCTTCCTTTCATTCTAGGGGTCGTTGTCCATGGAATAGCACGCCTATGCGTCTCCTCGTTCGATCCCTTTAAGGCACCAGAGAGGGAAGTGAAGATCCACCGGCGTTTCGTGAAACAGAGCGTCTTGCTGTTCGTCTTGTATTTCTTTAATCTTTCCGTCTTGGCCACGTACCTTCCCCAACACTACCTGAAGTGCATCCCGCTACTGACCGGCCTATTCGCTCTCGCCCAGTAAGTAAAGCATAACGTGGACAGTATAAACAGTATAAACCGACGGCCATCTTGGATCAGTTGGCCTGTGCAGGCTCCTGTTGCAACTAGCCTTTGGTGTGGCCCTGTTCCATTATGGTCCATTCAGCTGCGAGAGGTGAAGAGAGTATTCCCCCTTGCTGACTCCCGCATGACATGTGTGCACCAAAAAACCCATTCCTTACCTTATGAAGCCAACATGTTAATGGGCAGTAAAGGAAAAATAATAATCCCATTATTTTTAATGATAACCCATTGTGGCCCTGTTATTCCAATATGGCGGAAATAGGCAACATTCATGCTCATCCAGAATCAGTTTATGCACAAACTGAGTTTGGGCTATTATGCAAATACCAAGAATATAATCTTCTTTTCACTTTAAAGCAACAAAACCAATGATTTCTATAGAAAAGGCTAATAATTTAGGTATTCTTATACATAGTACACAATTCGGGAGGCCTTTCCGCAGACGTTTTCCGCTGTCATTTGCATTGTAAATGATATGGTCTGTGTTCTAGCCATGTCGTTGTATCTTTTTACATACAATTTCATTGTGTGATGGGATAGAGAGCAGCAGACTTGACATAATAATGTATATTAGTGATGCACCGGAATTAAAATTTCCGACCGATACTGAAAACTCGGGATCAGCTCAGCCGATCAGACGAAAATCAGTCATCCGAACCTGGGCCTTGAGACCCAACAAAGCCCCCTGCTCGGACGGCCTCCAGGCCCAAGCCAAGGGCTCACCTGGGCCTGAAGGCCGGCCGAGCCACTTGCTCGGCCGGCCCCCAGGCCCTGGTTCAGATGACTGCTTTTCAGGCTTTTTTTTTTCCCAGCCAATTTTTCCTTTCGGCCGAAAGCACCATTTTCGGGCGATAATTTCAGTGGCCGAAATGTCGGTGCATCCCTAATGTATATTTCAGATTTATATGCAGATACTGGCCATTGTAGCTCGTCATTGTTCCCATTTTAAGGCACATCTTCAATTATAATTTTTGTCATAAAACTCCAATAAAAATGGAAAAAAAAGCTAGAGAAAAGGAAATATTTGCTGTAATATATTTTTAATAACTTTTTACAGTAAAGTAATTTTTTAAGTGTGTTCGTTAAATACAATAACATTAGTGCCGCTTTTAGAAATTGAATTCTAGCCCAAAGAGAGGACCTTTTCTTGCTTAATTATGCTTTATTTCATTTATCTATTTTTACCTTTTCCAGGCTGATTTATTGGCTTTCCTTCGCGGTGGGAAGATCATTCCGGGGTTTCGGGTACGGCCTGACATTCCTGCCCATGTTGGTGATGCTTTTCTGCAACCTGTACTTCATGTTCATCGTGGAGCCGGAGAAGATGGTTTTTTTCGGGACGCCAAAAGAGGGTTCCAGCCTGGGGCAGAACAGATGAAGTGTCAATTTTCTTATGGACGCATAGCACTAGCCACAAATGAAGTAGCCATTCAAAATAACTTTATTCTATAATCACAGACCCCTAAGGACTTCAAAATGTGATTAGACCAGACCCATCACAAGTCATGGCCGCCATCTTGCTTCCAAGGCCTCCACATGGTTACTCGTCACGTGTTATACAGCCACGCTGTCTCTTGACCCTTTTTCTCCTTCAGCTTCAGCTATCGCATGATGGAAATATTGGAAGGACATGATACAGACAGAAATCAGGACTTTATATACAATCCTTCCAAAAGAAGAGTATTCTAGGGGTGGTGTTACCTGTCGACATTATTTATGAAAGAGCAAGATCTGTTTTGGGATTAAATCCCCTTTTTTTCTATGTAAAAATATATTATATATATATATAAAATCCAGAGGATTATGTTGTAAATAAAAAAACTTGACTTTTTCTTCTGTTTTATTTTACCTCAGCCTGTTCCATTTTTTTTATTATTTTTTAAAAAAAAAAACAAAAAACAGGATTACAGCGGTTTGGGTGGAAATCAACATATTTAGGAGTGTCATATGGGAAGACTCCTCAGAAGAAAGGAGATTTTAGGGTGAAAAAAAAGCTTAAACCAGTAATGGCAAACCTTGTTACCACAGAGGTTCAGAACATGTCGCGTGGTGCTATAAAAATTGGCTAAGCATCATGGGACATTTAGTTCAGAAGTATCACTGGCCTAATCAAAGAAGTGGAGAAAATAAAGTAAATTAAATCTGGATGTTGGATATTGGTAAATCACAAAGTCTGTGAAAGGACCTGCACAAACTCTATTCAAATATTATGGAGAGACTCTAGATCAGGGGGTCGGCAGCCTTGGCTCTCCAGATGTTTTAGAACTACATTTCCCATAAGGCTGACAGCCTAATGAGTATCAAATGGAGATGAAGTTCCAAAACATCTGGAGGGCTAAAGTTGTGACCCCATGGTCTAGTCTAGGTTCTAGTTTCCACCATTATAAAATAAAAAAAAAAATACGGCGCACTTTACACAGCTTTTACGTGGAAACCCCCCCTCACATATATTCCACTTTTTGTTACCATAAACATGGGGGGCAAGTAAACATACAAATATTTAGGAATAGTGTAGGGCAAACCTTGGCGCCTCAGGCTTTTCAGAACTACATGTCCCATGCTGCTCAGCTAGCCCTGCGTGACTGAGCATCATGGGACGTGTAGTTCTGAAACATCTGGGGTGCCAAGGATCGCCAATACAGGTGTGCCAGGGTTACTAAGAAAAACTGAGTCCTATTTATTGAATCCTGGATGACATTTATGTGACATTTCGTTACATAAAAAACACCGCTCCACCGGCTTAAAAGGGCGTGTCAGGCTGGCCCAGGCCTGTGTGGAGGCGGCAGCACTGTATGAGGCAGATGCTTTAATGGCTTCTACCTTGAGTTAGTCAGGGCAGGGTAAAATTACACCTCATCTAGGATGAGTATTTGCATATGGGGACCTGAACCAACCAGCAGGTGCTAGATTTCCTAATACCGCAAACCTGTAACTCTGTGAATTTCACACATAGATTTATTTACTCCCTGAGGTAGATTTGTCAGATTTAAAAACTACAAAATGGCGGCCACCTCCTGTCCCTCCTTGTTTTAAGGCTGCCCACCCTCCACGGAGCCTCCTTATAAACCTTAATAACGATTATTATATGTATGTAACGATATGTAAGCAGGGAGAGGACGGGCAAGTTATTATGGTGTCTTTATTGACTCTATTTGACTTACACTGCCCTCAACCAAGATGGTGGCGTGTGAGCCATAACCTGGCACAAAATCTTCCAAGCCATTTTACCTCACAATAGATCTTTTCTTAAGCCGCTTTCAAACAAATACACAGATTCGATTAGAATTTCCCCCAAAACAAGCAGGCTACTATACATTTAGTAAGGCTGGTATCACGGAATCGTGTCAGCGTTTCAGAGAGGAAGCCGCCATCTTGAAAGAGTCTTCACGTGGTCTTTCTTTAACCCTTTAACTGCTGAGGACGTGTGGGGAACGTCCTCATTGACTCCTAAGGAAAGATAGGGGTGGAGATAAGGGTTCCTTTGAACCCAGATATCTCCCGACTGTTTTTAGATAGCAGGGTCATGTTTGGTATCATTAGAAAGGCCAGAGCATGGCCTTTCCAATGATACCAAACATGACCATGTTTAAATTAAAGAAATAAATAACAATAATACAGAAAAGAAAAATGATTTTCTTTTTAAGACGTGAAATGGCTCAGCAGTGAAGGGGTTAATATTGATAAAACTTATAATTTGCTGCTACAGGGATGCCGTAATAGAAGTGGCCAATCAGAATTCGAGATCGGTAGCATAGCTCCCAGCATTCAACTGTGCAGGAAGCAGTTCTCTAACCTCCAGATGACGCCACGGGCCGAGGCGAGGCGTGTTTTTCTTGACAAATGTACTTGAAAATTTAACAAAAACGAAGCGAAGGCAGGGTGAAAAATAAATAATGTCTTACATTTCTCATAAAACGTAGAAATGTTCACGTTTTAATAAAAAAAAATAAGGTTCCTTAAAATGCCAGAAAATGATAAATATATACTGTACATAAAAGCAAATTTAAACAGTAATTATTTCGTAAAACATTATTAATAGTAACAGAAGTCACATGCAAAGCTCTATAAAGAAACGGCCATAGCAATTTCACTTACAATGGAATTGTTCAAAGAGGGGCAATCGCGATCCCATGATGAATTCAATGGCCGCCACCACTGAGCGAGTTTAATCTTACAGATGTAAAAGCCAAAAAAATTTGTTTCGTATGAAAATTTTTCGCCCGATCCAAAAATTCGTTAAAATATTGATTTGGTTTGTAGAAAATTTAGTTTAGTTTCGGATAAGTTCGGACGCCAGAAATCCATATGCTGCTCACTTTTTAGGAATTGACAATGAAAACATGGTAAAAGAAGCTGGGTTTAGAAAACAGGGGCCAGAAAACAAATTAACCCTTTCACTGCTGAGGACATGTGGGAAACGTCCTCATTGACTCCTAAGGAAAGATGGGGTGGAGATAGGGGGTTAGTTTGAACCCCGATATCTCCTGACTGTTGACACCTACCAGAGTATGGCCTTTCCAATGATACCAAACATGACCCTGTTTAAAGTAAGGAAAAAAATAAATAAAAGTAATAATAAAAAAAAGAAAAATGTGTTTTTTTAAGACGTGAAATGGCTCAGCAGTTAAGGGGTTAAATTTGCTATATACTGAATCGAGTCAAATCGATCTGTTCTTAGGTATAAAGTGATTCATTTTGCTTTGGATGCGGCCGATACGCAATTCATATTTCAGTGAAAGAAAAGGGGGGGGGGTTTGTGAGGGTCCTGAGACCAAGCAACGGCACTAGTGTCCTGCTCTACGGTGGGGGCCGCTCAGGTCTCACAGGGTTTTTGCGCGATTGTGCCATTACAGGGACGAAATGATGCTCCATATGCAAATCAGTCGCTTTCATACAGAAAGGGCGGCCATTGCTGATTGCCAAGGACGTCATCCCTGCACGCGAAATGCAGCAACCCCCGACGAACGTTTCAGCCTCTATAGGCCTCGTCAGGAGGGTATAGCTGACACCCCTCTAGGTATATCAAGCAAGGGGTCCATGTCTGGATTACCCTGCAAAACTGTAGGGATAAAAAAGTGGGGGTCTTGAGAAATGAAGGGCTAGAAATCGGGGGTAGATAACTAATTAAATTCGCTATATACTGAATCGAGTTGAATCGATCTGTTCTTGGGTATAAAATCGATTCACTTTGTGGCAGATGCAGCCGATATGCAATTCACATTTCAGAAATACTGCCGGAGCACAAATCCCCAAAATTTCTAATGAATTATGATTAGTTATGACAGGGCTCAAAATTTCAAGTCTGAAGCTACTAGCCAGGCCTTAAGAGTTACTCGCCACTAGTTGCCCCACCTAACCCCTTATCCTGCCCTGCCTCTGCATTCCTACTCGCCCACATGTCATTTCCACTCGCCAAATGCGAGCAGGCGAGTGGAAATTTTGAGGCCTGAGTTATGACACACACACACACACACACACACCTCTCTACTTAACGTCGAATTCGAGTCAGGCTGGCACAGGCCCGGGATGGGACATGCCGTAAAAAGGCTTCCGTCTTGTGTCGGTTTGGGCAGGGTAGAAATTATACTTTACAAGAAGGAGTGATACGATGTGGCGCAGCCCGTCTCCGATAGCTGGACCAGATTCCATTTTTTTTTTTATTGTTATGGATTTTCTTTCTGTAACTCATTTCCGATGGGATTTTTGAAACAAGTCGGAATGTTCCACAACACAACAAAACCCAGACGCCGCCAGGAGATCACCAGGGGCTCAAAGACCAGGAGGTTTATGAACATGTCACGCTGGGCGACCAATCACTCGCAGTTTAACCCAACTCAAGAAATCCTTCAGGATCCCAGAACAATGTCTCAGACGGCAGAAATCGCATGGTGTGAACCGGGCTCAGGCAGGACGTCCACACCCTAAATAACCACTGAGCATAGAAGAGAAAAAAGAGAAGAAATGTAACAAAAAAATAAACATTGAAACGATAATAAAAGGGGAACGTGGCAGATTGCTTCCCCGCCCCCCCCCCAAATCTAAAGGGGACAAAAAAGAATTTTAACCATAGCCCAGAGAGAATAGAGAGAGAGAAGCAGGGACATGGGAGGGATGCGATATGTCCCCGTGTTCAATGGGCACATTAAATGGAGATATATTACCTGTGGGCAGGAGCCGGTGTTTTCGTTTTGCAACCCTGCTGTAATGGTGAGAAGACGATCTAAACGAAGGCAAGGCAGAGCTTTGAGGATTGGATGTCAGGCTGGGTTTCCAGTATAGACCAACAGGGGGCGCAGACTCCATACTGGGTGCATTTACTTGAGTGTAAGGGAATCAGAGCGCCCCATGTCCCCACATTAAAGTGTACAGTGCACTTAAAGGCACACTACCACTAATATAAGCTGTAACTACAATAAAACAAAACTAGAAGAATAATAACACACATTCTTTCCATAATATTGAAACACATTCAGATTCTTTTTCTTTGAAGTAATTGCATGTAAAAAGGAAAATAAAGTTAGGTTTTTATCTCCTGTTCCCATTTTGTGGATTTTTACCCATGATGCAACATTTACCAAAATCTTATGATGAGTTTCACTTTACAGCTGTGGATTAGGATAAACCAGGGGTGAAGAGGCAACGTGGTGGTGGAGGGAAAGATTACACCAGGCTGTCTATACTAGCCTAGATAAGAGCTGGCAGCTGAATGATATAATACAGGGGACCTTAAAAGACTTCTAATCTACCCCCTGGTGATGTCCTTTGAATCCATCCCACAAAATACAATGATGTGAGTTGATGACTAACCCATTCACTCCATTCTATGACCAAAGCCACACAGTGAGGAGCAAGTGATGGAAAGATACAACACAAAATATCACACAATGGATGCTTCCATTGACACATATAGAGGAAAATATCACACAATGGATGCGCCCAGTGACACATATAGAGGAAAATATCACACAATGGATGCACCCAGTGACACATATAGAGGAAAATATCACACAATGGATGCGCCCAGTGAAATATATAGAGGAAAATATCACACAATGGATGCGCCCAGTGACACATAGAGGAAAATATCACACAATGGATGCGCCCAGTGAAATATATAGAGGAAAATATCACACAATGGATGCGCCCAGTGACACATATAGAGGAAAATATCACACAATGGATGCACCCAGTGACACAGAGGTAAATATTTTCTAAACATACAAGAGAAAACCAAAGCACATGTAAGATATCAGCAACATCAAATAAACACAATAAGGACATTTCATATATTTTGGTCCCCCCAGTATCTTTCCATCACGTGCTCCTGTGTGGCTTTGGTCATAGAATGGAGTGAATGGGTCAGTCGCCGACTCACATCATTGGATTATGTGGGATGTATTCAAAGGACATCACCAGGGGGGAAAGGCTGAAAGCTCGATGACGTCTCCTACTCGGCAATAGTCTGCAGAAGTGGGAAATATGAATCCCGCTCTGCTGACTGACAGCTGGGAGGGCGGAGTAAAGTCCTCCGCGTCTCTCAGCTGTTTCAGCCGATCGGCTGAGCGGAGGGAGGGGGGAAAGGCGAGGGCATACTCAGGGCATCATGACCACCTAAAAAAGCTTAGGTGGTCATGTTGCCTAGAGTATCCCTTTAACTGGTAGATACTGCGGATTAAATAAACAAAAGCCACAAAGTAGAGTTTTAGGTAAATGGTGCATCATGAGGGGGGCCGAATCAGAAACCGGAACCCAGAGATAAACTACCTAATTATATGTTTCCTTTTTACACGAAACTACTTCACACAAAGAAAAGGAAAAGCAGCAGCGTGTGTTTTAGAAGGTGGTTTTGTTTGTAATGCACAAGTGATCTAGTTACAGCTTATGTTGGTGGTAGTGTCCCTTTAGAAGTTACCATTTGTGGATTTGCTCCTCTGGGATTGTACGCACACGGGTTTGCTCAGTATAGTCCTAAGGTCTCTGAGGGTTTTTATCAGGGGCCAGTGTTTAATGTGCATTTAAAGAGATATAGTGACTCTGTGCAGCAAAGAGACATTATCTGGGTGATTTATTTTACACCAAGCCTTAAAGGTTAGCTGAAGGCCAAACCGATAATTCTGTTAACCCTGCCCTAATGTATAACCCTGTCGAACATGTACTTCCCAAGTGCCTCAGTTAGGAGAGACCGTCTTTATTTTCAGCCAGAACCCGCTCTTTCTTTCTTACTCTTATCAGGCTTCCTATATATATATATTTGACGTATAAGTGGGTGGGTGACATTTTATTGACTTGAAAGGCCCAATAAAAATCATTAAATCCCCTAAAAAGCCCGGCTTCTGGCTCTGCTTCCATTACCTTCAACAGAAGAGTCCTTCTATGGCCACTTAAAAACATTCAGGAGTCACGTGTAGGCACAGAGATATATATATACTCGCAGGGTTATTCAAAGAGATTCGAAAAGTCACCGCACATTCGGTGACTTTTCGTTCTCTTCAATTCGGTTCCTTTTGCCGATTCCACTTCGGTGACCCTGCGGTGTATTCAGCAAACACCACAGGGTCCCCGAATTGCAGGGAAAAGCTGCCGCAAACCCGACGAAAACTAACCGCAAAACCCACCGAATGCACGCCGAAAAGCCTCCGAAACTTCTGGATTAACCTGCCGAAAACCGGAGCCGAAAACAGCGGAGACGCAGACGAGAGAGGTGAATAAATTAGCAAAATAGTTTGTGTGAATCTGTGAAAATGAAAAGCTGTTTGCAAAGAAACTACTGAGCGAAAATGTCTGAAATTTACACAGGAGGTCCAGGGAATGATAATAAAGAGGGCTGTTACAGAAAAAATAAGTAAACGTAAAAAAAAAAAAAAAAAAGCTTAAAATATCCTAAAAAAATCTATGAATAAAGAGACTTTTTACTGCAGAATTTTATAATAAACGGTTTATTAGATATTGAATTAAAACGGGAAGATTTTTAACATTGAAGCCTATGGGATTCTCCTGAATAAACCTGCCGAATTAAACCACCGAATGGCAGGGCATTAGGGGAACCTTTCACTGCTGGTTTGTGTTCTCTGAATAGACGAAGCAGTGCTTTTTCATGGGATTTCACTGGCCTCGAACAGGCACCGAACAGGCACCGTATGTGCAGGCAATTCGTCAGGATTTGGCGAATTGCCTGCTCTCTGAATAGCCGAATGGCCAGGAAAGGTAACCGAACGCTGATTTTCAGCGTTCGGTTACCTTTCTCAAGCAATTCGGATCCCTTTGGATAACCCTGTATATATATAGTTTCACTCACTATCTCTTTTTCCCGTCTTTTTATGAAGTCTTTTAGAAGCGTTTTTTACGGGGTTCCAGGTGGGGTTTCTGGGTTAACATTAAGCCAGTAATTAAAATGATGTCTGCACTTAAAGAGTTAACTAAGGCTAAGGTCAGACGAACGCAGTTTTAACGTGCGTTTAGCCGCACAAAATCACAGCCGTGCTAGCAGCAAATGACGTCCAATGCCGGGGAACATACGACGAATGGCCACACGAACGTTCGTCCGTGCAACGCAAGTGGCAAACGAATGCATTTTTTCGAGAACGTCAAAGCGCTACTACTGACGTACAGAGTGCGCTGCGGCCGCATAGCGGCGTGTTTGCGTGATTGGGAGACGTCAGACGCTGCACACGTCCGGCCAACATAACGTCCAGACGCAAAAAGTGTTTTATTGATGATCCGTACAAAATCACGGACGAAAATGCGCATCGTATGACCGCTATCGCTTATTCTGTGAAAAAATACGTCCATTCGTTCGAACGCACTTTTTCACGGACGACGCGAAAAATGCGTTTGTCTGACCCTAGCCTAAGCAGGTCATCACATCACCGGTGTGAAAGTCGATGAGAATGGAAGCTAGGGCTGAGGGATCTGGATTTTTAGTCATTAGGCAAATCAGGCGGCTGTCTAGGGCGCCATATAAGACATAAGCGAGAATCAAGTAGGGATGCACCAAAATTTCAGCCACAAAAAATTAATCGACCGAAAATGGTGCCATCCGAAATCAGGGCCTGCAGGCAGACGCCAGTCGCAGGGATGACTTCATGGAGACCGGCGTCTGAAGGAGAGTGGGAACTGGATGCCGGAGGACTCTCACCACGGGGCTGCCACCGCTGGAGGAGCTCAGGGCCGATGTAGGAGAGTATGTGGATGTAGGCGAGTATGTGTAATGCGATCTCACCCTCCCCCAGTCATCCATGCCTGGGCCTGGAGGCCCAGCCGAGTCAGGGGCTCGCCTGAGCCTGAAGGCCGGCCGAGCCCCCTACTTGGCTGGGCCTCCAGGGCCAGGTTCAGATGAATGTCAGTTTTCGGCAGAACTCATCCTGAAATTTCGGTAGGAAATTTTAATTTCGGTGCACCCACTCGAATCAAGGGAGGTATTAGCGGGCGAGTAGATGTGGGGGGAGAAAGATATTGGAGGGGTAGAGAAATAGGTGAGTGGAGGAAAGTAATTTGCAGACAACATGTACAGGTAGATGAAATTATTAGGGAAACAAGAGACAATATTCGGTGTGGAAACACTGGGTATTGGTAGTGGGGGGGGGGTCGGCAAAATGTTTTTGGCCTAGGATAGGAGAAATCCTTCCACTGGGGCCCAGGAAGGAGTGCCATCCGTCCGAGCAGTGACGTAGAAGACGCCTGCCAAACCTGGGCAATATTCCAAAGATGGTGCTAAATTAATTCCACAGATGATAATTGCTCTGGTAAGTTTACACCAACCTTGGAATAGGGTCCCGTTGGCTCCACCAATGCTCAAATGAACGCTGTCACTTAAGGAAGAAATCTAGTTTCCTCCATTTTTATAAAAGTAAAAAAAAAAAAAATCAAAGTCAATGTCGGACTCGAGTCTCGACTTAATTGTGCAAAGATCGAGGAAAAGGCCCAAGCCTAGAGCTGGTGGAAGAGGAAGGGTACGATGGGTAATGTAGGATGGACCAGTCATTGCGGTTTATTGGGTATGGACTTCCTTCTTGGAGGACAGCAAGAAAAATGAAAGAAAACTCATCTGAAATGGTGGGGGAGATCGAGTCGGATGTAGTGTAGGGTCGGATATACCTGAGCAGTATGAGGTCAAGACAAAAGACCACACTGGTGGGTATATTGTGAAAGTGGGGAACCATGGATTGTGGTGTGCAGATATAGAAGGGGAGGAGTTGTTTTGGAGTAGGGTTCCCTCTAGATCTACCCATTGCTTAAAAACCCTTGAGAACATGTCCCTGTTGCGTTTGTGTGTGTTGCACACCGTTGTAGTAGGAAAGTTGTGTAGCCCCAATCCGCCAAGTCTAGCTGGGACGTAACGGGTTGGCTTCGGACTCCTGGACTTTCCATAAAATAAATTAATGTGTCTGTGTGTGATCGGAGGCGCTAGAAGGGTCCGATAAAGCGATAAAAACCTGGATAGGAGATCGGTTTCGATGGAAGGTAACCGACCCAAATGCGGGTCACCAAGGTCCTGCCATGTTTCCGATTCGGAGAAGGCCTATGTGAGTAGCGGTCGGTTATTGAGAACTTGCATAGAGTCGAGTAAGGTCAGCAGGGATGTTTCTGCTTTTTCTCCTTTTTATAAACCAGTATTTCCTCTTTCAGTGATTTTGTGACATTTTCCTGCATAAAAACTTCTCTCTTTTCACGTCTTCCTGTTCTGGTTTTTGACGGGGCCATCTCTGTTTTCGCCCGTCCTGAGATTTTGGGGCCGGTTTTACACTTTGTAAATAAAGAATAATAATAATGTAACATTTTGTAACGATTAATCGGTGTGCGCTGTGGCGTGACTGCTTTTTGTTGTTTTTGTTAATGCTTCTACCCAGGAATCCTTGCAGCCCCGCCGTCCCTCGCAGGGAGAGCCAAATCGCATTGTTGTTTGTGTAGTCGTCCGTCAGGAGAGCGCTCGGCTCCTCCTTCGTGGTATGAACACAGGAAGAGAGAGCCGGGGAGGGAGAAAAATCGCTGGAGGAGTTTGTCAGATATGGCTGCGGAGCGAACGCCCAGCAGGAGGAAGCAGTGTATATTCCGACGCGCCTTCCAGAGATTCCCCTTCGGCAAGTGCGAGCGGAAATGCCGGAACAACAGCAGCTACGGTAAGGGCGACTCCACCTGCAATGCCAAACCACCTGCAGCGCCACAATGACCCACAAGCCCAGAATATAGAGCTGCCAGATCCACCATGCTTTCCTGGACACATATCTGCTCTATGTGCAATCAAAGTGATGTCCTGTAGAACCAAGAAACCGGCACAAGGCTTGACCAGCCATTTAGTAGCCCAGACTTTATAGGAGTCACAGACTTCTTCAGCATGGACACCAGCATTTGGATTTGGCCAGGGTTCCCATGATAACCTCGGGTCCATCCCATGTGCATATATCCCTTCCCATGTTACAGTCATTGGTCAGGACGATCAAGGCCAGACCCTGGCCCTGGTCATCTGGTCTTTGAAGGTACGGGAATCTATTTGTTGGTGCACACGGCTCAGGAGAGGTGTATACACCAGGTAATTATCTCCCCGGAGTGCCACGGTCCCCGAATCACCAGGGAAAAGCCCGGGGAGCTCACACAGGGATCAATGTGTCTCAGCCCGGAGCCTCCACAAGCCTTGGGGACCAGAAACGTGCAGTGCTCACACCTCTTCACAAAAGGCTAAGCATCATGGGAAATATAGTTTAGAAACACATGCTGTCACCACACCGGGAGACACAGAGGCCATCTGAGCAACAGCTGACATCATCTTACTGCCTGCAATGAGGGCCGCACCACTGTCAGTCCTCACGTAGGCCAAGCACCAGGCAGTCCCCTGGGCCTACCGGCTGCCTGTGGCTCGCGCAGGCTACCGGCTGACCTATGTGAGACGCAGGCGGCCTGTCACACCAGCCCAGTGAGAAATTCCTGGTAGTCCCGGTGTCCAGTACATGCCGGGGCATTATGCCCTGCATTTACCCTCTATGGGTATAATAATCAGTATCACTTCCTGTGACTTATTCCCATTTATAAGAAGAGTCTGCAGACTTCTCCCTCTGGACCTGAACGCACACCCCTCACCAGCCAAGTCTCTGTGCTGACCCTTGACTCCTGAAGATAAAACGCATGCGTTCGAGTCCAGAGGGAGAAGACTCTCCTTATATACAGGACCAACTGGCTACAGGGAGGAACTAAATGATGGATGGACAGGTCTGGTGGCGGATGCGATGGATGTGAGCTGCTGCGGTTATCTCATGCGTGACATGTGAGCTCAGTCTATGGAGATGACAGACCCCGGAAAGAACATTCTGCACAGGTGTATCCTCAATCTTATGGCTTTCTACACCAGGAATAGTCATCCCTTCCTCTCCACCGCCTGTGGTAGAACTACAGTCCCCAACATCAGAGGCGTAACTAGAAACCGCAGGGCCCAGGTGCAAGAATCCATAAAGGGCCCCACTCGCTGTATGAGCGTATCACAGAGCTTCACAGCAGTAACGTAGTAATGTGCAGTGTGTATGAGCGTATCACAGAGCTCCACAGCAATAAAACTCACAGTAATGTGCGGTGTGTATGAGCGTATCAGAGCTCCACAGCAATAAAACTCACAGTAATGTGCAGTGTGTATGAGCGTATCAGAGCTCCACAGCAATAAAACTCACAGTAATGTGCGGTGTATATGATCATGTAACAGAGCTCCACACTGCAGCAATATAGTTCACTTTATAATGGAAAAGTGAATAATAGTGCTGCATGAAAAAAAAATTAAATTAAAAATAAAAAAAGGATTAGTTTGTGTTCTGGCCTTTCCAATGATACCACACATTACCCTCATGGACAACAGAATGGGGCTCCCCCTGGCTACCAGCCCCCCAAACCTCCCTCAGCCCCCTGTATCCTGGCTACCAGCCCCCAAACCTCCCTCAGCCCCCTTTATCCTGGCTACCAGCCCCCAAACCTCCCTAAGCCCCCTTTATCCTGGCTACCAGCCCCCAAACCTCCCTAAGCCCCCTTTATCCTGGCTACCAGCCCCCAAACCTCCCTAAGCCCCCTTATCCTGGCTACCAGCCCCCAAACCTCCCACAGCCCCCTTTATCCTGGCTACCAGCCACCCAAACCTCCCTCAGCCCCCTTTATCCTGGCTACCAGCCCCCCAAACCTCCCTCAGCCCCCTGTATCCTGGCTACCAGCCCCCCAAACCTCCCTCAGCCCCCTGTATCCTGGCTACCAGCCCCCAAACCTCCCTCAGCCCCCTTTATCCTGGCTACCAGCCCCCAAACCTCCCTAAGCCCCCTTTATCCTGGCTACCAGCCCCCAAACCTCCCTCAGCCCCCTTTATCCTGGCTACCAGCCCCCAAACCTCCCTCAGCCCCCTTTATCCTGGCTACCAGCCCCCAAACCTCCCTAAGCCCCCTTTATCCTGGCTACCAGCCCCCAAACCTCCCACAGCCCCCTTTATCCTGGCTACCAGCCACCCAAACCTCCCTCAGCCCCCTTTATCCTGGCTACCAGCCCCCAAACCTCCCTCAGCCCCCTGTATCCTGGCTACCAGCCCCCAAACCTCCCTCAGCCCCCAAACCTCCCTCAGCCCCCTTTATCCTGGCTACCAGCCCCCAAACCTCCCTAAGCCGCATTTATATCCTGGCTACCAGCCCCCAAACCTCCCACAGCCCCCTTTATCCTGGCTACCAGCCCCCCAAACCTCCTTCAGCCCCCTTTATCCTGGCTACCAGCCACCCAAACCTCCCTCAGTCCCCCTGTATCCTGGCTACCAGCCACCCAAACCTCCCTCAGTCCCCCTGTATCCTGGCTACCAGCCCCCAAACCTCCCTCAGCCCCCTTTATCCTGGCTACCAGCCCCCCAAACCTCCCTCAGCCCCCTTTATCCTGGCTACCAGCCCCCAAACCTCCCTCAGCCCCCTTTATCCTGGCTACCAGCCCCCAAACCTCCCACAGCCCCCTTTATCCTGGCTACCAGCCACCCAAACCTCCCTCAGTCCCCTTTATCCTGGCTACCAGCCCCCAAACCTCCCTCAGCCCCCTGTATCCTGGCTACCAGCCCCCAAACCTCCCTCAGCCCCCTGTATCCTGGCTACCAGCCCCCCAAACCTCCCTCAGCCCCCTGTATCCTGGCTACCAGCCCCCAAACCTCCCTCAGCCCCCTGTATCCTGGCTACCAGCCCCCCAAACCTCCCTCAGCCCCCTGTATCCTGGCTACCAGCCCCCCCAAATCCCTTACCTCATCCTCCCAGCTGGCCCCCCTGCACACTGTGCCGCCTCTGAAATCACCTCATATCACCTGAGCAGCCAATGTCTGAGATTGTGAGAGGAAGCTATGAGGACCCCCTGGGCTGCCCCTCACATGCCTGCTCCAAGTTACAAAATCAGAGAAGCCTGTCAGCATAGTAACAGACTTTTTATGATGTTTTAAAGGACCTTTTTATTATTTAGTCACATTTTATTTATTTATACGCGCGTTATTAGGAGACTTCCTCCATTTTCTTCTTCAGGTCGTTAGAATTCGCCAATTCGGTGGTGATCGGCGCATAATATCGGCGGTTTTGGTGACCCCTGAGGTTACGTCAGAGCGCCGCTGCCTGCGATATCATGGCGATATCACGGCGATAACGTGTACCAATCTATGGTTTATCTAACGTATGACAAGACTTGGTCGGTTTTACCCCACAAGGCGCGAGTATAAGCCGTGTTCATACCTTTGGACGGGTGGGTTGGTTTGGACCAAGGTTGCCGGTCGGCCATGTTTTCCTGGACACATATTACTATTTCATACAGAGGGGAATCACAGGGAAAAGTGCTGCCCTGCAACATGTATAAATCATATGCTGCAGGTCACCTGGGATTCCCTTTTTTTCTACGTGCAGTGTATGTGTTATACATGCTGCGGGGTGGCATTTTTCATGCACTGCCAAATCAGCGTGAATAAATTATGTGTAGCCAGAAAACATGGCCAATGTGGCGACCCTCTTTGGGACCCCGGCCTGTGTCCCGCTGCCTCTGGAGGGCGCGATGCGAGACCCTCAGGATACTTATTGATAGAGGGGGCTTTATTATCTTGGTGAACACCCCCCCCCCCAGGCTGTTCGTGAAACTCAAACTATATGTACAATAAATTCTCAGACATTTAATGGCCGTGCCCAGGCTGTCGCTCATTATCTGCGCTCAAGTTACTAGACACAGGCTTCATGTCAGACGTGTTGGGACAAGGCCCGGATATAGAGAGACTCCATGGAGGTGGAGAGGGATGGGGGAGCAGGCACAGCAGGGGGGTACAGGGCTGACCCCAAAGACAAGAGGAGAGCAGCAATGGGAGAGAGATACTATTTGGGAAGAGGCAAAACATACAATGTGGTGCAAGGAAAGGGAAGTGGCACAATGTGTATCACATTGCTGGGCAAAAACACAAAGGAGGGAGAGAGATCGTGGAGATACGCAATAAAGGGTGAGTGGCAATAGTATAATGAGAAGAGTGACAGGGCAGAGGCACGACGGGGGTGAGGGTGGGCAGAGGCACGACGGGGGTGAGGGTGGGCAGAGGCACGACGGGGGTGAGGGTGGCAGAGGCACGACGGGGGTGAGGGTGGCAGAGGCACGACGGGGGTGAGGGTGGGCAGAGGCACGACGGGGGTGAGGGTGGGCAGAGGCACGACGGGGGTGAGGGTGGGCAGAGGCACGACGGGGGTGAGGGTGGGCAGAGGCACGACGGGGGTGAGGGTGGGCAGAGGCACGACGGGGGTGAGGGTGAGCAGAGGCACGACGGGGGTGAGGGTGAGCAGAGGCACGACGGGGGTGAGGGTGAGCAGAGGCACGACGGGGGTGAGGGTGAGCAGAGGCACGACGGGGGTGAGGGTGAGCAGAGGCACGACGGGGGTGAGGGTGGGCAGAGGCACGACGGGGGTGAGGGTGGGCAGAGGCACGACGGGGGTGAGGGTGGGCAGAGGCACGACGGGGGTGAGGGTGGGCAGAGGCACGACGGGGGTGAGGGTGGGCAGAGGCACGACGGGGGTGAGGGTGGGCAGAGGCACGACGGGGTGAGGGTGGGCAGAGGCACGACGGGGGTGAGGGTGGGCAGAGGCACGACGGGGGTGAGGGTGGGCAGAGGCACGACGGGGGTGAGGGTGGGCAGAGGCACGACGGGGGTGAGGGTGGGCAGAGGCACGACGGGGGTGAGGGTGGGCAGAGGCACGACCGGGGTGAGGGTGGGCAGAGGCACGACCGGGGTGAGGGTGGGCAGAGGCACGACCGGGGTGAGGGTGGGCAGAGGCACGACCGGGGTGAGGGTGGGCAGAGGCACGACGGGGTGAGGGTGGGCAGAGGCACGACCGGGGTGAGGGTGGGCAGAGGCACGACCGGGGTGAGGGTGGGCAGAGGCACGACCGGGTGAGGGTGGGCAGAGGCACGACCGGGGTGAGGGTGGGCAGAGGCACGACCGGGGTGAGGGTGGGCAGAGGCACGACCGGGGTGAGGGTGGGCAGAGGCACGACCGGGGTGAGGGTGGGCAGAGGCACGACCGGGGTGAGGGTGGGCAGAGGCACGACGGGGTGAGGGTGGGCAGAGGCACGACCGGGGTGAGGGTGGCAGAGGCACGACGGGGTGAGGGTGGGCAGAGGCACGACCGGGGTGAGGGTGAGCAGAGGCACGACCGGGGTGAGGGTGAGCAGAGGCACGACGGGGGTGAGGGTGAGCAGAGGCACGACGGGGGTGAAGGTGGGCAGAGACACGACGGGGTGAGGGTGGGCACAGACACTAGGGGTGAGGGTGAGCAGAGGCACGACGGGGGTGAGGGTGAGCAGAGACACGACGGGGGTGAGGTGGGGCAGAGACACGACGGGGGTGAAGGTGGGCAGAGACACTAGGGGTGAGGGTGGGCACAGACACTAGGGGTGAGGGTGGGCAGAGGCACAACGGGGGTGAGGGTGGGCAGAGGCACGACGGGGGTGAGGGTGGGCAGAGGCACGACGGGGTGAGGGTGGGCAGAGGCACGACGGGGGTGAGGGTGGGCAGAGGCACGACGGGGTGAGGGTGGGCAGAGGCACGACGGGGGTGAGGGTGGGCAGAGGCACGACGGGGTGAGGGTGGGCAGAGGCACGACGGGGGTGAGGGTGGGCAGAGGCACGACCGGGGTGAGGGTGGGCAGAGGCACGACCGGGGTGAGGGTGGGCAGAGGCACGACCGGGGTGAGGGTGGGCAGAGGCACGACCGGGGTGAGGGTGGCAGAGGCACGACCGGGGTGAGGGTGGGCAGAGGCACGACCGGGGTGAGGGTGGGCAGAGGCACGACCGGGGTGAGGGTGGGCAGAGGCACGACCGGGGAGGGTGGGCAGAGGCACGACCGGGGTGAGGGTGGGCAGAGGCACGACCGGGGTGAGGGTGGGCAGAGGCACGACCGGGGTGAGGGTGGGCAGAGGCACGACCGGGGTGAGGGTGGGCAGAGGCACGACCGGGGTGAGGGTGGGCAGAGGCACGACCGGGGTGAGGGTGAGCAGAGGCACGACCGGGGTGAGGGTGAGCAGAGGCACGACGGGGGTGAGGGTGAGCAGAGGCACGACGGGGGTGAAGGTGGGCAGAGACACGACGGGGGTGAGGGTGGGCACAGACACTAGGGGTGAGGTGAGCAGAGGCACGACGGGGTGAGGGTGAGCAGAGACACGACGGGGGTGAAGGTGGGCAGAGACACGACGGGGGTGAAGGTGGGCAGAGACACTAGGGGTGAGGGTGGGCACAGACACTAGGGGTGAGGGTGGGCAGAGGCACGACGGGGGTGGGGTGGGCAGAGGCACGACGGGGGTGAGGGTGGGCAGAGGCACGACGGGGGTGAGGGTGGGAAGAGGCACGAGGGGGTGAGGGTGGGCCAGAGGCACGACGGGGGGTGAGTGGGCAGAGGCACGACGGGGTGAGGGTGGGCAGAGGCACGACGGGGGTGAGGGTGGGCAGAGGCACGACGGGGGTGAGGGTGAGCAGAGGCACGACGGGGGTGAGGGTGAGCAGAGGCACGACGGGGGTGAGGGTGAGCAGAGGCACGACGGGGGTGAGGGTGAGCACAGACAATAGGGGTGAGGGTGGGCAGAGGCACGACCGGGGTGAGGGTGGGCAGAGGCACGACCGGGGTGAGGGTGGGCAGAGGCACGACCGGGGTGAGGGTGGGCAGAGGCACGACCGGGGTGAGGGTGGGCAGAGGCACGACCGGGGTGAGGGTGGGCAGAGGCACGACCGGGGTGAGGGTGGGCAGACCGACCGGTGTAGGGTGAGGCGGAGGCACGACATGGGTGGGGTGGGAGGCACCCGGGGTGAGGGTGGGCAGAGGCACGACCGAGGTGAGGGTGGAGAGGAAGGCACCGGGGTGAGGGTGAGCAAGGCACGACCGGGGTGGGGTGAGCAGAGGCACGAGGTCGAGGTGGTGGGCAGAGGCACGATGGGGGTGAGGGTGGGCACAGACACTAGGGGTGAGGGTGGGCACAGACAGGATGGGGGTTAGAGGGACGGGTCAGAGACAGGATGGGGTGAGGGGGACGGGGCAGAAACACGGGTGTGAGGGATGGCACAGAGACACAATGGACTGAATGGTAAAGGGCAGGGAAAATGTTAAAACCACAAGAAAAGGTTTTTTCTTCCATAGAAACGAGTTTTAAGACTCCATGCACCGCAATAATGAAAAACAGACAAAGCCCACAGCAGGTTTGAGGAGCAGTAAGGGTTAACAGGTTGGTGGCCCACACAGCGCCTCCCCCTCTGCCACTTTGTTGAGAAGCCGCCAGGCTGGTTTTTCCACGCCGCCACGTGATCTCACGCCATCATGCGCTTGGTAAATGCTGAATTCTCGTTTTTTTGTCATAAAAAGGAGAAAGAAAGAAGCAGCTTCACCCAAATAAACAACAATTCCCCAATATGCTGCCATACATACACTGTATATGAATATACCTAAATAAACACCATGATTTGAATAAACAAAAGCAGTACGCACTTCCTGGGGTGTATTCACTAAGCTGTGCATGGGGGGGGGGATTACACAATTTAGACCAAAAAAATAGACATAACTGGCAGTAACAAAATAAATGCAATAAATGTGAGGGTTACCAGGCAGATCCCATAAACCAAATGTGTGCGATAAGAATATACAAACACACTGTGCAGCTTCGGGCTTTTCATCCAGAAATCAGATATTTCACTGGTTTTACAGACACATAAAGTTGACCCTCTGCTTTTTTTGGCTCATTTAACCCCCACATGGTCCTGTATCTGGAATCCCCCCACCACCCCCAGTTAGTCCCTCGTCAGTGGGGTCACATCTATCCCAGGACAATCCTAACAACCAAATGCCCTTCTCACAATCCAAGAGGGTGTGTAATACAGCGGCCAGGGCGGCCATGTTTTCCTGCACACATAATTTATTCATGCTGATGGGCAGTGCATGAAAAATGCCACCCTGCAGCATGTATAATCCATACGCTGCAGGACAGAAATCACAAAGGGAATCCCAGGTGACCTGCCTTGATTTTCTTCCTGCAGCCTATGAATTATACATGTTGCAGGGAAGAACTTTTCCCTGTGCTCCCCCTCTGCATGACATAGTAACATGTGTCCAGGAAAACATGGCCGACCTGGCAATCCTAATGTGTGTACCAGGAGGCGTCTCCACTCCACCCAAACATGCATATTTTATAACGTGTGCATCTGAAACCCACAAGCGCTCTGTGCCAAGCTTTAAACACACCTGACAGGTATTCGAATTCTCATTTCTTGCAGATGTCTTCCCCAAGGATGCCCCCCAGCCGACGCCAGAGAAGTGGGCCCCCGCCAGCCCGGCAGTGTCCTCTATCGGGAGCGCCCGTACTCTTGCCATGGACCCGGCAGAACGTGGAAGGACTCAGCTGCCTTACCCCATACAGGACTCTCACCTGATGTATGACAGTAATGGGGTCCCACCTGGTTTCCCGGGCAGTAACCACAATCCTGGTCCCATCCAGAGTCCTTCAGGTCCCACAGGGGAGCATCACACTGACTCCATGCAGTTTTCACATCAGATCTCGGGATCGCAGGGCTCGGCTCCTGAATATTCACCGGTGATGGTGGCGCCTGGAGACGAGGATCCGGTCAGAGTGGCATTGCCGCCGTCGCCCAGCATTTCTAGCATGGGTAAGACTTTATATCCTTAATTCCATTGAGTTTCCATGTAAACCGAGGGGTAACTACTAGACCTATTGCCCCCCCCCCCGGGACCCCTTTTCCTATACAACCCTCATGCTTACATTTGCATGAGCCCCCAAGCCTATCCAACCCATAGACCCCCATTAACCCTTTCATTGCTGAGGACGTGTGGGGAACGTCCTCATTGACTCCTAAGGAAAGATAGGGGGTTGTTTTGAACCCCAATATCTCCCGACTGTCGGCAGCTAGCAGGGTCATGTTTGGTATCATTAGAAAGGCCAGAGCATGACCATGTTTAAAGTAAAGAAACAAAATTATAAAAAAAAACATTTTTCTTTTATTTTTATAAGATGTGAAATGGCTCAGCGGTGAAGGGGTTAAACCCAAAGTTCACCTCAACCACTGGAGTAATTACAGGGTGTGCAGACGTCACCTACCTGTCACTATGAGAAACCTTGCAACTGCTGATCGGCAGTGCTGCAGCCAATCACCGGGTTCAGCCCTTGACTAGGGTTGCCAGGTCCGCCATGTTTTCCTGGACACATTACTATTTCATGCAGAGGAAGAGCACAGGGTGCCCTGCAACATGTATAATTCATATGCTGCAGGTCACCTGTGAATCCTTACCAGCAGTATATGGATTATACATGCTGCAGGGTGGTATTTTTCATGCACTGCCCATCAGCATGAATAAATTATACCTGACCAGGAAAACATGGCCGGTCTGGCCACTATGCTGCATACTATAGGGATGCACAAAGAGGAGAAAGGGTGCCCTGGAATACCTGGCTCCACAACCTCCTCACAGCCAAGCTATGGAGAGCACATCTCTCCGCCATATTGTGGCAATCAGCGACACAAATACATCCTAAACAAACCAAACAGAGGCACCTGGGCCCAAACCCCAATGTATGGCAGATTAAAGGGGACTCTAGTAATGCTGTAAGGGCCTTTAGTATGTAAGCTCACCTGCCAACATCAAGCATAACCTCTTTCTAGGAGCTCCCTGCACTAAGCGCCTCTGAATACATCCTAATAGGAGGAGGCTGCACCGCTACAACTGCGGCGAGATAGGAGGTAGAGTTGCAGGTTACAAAAGGTTTCCAACACCCAGGCTGTTTTACTAAGGCTGACAGGTTTTCCTGGACACATTCACACTGATGGGCAGTACATGAAAAATGCCACCCCACAGTATGTATAATCCATACAGTGCAGGTAAGGAATCCCAGGTGACCTGCCTTGATTCCCTTCCTGCATCATGAATTATACATGTTGCAGGGCAGCACTCTTCCCTGTGTTTCCATCTGCTTAAAATGGTGATAGGTGTTCAGGAAAACATTGCATGTAGAATGTAGGGCTGGCAGTATTGTACATGTAAAGTGCTGCCCTGTATTGTACCAGCCACTCCCACGCTGCTGGGCAGGAACCAGCGTCCTGCAAGGAGAGCTCCATGGAATACAAAGTTGGCCCCTCCCTGATTGAGATGGCGCCATACTTCATGGCAGCACTTTTCATGCTCAGTTGAACTAATGAACCTGGTTAGACCAGGTAGTCAGCAATCTTGGCCCTCCAGATGTTTGGGAACTACATCTCCCATCATGCTTATTAGGTTGTCAGACTCCAGGGAAATGTAGTTCCAAATCATCTGCACCAAGGTTACTGGAACTACAACTCCCATGATCCTCTGACCATGTACTGCAAGTAAAGAATTGTGGGAATTGTAGGCCATCAACATTGGGGGTGGGGGGGGAAGTCAGAGATTGACAGCACAGCAAGCTCCTTAATGAGCTGGAACCTTTCCCTCATGTCTCATCCCTAATGTATTGTAAATCCTGTACCGTGCCGCAGAATATGTTGGTGCTCCACAGACTGACGCTTTATTTTTTACAGAGACGGACGTGGAGGTGGACCCGGAGACCGGGGAGAGAGCCATGGACTGATCCCAGCAAAGCGCACTGACCGGGGGGGGGGGGGGGAAGCTCCCCTCCTTCTCCCCGTCCTGACATTTCCATCGTGTGACTACGAGACAGCTCGGCTCAGGGATGGACCTTCTTCCCCCACGATAAACACCGTCCTCTGGTCATCACTTGGTTACAACATGATGGCTTAACCCCCTCTAGGATAACGAGAGGACTCGTCTCACGTCATACAGATCTCTCCGTGATACGGATTGCAAACTGATGGATCAAACCTCAGGTTCTTGGCGAAGACATTTACAGTATACCAATATATTACACCCGGCACGGCCAAACGGGTCCCCGGTGTCACTGCAATGGCTTAACCAGTCCCTCACATACAGACCCTGTCCATACAACATGACCGGGCGAGCGAGGATACACAACCTTGGTCAGGTCAAGGCAGGTGGTTTGAAGGCAGGACCCCGCCGGCCAGCACTGGATGACCCAGGTCATTTGTTGGAATTGAGAGAAGGTCCTATTTGGGCCAAACCCAACGTCTGATGGGAAAACTAAGCCGAGGACCCCCTAGGCTCCCATAATGCTGGACCAGTAACCATACCATCCATCCTAGATCCCCCAAGCTTTTGCGCATCGTCTGTGGCCCAAACAGATAGAACAAGTCTTTTGGAACCCCCCCCCCCCCCACCTAAAGGACAGCGTCCTCCAAATTTTGGGAGGGGACGGGACCAGGTACTTTAGCAGATTAGATATATTTTCATACCTTGCCCAGATCCTGGCACGTATGGACAGAGCTAAACGAAACGCAATGCACGGCCCACGCGCACCAGGATTAACATTTAGGGAGTTTTGAGGGCTTGTTGGACACCAGGGGACACGTGAGAGATGTGGGGAGTCAGAGAGCCATGGCTGGTCTGGGACATTAACTCTCAACCAAGAATCAAGTCACGACGGCCACAGGAAACAAAGTGCGCCTGAACGTGATGTCATACTTCATCACCAAAGAGGCAGAAAAAGAAACGCTAAGAGATCCGTGCCACGAGCGGCGCAGACCTCATCATAGCTCCCCGACAGCAGGAAGAGAAGGCCGAAGCCAAGGGGCACAGAAAAGCCAAGGGGCACAGAGACCCTGAGTAAACGCACAGTCAGCATTCTGAGCTGAATACACCGATATTTCATATTTTTGGGTTGACGACGGAATCGTCAGATTTTTTTTTTTTTTTGGAACGTTTCATGGATTGAGTGAGCAGCACGAAAAGGTGAATTGGTGGAGAAAAGCAAATTTTAGGTCAAACATAGCTGAATGTAAGCTCCTTCACCAGTTTGTCGCATTAGAGCGTCGCCCACACTCTCCAGGCATACAAAGCGCGCCATTAGTTACAGTTTTATGTTTGCATCAAAACAAACGCTCGTTTAGCAACGAGGAGGAAAATGCTTTTGTGTTTTTTCCCTTTAAATAAATTTTTAAAAGATTTTGTTTATTTTCTTCTTTTAATTAAAAATACGTCATTTCAAAATATACAGAAATCACCCGGGAATGATTAAACCGGCCTCCGTTACGTCACGGGAGGAGGAAACCACGAAACGATTCAATGTCTAAACAGTCAATAAATCCAGAAATATAAGGAATGGGTTAAAATAATAAAGAGAAAGCAAACAATAACAAACCCTGAGACATAAAACCCATCACGTATACAAACATACCTCAACATACACCAGGATCGGCAACCTCAGCCATCCAGATGGTTTCGAACTACCTCTCCCATGATGCTCAGCTACTCATTAGAGTGCCCACGCCTCCTGGGAAATATAGTTCCAAAACATCTGGAGGGACATGTTGTCAACCCTGGACATGCACGTTGTGTCGAGTTTATTGTGCGAATGATATGTAATTGGCTCACAGAGCAGCAGGTCGCTTCCTGCGTCGCTACGGCAGACTCTGCGCAGTGCGTCGTCACATGGTGCAGGAAACACACTGAAGGCAGATAAGGCGAGAGGAATGAGCAAACATGTAATACAGTGCAAAGACAATAAATGTGTAAACTCCAAGTCACTCTAAGATACAACCGCCCCCCCCCCCAAATCCTTCAGGCCAGGATTGCGAGAGCCAAGGAACCACCATACCCGAGGTGGCGCAGCCGCAAACCCTCACCTTGCGTTCATATCGTTTACGTCGGATGCAGCACCGATTCCTATAAAAATAATAAAGAGGAGGTCCCAGGAATGGAGGAATGTGGTCAAGCATGGATCCATGTTCCAACATCTAATGCACGGCTGTCCAACACAAACCCCTCCAGATGTTGATGCCTCCAATTCCCAGAATTCCTTCAATGCGATAATGGCCAGGGAATCATGGGAGATGTAGTCCAGCATCATCTGGGTGGAGTCAGACAGCCCCAATTGAACAGGTAAGCCAGTGGTTCCCGACCCTGGTCCTCAAGTACTCCCAACAGGTCAGGTTTTCCAGATATCTGAAACACAGCACGGGTGATAGGATTTGCTGCTCACTGATTGCAGGAATCTGCATTTTCCCAAGGCAATACTTAAAACCTGGCCTGTTAGGGGACCTGAGGACCAGGGATGGGAACACTGGGTTAAGCCACGAACTCTAAAAGCAGCATTCAGACTGTTTACAAGTACCTGCACCCCAACCTGCTAAGGCCTGCCCGGCAGGGAATCCATGCAGGCAATACAAAGGGGGGCTGGCCAGCGATGGGTAACTTTTGGCACCCCAGATGTTTCAGAACTACGTGTCCCATGATGCTCTGCCAGCCTTGTGACTATGCTTCACGTGACACATAATTCTAAAATATCTGAGGTGCCAAGGTTCACACAGAATCCAGCAAGATCAGGGGGTGCCGGAGTTTGGCAATCATTGGTCTAGAAATAAAAAAATAAATAAAAACACAAAACATTCATCCTGATTAGAGTAAAGTGTCTGACCTATCCACAAATATAAAAAGCACCAAGAGGTGGATCCTGTATACGTGCCCCTTTCCCCTCCGGCACATCAACCCACCCCAGTGTGTAAAACACAAGGAAAAGCCGCCCCAGTGTGTAAAACACAAGGAAAAGCCGCCCCAGTGTGTAAAACACAAGGGAAAGCCAACCGAGTGTGTAAAACACAAGGGAAAGCCGCCCGAGTGTGTAAAACACAAGGAAAAGCCGCCCCAGTGTGTAAAACACAAGGGAAAGCCAACCGAGTGTGTAAAACACAAGGGAAAGCCGCCCGAGTGTGTAAAACACAAACACAAGGAAAAGCCGCCCCAGTGTGTAAAACACAAGGGAAAGCCGCCCCAGTGTGTAAAACACAAGGGAAAGCCGCCCCAGTGTGTAAAACACAAGGGAAAGCCGCCCCAGTGTGTAAAACACAAGGGAAAGCCGCCCCAGTGTGTAAAACACAAGGGAAAGCCGCCCCAGTGTGTAAAACACAAGGGAAAGCCAACCGAGTGTGTAAAACACAAGGGAAAGCCGCCCCAGTGTGTAAAACACAAGGGAAAGCCAACCGAGTGTGTAAAACACAAGGAAAAGCCAACCGAGTGTGTAAAACACAAGGGAAAGCCGCCCCAGTGTGTAAAACACAAGGGAAAGCCAACCGAGTGTGTAAAACACAAGGAAAAGCCAACCGAGTGTGTAAAACACAAAATAAACAAAAAGGAAAGAAACCCGGCTGAATAAGGAAAAACTGTGTCCCGAAGAAACTTTTGGACTTTAACCGAGAGGAGGGAGAGAGGAACGAGAGCGAGAAGGAAGAGGAGATACCGCACGTGCCCGCATTACTACAAAACACAAGGCAGGCGGCACTGGAGGAGGTCTGTGACCAAAAATCACCACCCGTATTGTTTTGTAACATCTGAGAGATTTTTGGTGTGACCCGTCCGGAGCAGCGCCCTGTTGCTACCATAAAGTCATTTTAAAAAGAACACCAATAAAGTCCATGTGCAAATCAGAGAGGTCCCACTTCAAGTGTGCAGTGTGCGCGTTGTGCTGGGGGTCCCACATCACGTGCCCTCGCCTAGTTAATAGGTTCGTAGCTGGAGTACACTCTGTTCTTCAGCTTTAAAACCACGCCGGCTCCGAGGAGCAGAAGCAAAACGGGCAAACCCAGCGCCACCCCCATGATGCTGATAACCAGGATGGAAAAGGAGTCCTTGGGAGGCGTCCCGTACCCGATCAGGGCTGACCTGTAACAAAAAAAAAAGCATAAAGATTCACATCATTAAAAAGGGACCCCAATAAAGTGCACCCCCTTTATTGGCATGTGAAAAAGGCGGATAATGCTGACAGCCTCTGCGCAATTCGTTTTTACTCACCTTTTCTCGCTGCTCCTCCTCCTCCTCCTCCTCTTCCGTTTAGTAATACCGACCCCGGAAGCCCCTGCAGCTTTTATTTGCAATTTTCTTATGCAACTTGCGTATTGTAGGAGCTGCAAATTGTGTAGCGCTACAGGACGCACACGACACACATGAAAGGGCTGGAGTGATGGATCAGAGCTGCACGCGCAAGCACAGATCTGATCCATAGGCTGCCTCTCTGGGAAGGCTCGCTACAGAGATCGGTCTCAGAGGGTGACGTCGGCCGCTCTCTGACATCACTAGTGACCTGCAGCCAGGAAATTAAAAAATCCCGGCTCCTGGTGGAGATCGTGTGTGTGATCCTGACCTCTTTAAAAAGCTAACGTGGTCAGGATGAGTGGAACATCCCTTTAGATTACATACGTCAGGGACTATTTACTGTACGTGGCACTGTAGCAGGAACGGGGCTTTAACAGCCGCGCGCTTACAGAGCAGCAGAGCGACAGCTGGCCACTCACACAGGGCAGCGCGACAGCCGAGGCCTCCAACGTGACCAGTACAAAGCGAAATATCGAAACTGAAGTCACAGCACGCGTTTATCACAGAAAATGAGGACGTGTGAGGGGGCAAGCGGCGATGTCAGCAGAAACATGACGGTAACGCCCGGTTTTGGGTTGAGCCAAGCATGGAAATGCACACGGCGCACTTAGCCAGCATGCTGCAAAGCGGGGGAGAATTCGGCGAGCCCGCGCGCAGGGACGTTCACTCACCAGCTCATGAAGTTGTATTTGTCGTAGAAGTCTCCATCTGCGATCCCAAAAGAGACGTTGAAGGCCTCCACGTTGTACGTCTCGAGCAGGTCTTCTCCGAAGAAGGCGTGCACGACGCTCGGGAACTCCACGGACTCGTTCAAGCTCTTCAAGATGTAGTGCTGGCACGGGAGGGAGTCCTCTCGTTTGCCGCTGGTGGAGCCATAGGCCACCGACTTCCACTGGAAATATCCCTGGGCATGGCTGCTATTGGGCGTGTGTGGGACGAGCTGCGCGACCTGCCGACACAAAAAGATCTCGCTAAGAAAAGGGAGCAAAATGCGTGGGACACGAGGACCGAAAAACTAGAAAAAGCACAAGTACCAGGGACCTTTCAAGGAGCCCTCCTTTCTCCTACAGAGAGCCCGGAGAACTTCGCAATGGAGAAGCACAATCCAGAGAAGACAACACGTTTCATTTGAAGAAAACAGAGTATGGGCTCCGTGAACGCACACAGTGAGGGTCCGAGGATACAGAGACGCAGAGTTAAACAGCAAAACATGGGGGATATATGACACCGTATGGCCAGGATGCATTCAGACCACAGCTATGTTCAAATACGGCCACCTCAGACCTCCGGGAGGCCACCTCAGCCAGTCTGGACTAAATCTCACCCCACAAACATAAAAGGTATGTGATAAAGACAGCAGGATGTGACCAGTACACGCCCTCACCTCAAAAATCGTTGGGGTGTACTCGTCGTCGATGGAGCGCACAGACTGCATGCTCTTGCGTCCTGCCTTCTTCTCCAGGGTGACCATCTCAAGGGCAAAGCGGGAGTTGTTCCCTCGAGGTTTGACCTGGGAGAGCAGGAACTCAAACTTGGAGCAGTTGGCGTTATGGAGCAGCCGAGGAGAAACCTTGTCCCTCCCGGGACCATCATAAGCCGATATCTGCAAGAGAAAGGCACGAGAGGTCAGCGCCTCAAAAAGGGAGAAAGCACAGCAGGGGATCAGCAACCTCTGACCTCCAGGGGTTTCTGAACTACGTGTCCCATGATGCTCAGTCAGCTTTCTATGTGACAATCCATCAAAGGACATGTCGTTCTGGAGCATCGGGGTTGCCAAGGTTCGCCATTTTTGCTGGCTTAGGAGGACATGAGGTGAAAGGTGAGGGTAGGAAAGGAGATCACCAGCAATACGCCGAGTAGCGATGAGGACGCCTCACCGAGAAGAAAAACCACTAGAAGAGGGGCCAGAAGAATTGGGTTTCCTGATGTTTTGGCACTACCATTTCCCATGAGGCTCTGCCACCCTAATGAGCAGCTGAGCATCATGGGAGATGTAGAACCAAAACAACTGGTAGTGCCAAGTTTTCAGCCCGGCTGCCCTAGAAAAGTCGCCTCAAACTCACCCGGAAAGTCAAGCTCCCGTTCTGAAAGCTGTGCGATTCAGCTCTCCCGGTCAGGTTGGCCGTCAAGGAGGAGGCATTGACGGTGGCGTTGGCATCGTCCCAGGAGAACTCGGAGAGATCGTACGCCGGGTAGAAGTACTTTTCGGGAGTCCCGGAAAAATCTGCCGTGTTATTTACATCCTGGTACTCAAATATCTGGAAAAAGGGGAGGGGGGACAAAACCAGAGCGTGACTAAAAGGGGAGGGGGACAAAACCAGAGCGTGACTAAAAGGGGAGGGGGACAAAACCAGAGCGTGACTAAAAGGGGAGGGGGACAAAACCAGAGCGTGACTAAAAGGGAGGGGGGACAAAACCAGAGCGTGACTAAAAGGGAGGGGGGACAAAACCAGAGAGCGTGACTAAAAGGGGAGGGGGACAAAACCAGAGCGTGACTAAAAGGGGAGGGGGGACAAAACCAGAGCGTGACTAAAAGGGGAGGGGGACAAAACCAGAGCGTGACTAAAAGGGGAGGGGGGACAAAACCAGAGCGTGACTAAAAGGGGAGGGGGGACAAAACCAGAGCGTGACTAAAAGGGGAGGGGGGACAAAACCAGAGCGTGACTAAAAGGGGAGGGGGGACAAAACCAGAGCGCGACTAAAAGGGGAGGGGGCCAAAACCAGAGCGTGACTAAAAGGGGAGGGGAGACAAAACCAGAGCGTGACTAAAAGGGAGGGGGGACAAAACCAGAGCGTGACTAAAAGGGGAGGGGGACAAAACCAGAGCGTGACTAAAAGGGGAGGGGGGACAAAACCAGAGCGTGACTAAAAGGGGAGGGGGACAAAACCAGAGCGTGACTAAAAGGGAGGGGGGACAAAACCAGAGCGTGACTAAAAGGGGAGGGGGGACAAAACCAGAGCGTGACTAAAAGGGGAGGGGGGACAAAACCAGAGCGTGACTAAAAGGGGAGGGGGGACAAAACCAGAGCGTGACTAAAAGGGGAGGGGGGACAAAACCAGAGCGTGACTAAAAGGGGAGGGGGGACAAAACCAGAGCGTGACTAAAATGGGAGGGGGGACAAAACCAAAGAGTGACTAAAAGGGGAGGGGGGACAAAACCAGAGCGTGACTAAAAGGGGAGGGGGACAAAACCAGAGCGTGACTAAAAGGGGAGGGGGGACAAAACCAGAGCATGACTAAAATGGGAGGGGGGACAAAACCAAAGAGTGACTAAAAGGGGAGGGGGGACAAAACCAAAGAGTGACTAAAAGGGGAGGGGGGACAAAACCAGAGCGTGACTAAAAGGGAGGGGGGACAAAACCAGAGCGCGACTAAAAGGGGAGGGGGACAAAACCAGAGCGCGACTAAAAGGGGAGGGGGGACAAAACCAGAGCGTGACTAAAAGGGGAAGAAAAAAGAGAAATGACTAAAAAGGTGACTAAAAAGAAGAGGGGAACAAAAAGGGGGACAAAACCAAAAAAAAGGGGGACAAAACCAGAGCGTGACTAAAAGGAAACAAAACCAGAGCGTGACTAAATGGGGAGGGGGACAAAACCAGAGCGTGACTAAAAGGGGAGGGGGGACAAAACCAGAGCGTGACTAAAAGGGGAGGGGGGACAAAACCAGAGCGTGACTAAAAGGGGAGGGGGACAAAACCAAAGAGTGACTAAAAGGGGAGGGGGACAAGAACAAAGCATGACTACCGGCCACCAACTTCCACAATGACGTACAGAAGGGGTCAGCAACTTCAGCTCTCTGGATGGTTTGGAACTACAACTCCCATGATGCTCTGCTATGTTCTCCGTTTATCCGAGCATCGAGGGAAATTAATGTAGGTCCAAAACATCTAATGCCGGACTGACAAACTGCCCCGCTCACAAGAGGTTTCTGAACTACAACTCCCATCATGCCCTGGCCATCTATTGCATTCAAAGCATTCTGGGAATTGCAGGCAATAAACATCTAGGTGGCCGGAGTTTGAGATCAAGTCCCGTCTTACAGCGTCATGGAGACTTCCCCTCGAGCAGAGAGTGAGTGCGTGTGTGTGTGCGCTCGCCGCTCAGTCTCTGCTCACGGTGGATTTACAGGCACTGACGCATTGATTGATAACACCCCCCCCCCTTACCCTGGTGAAGAGCAGGGCTGTAGAGTACAGGACGCTGCTGGCCGGCTCGATAGTGATGGCGCCATACGGCGTCGGTGATGTCAGTTGGGTCCAGTTGACGTTCAGCTGGCTGCTGGGGCTGGAGGTGTATACGAGCAGGACGGCGGGGGCCCCGATGCTGCTCCACACATAGTGAATGGTGCTGCTATTATCCACCGCACGGATGTGTAAGATGTTCATAGACGTGTCCTCGCCGGGGACAGACTCCAGGGACGCCTGAAGGAAAATCACCAGCGCAGGAAGAGATTAGACGGAGCGAGAGCCTGACACGCCGCGCGGTTACACGAGACGCTGAGTGAGGCGCGCCGCTCCCCGCCTGCTCGATACACTGGATATCACCTTTCACTTTCACTCACACACGCAGCTTATTTAACCCACATTCCAGTGAGCCTGCACGGCAGCCGGGACCCTCCAGAGGTTTCAGAACTGCATTTCCCATGATGCTCAGCACAGTTAATACCTTCCTGAGCCTCATGGGAGATGTAGTATCAAAAAAAAGGAGGGCCAAGGTTGCCAACTCCTGATGAAGAGAGAGGATCAGCCCTCCAGATGTTTTGCAAATAAAACTCCCTTGATGCTCAGCCATGCATTGATAGGCAGGGACTCATGGGAGATGTAGTTCCAAATCCTCTCGAGGGGTCCAGGTTGCCGAGCGCGGCTGTAGAGCGCACCGGGCTTCAGCAAGCTTTAAACAAAGTATTCTAAAAGGCTTTGAGCAGGCGTCGGCAGCTTCCAAACTACAATCCCCATAATGCTCAGCCAACATAACGAGTGGCTGAGGATTGCACGCGAACCCATGATGCTCTGTCCAACTATTGCACGGAGAGAATTCTGGGAATTCTAGGCAATAAATATCTGGGGGTCTGGAGTTTAATGGCCCTGATCCAGGGGACCAAAGCTGCTGACCCCCATTCTACACCCGACTTAAAGACCCCCCCCTCCTGTATGGAACCCATTACCCTACAGCAGCGACCCAAAACCACGTCCCATGATGCCCAGCTTTACGTGACACTAAGCATCATGGGACATGTAGTTCACCACCATTGCTCTACAGATCATACACCCTGCCTTTAAAAAGCAGCATGTCCCCTGCCCCCGCCTGATCCTGCACATATACCATGGAGAAGCTCTGCCTCTCAGGCCCCCCCGGCACAGAAGCCCTTTTGTATCGGGTTACAGTACCAACAGCCCCCTCCCCCCTGTATCCCGGGCCAGTCGCCCCCTCCCCCCTGTATCCCGGGCCAGTCGCCCCCTCCCCCCTGTATCCCGGGGCAGTCTCCCCCCTGATTGAGCGGGCACTCACCCTCCGCCGATACTCTGCGTGCTCCCCCCGGACCCCCAGCCCGGCAGTAAGGGCGCACAGCACGGCCACACACAGACCCGCGCTCATGCTTAGCATCTACCGCTCTGCCCACAACTTCCGGCTCATCATGTGACCTCCGTCAGCTGACTGCCCGGGCAGGGCACCACGTGACGCACGCTGGCGTTGGTAGAGGCGACTCCTCCCCTTAACCCCCTCGCCGCCGGGCACTTCTCATTGATAAAGACTTTATATGAAATGTGGGCTCAAAGCTACAAATAAAGAATAAATAATGTAAATCTGCTCCTGTTTAATGTATGGGTCCCCCCATGACCCCCTAACAGGCCAGGTTTGCAGGATACATCAAGCACAGCCCAGGGGAGATGATTTGCTGCTCAGTGACTGCATTTCCCCAGATTATCCATAAAACCTGTCCTGTTAGGGGAACCACTGTGCTACAGAGATATCGAGGGGATGGAAGGTTGTAAACTCTAGGTGGCCTCCCTCATCCAGCACATTGGGTCTGCATTATCAGCATACAGGCAGATGCAGTAAATGTTTTTTTTTTTGAGAAAGGATTTTGCCAGGAAGGATACATTGAGATTTCTCTTGTTTTCAAGTATGTCCTGGGTGGCGAGTATGTACTCGTTAGGTGTCTTGCCCAAGGACACTTACTGGAGAGGTGCTCTTGCTGGGATCGAACCCGTGTCTCCACAGGCTCTCTCCACGCAGAGCAGTGACATTACCTCTACTCCACCCGGCCAGTACAATGTGCTGCAGACACATAAAAAAAATGGTGAGCTCTCCTGCTTATGGGGATTTGTAGTGATCAGAATGAGATTATTAGCAATGCAATATCTGTATGTGCTGCATAATGCCTGTGTGTGACAATTACAGCAACACCTTGTATCTGTATGTGCTGCATAATGCCTGTGTGTGGCAATTACAGCAACACCTTGTATCTGTATGTGCTGCATAATGCCTGTGTATGGCAATTACAGCGACACCTTGTATCTGTATGTGCTGCATAATGCCTGTGTGTGGCAATTACAGCAACACCTTGTATCTGTATGTGCTGCATAATGCCTGTGTGTGGCAATTACAGCAACACCTTGTATCTGTATGTGCTGCATAATGCCTGTGTGTGGCAATTACAGCAACACCTTGTATCTGTATGTGCTGCATAATGCCTGTGTATGGCAATTACAGCAACACCTTGTATCTGTATGTGCTGCATAATGCCTGTGTATGGCAATTACAGCGACACCTTGTATCTGTATGTGCTGCATAATGCCTGTGTGTGGCAATTACAGCAACACCTTGTATCTGTATGTGCTGCATAATGCCTGTGTATGGAAATTACAGCAACACCTTGTATCTGTATGTGCTGCATAATGCTTGTGTATGGCAATTACAGCAACACCTTGTATCTGTATGTGCTGCATAATGCCTGCGTATGGCAATTACAGCAACACCTTGTATCTGTATGTGCCGCATAATGCCTGCGTATGGCAATTACAGCAACACCTTGTATCTGTATGTGCTGCAAAATGCCTGCGTATGGCAATTACAGCAACACCTTGTATCTGTATGTGCCGCATAATGCCTGTGTATGGCAATTACAGAAACACCTTGTATCTGTATGTGCCGCATAATGTCTGTGTATGGCAATTACAGCAACACCTTGTATCTGTATGTGCTGCATAATGCCTGTGTATGGCAATTACAGCAACACCTTGTATCTGTATGTGCTGCATAATGCCTGTGTATGGCAATTACAGAAACACCTTGTATCTATATGTGCCGCATAATGCCTGCGTATGGCAATTACAGCAACACCTTGTATCTGTATGTGCCGCATAATGTCTGTGTATGGCAATTACAGCAACACCTTGTATCTGTATGTGCTGCATAATGCCTGTGTATGGCAATTACAGCAACACCTTGTATCTGTATGTGCTGCATAATGCCTGTGTATGGCAATTACAGCAACACCTTGTATCTGTTTGTGCCGCATAATGCCTGCGTATGGCAATTACAGCAACACCTTGTATCTGTTTGTGCCGCATAATGCCTGCGTATGGCAATTACAGCAACACCTTGTATCTCTCTGTGCCGCATAATGTCTGTGTGTGGCAATTACAGCAACACCATGTATCTGTATGTGCTGCATAATGCCTGTGTATGGCAATTACAGCAACACCTTGTATCTGTTTGTGCCGCATAATGCCTGCGTATGGCAATTACAGCAACACCTTGTATCTGTATGTGCCGCATAATGCCTGTGTGTGGCAATTACAGCAACACCTTGTATCTGTATGTGCCGCATAATGCCTGTGTATGGCAATTACAGCAACACCTTGTATCTGTATGTGCCGCATAATGCCTGTGTGTGGCAATTACAGCAACACCTTGTATCTGTATGTGTCGCATAATGCCTGTGTGTGGCAATTACAGCAACACCTTGTATCTGTATGTGCTGCATAATGCGTGTGTATGGCAATTACAGCAACACCTTGTATCTGTACTGTACAGGGATTTACACTCCTTATAACCCACTGAGTCTTATCCCTGTACAGCAGCGACTGACCCACAGCTCTCCCTGTATTCTGACACATCCCTGGCTGCTGAAATAATACAGTAACGTTTGTTACGAATGGGGAGGGGGGCTTATTATGGGGAGGGGGGCTTCTTTACAGTAAGAAGGTGAAAATGAGCGAGATAAGACAGTGGATTTGATTACTCCCTTGGGGGCGCACTAATCCTGCATTAAGAGTTATGTTGATGCATTATGGGACAATTAACCCCTGGAAAACCAAGCACTAACCCAGGAACACGTTTGGCAAAAATGTGTCATACAAATCACACTCCTCCCATCCTGCAATCCTGAGAGGTGCACCACCCTATACAACGCAGAGGGGCCGTGGTGGGCTTTAAACCTGTGGGATGACCAGGATAACATCTGCTACATGTGACTCTAGACTAGTGTTTCCCAACCCTGGTCCTCCAGTCCCCCTAACAAAAGGATCCCCTTGGGGAAATGCAGACTGAATCCTGCAATCACTGAGCAGCGAATCCTATATCCCGTGCTGGGCAAACCCTGCTCTCGATGACATCCCCTGGCCTATAGATCGGTATTCGCGGCTGATAACTTTGTACAGGAGAAGTTACGGCTCAACTAGAGAACAGTGAGATATTCCAGTCCCAGTTCAGCATAACAGAAACGCACGCAAAGCGGACGCCGACAGCAGCGGTAGCGACGTCATCGATGGCTCTTATATATTCCGATTCGAGCTACCAATTAAGCAGCTCTGCGGGAAGAGGGCCAGGGAGAAGACGCAAGGCACAGTGACTGACAGCACAGAGTCAGGGAGAGGAGACCGACGCACCAGATGTTTTGCAACTCCCTGAGCATCATGGGCGATGTGGTTCCAAAACAAGCTGAGACCGCTGTGCTAAGAGTTACCAGCTAGTCAGATCAGCCAGGTTTTCCTGGACTTGCTTGAAAAATGCCACCCTGCAGCATGTATGTAAAGAATGTGGAATCCCTGGTAACCTGCAGCTTATGAATTATGCATGACGCAGGGCAGCACTTAGTACTGTGTGTCTAGGAAATTCTGGCCAATCTGGTGACCAAGGTGGAGCCTTAAACAGCCCCCCCCCCCCCCAAGCAGCTCCGTGTGTGGACAGGCCCTTCCCCAGCATTCCCGGTATCATGCGACACGAGGCCGGAATGAAGCAACGCTCACAGCATCAGGCATCCAAGTATTTTTATTTTGCGCCCAGTAATACAGGTTAATCTCATTCTAGAAGTTTCTCTGTGACCCCCCAGTTCCAACAGTAATAAATAAAAAAAAACAGCCCCTCTCGGCCGGGTCACAGGTAATGATAGAGCGCGGAGACTCCAGGGTCAGCAGTCAAGCTCGTGCCGCGTCTGCTCCGACGTCGTGAAAACCGGTCTGGTCTCCTGGTGGTGTTCACTCCTGTGGCGCCTCTGGGGCCGCTCTGCCCTGGTCGTCTCCCTTCTTCTTCTGGCCTGACACAATGTCGTCTATACGGAGCAGCAGGATGGCGGTCTGGGAGGACAGACGAGAGCGGGTTAGCGGGCAAAGGTAGAAAGCGAGGATGCTCGTCTCCAGTGACTGGCTGACAAGAGGGGCTTCATCTGGTCTAAAGATGGTGAAACCCTATCAGATATTTTGGAACTACATATCCCATGATGCTTAACATTAACGCTGGTCGAGCATGGTGGGAAATGTAGTTCATAAACATCTGGGGTGCCAAGGTTGGCCAACACTGACGTAGTCTTCTGTGGAAAGGTTTTCCTAAACCATGACCTGCACCATTATGGAGTATATATACATATCAGGCTGTAATGTGCCCAGGAATAAGCCAGGACAGGGGGTGGTGAACCCGATGAAGCCGCACCCTCTAGAGCCAGGCCACAATTAAAATTATACATAAAGCACCAACATATGCTGCATCGTTGTACAATGGGTAGGATAAACCAAATAATTATTAAGTTTGATGCACAGAACGACAGGAACAGAGGACCCTGCTCAAGAGCTTACGCTTACAATCTAAGAAGAGGGGTAACACACATGAGCGCGGATAAATAGAGTATGAGAAGTAATGGGAAGCATGGGGGCCATGTGGGAGATGGATCAGGAGAGGTACATGGGGGGTTATGGAGTGAGCTGATCGGCCTCTCTGAAGCAATGGCTTTCTTTGAGACATCTTGAAAGACTGGAGGCACGGGGGGGGGGGGGGGTCGAATGTTACAAGGGAGGATCTACAGATGGGGGGGGGGGGGGGGAGCTCGGGAGGAGACGGGAGGGAGTGACGTGTGTACGAGCCACTTACCTCCACTGCAGTTTTGTAGGTTTGCATTTTAACAGCTAACGGTTCCCAAATGCCCAAATCCTTCATATCCACAATGACGCCAGCCTCGCCGTCTACACCCCAGCTCTGACAGCCCTCCTGGGTGTGCTTCGCCTGGACAAAGGAAACGTACATTGTACAGTTTAAAAATATACTGCGAAAGATCCTGTTCACCTTCATGTACAATTTTAAACGCAGGACACGGAGGCGAGTATTTGCAGGTCTTGCCCCAAGAGCAAAGAAATTTTATTGAAAAAATACAAACAGGACATTTCCTTCTCAACATGGGGACACTCCTGGATACCGCTCACAGGCCGATAAAGGGCTCCCGCTTTCTCTGTGCGGCTCCTGGCGGAGGCACCTGGAGAGACGCATCGGTGTCTTTGTTTCTCGTTAGATAAGGTTTCATTTCTTCCAAATTAAACCTAATCCTAGTGTATGTGTTTCGGGCTCACCTGTACCGGTCTAAGCCACTCAAGTGGCCCGCGCAAGCAGACTGCGGTGACAGCATTGTTGGCTGGCGGCGGAGTCTGCCATCCCTTAACCCCCTTCCCTTGTTTCTGTGCTTTCAGCGCGTATTTACACATGCTTTCACCAGCTCCGTACGTTGCCCACGTGGCTACACAGGGCGGCCACCATCTTTACTGCTAGTTAACGCACGAGTACGCTCCGCAGCCGCTATTAACGCTGCTGATATCTCTGATTTAACGATAATTGTCTAAACCCCCCCCCCCCCCCATTTCCCATCAGGAACAGAGACCAGCTCCAAAGCACTCCTTCACGGAGGCAGACTTCGTCAGGATGAAGTCCTCAATGTCCCATGTTTTCTGTTTGCCTGTCCTGCGCAGTTTTGGTTTGGTGCTTCACTGAGTTGCGGTGTAGTTTCTAACCACTTATTTATTTATAAAGGATTTTAGCAGGAAGGATACATTGAGATTTCTCTCGTTTTCAAGTATGTCCTGGGTTCATGTGTCTTGACTTCAATGGAGTCCTCGATCCTTGCCTGCCCTTTCCAGTTTGGATGCCCAGTTGACATATTCGTCCTTTTGGACGGTCACAGCTCAGGAAGAGGAAGTGCTGCGCGCGGAGGGGCCCTTTATTGGGCTGTGTTGGGTGGGATCTGAGAGCGCCTTCCCCACATCGGGGAGGAAACGGTCTGTTTTTTTTCAATGTTATCAAGAAAGTTTCTTTGCCGCCATTGGGGCAGTGGAGAGAAGTGCAAATACTCGCCTCAGTGTTCCTTATTAAATCTCTCTATTTCATGACAGGAAGTTAAAATGTTATTAGTAAGAGCTGTATGTCTGTGGCTTCCATAGACACGGGATAGGCCAGGGGTGTCAAACTACACCCCCCAGATGTTGGTCATAATTTCCAGAATTGTTTGAATGCAGGGAATCATGGGAATTGTATTTCAGGAAAACCTAAGTGGCCTTGATCTTGTCAGCCCTGGGAGACGCCGTACTTTGAATCCGGACCAACTTAAGCTCCAAAACGGAATCTGCTTTCTTGGTTGCATAACTCTATATGATCACTTATTTTACAGACAGAGCGGTCACAAAAGAATATCATTACAGGGTCAATAGTCCTACAGAGAAGGCAGGGACCATAGACTCCGCACCAGCTAAAGCAGGGGGTATTGGAGTCTCCACCTCCTTCAGGGTAACAGAAGCGCAGCTTAACGATCGAGGCTGGGCACATGGGCCGTCGTGGCTAATCATGTAATAAAAAGGAGTTAAGAGCTCTGTATATATGGATTTATAGGACGGACAATAAATGTATAACCAGATAAATGCGCAGCCAGAGATGCAGCGCGGAAAATCCATCTTACTCTGAGCGATGTTAGCAGGCGGATAGTGCTGGCTCCGCAGTTCTGGATGAGCGTCCTCGGGATGACCTCGAGCGCGTTGGCCACAGCGCGGTAGGGCCACTGCTCGACTCCTGTCATGCCCTTTGACTTCTCGGTGAGGCTGTGCGCCACGCTCATCTCGGTAGCACCTCCCCCTGGCACTAAGTAAGGGTCAATCATCACGTTGCGGCAGACTTGCATGGCGTCCTGGAGGTTGCGCTCCACTTCCTGCAGGACAGAGGGGGGGGGGGGGGGGGGGGAGACACTTGTAACGATTCTCTACATTTGTAATAAGGCACACGAAATAAAGACATAAAAAAACCTCTGCGTTGCCAAAATATATTAAAGCCAACTTTGTGAAAATCTAAAACAGATGTTTAGAAACTCCAGCCCCCCCCCCCCCCCCGGATGATGGTCTACAATTCCCCAAACATGCTGAAAAGAAGGCCAGAGAATCATGGGAATTGTAGTTCAGCAAAAGCTTGGAGGCCCCAGGTTGACGCTGTGGAAAGACCCTTTAAAAGGCCCATAATTCTGACAAATTTCAGATGCCAAGGTGAGTCGACCCATTAAAGCGATTGAAATGTAATTTTTTGCTGCAATAAAACATAACGAAGCAGGATGGGGAGATGAAAGGGTACTTTAACACAAAAAATCCCCACCGCACAGGAAGCTACTAAAGCACATGGCAAGCATTAGTAATGTTGAACCCACCGCCAGGATCTCCTTGCTGGCCCCTCGCAGGAGGATGGTGCACGCCTTTGGGTCTTTGCACTCGGTTACGAAGGCAAAATACTCGTCACCAATTTTCTTGACCTCGAAGAGTCCGGCGCCTGTCCCTACATCCTCTTCACGGATTTCATCTGTGCGGCTGGCGATGCGAGCGCCGCAGGCCCTGAGGGGAGGAGACGTCAGGGTCAGCTATATTGAACCGGCACCATGATCCTATATGTACCCTACAACACTTTACTATAAGGTCACAGCACAGGAGCGAGGTCAGTCTGCCAGACCACAACTCCCAGAATACACTTCTGTCCTGCAGCTATAATTCAGCAGTGGCTGCGTTCCAGGTGGTGCTAGAAACTGGAGGACCCAAAAGCAGATCTGAGAACTACAGTACACAGACTGCCTTTCCAACCTCAATGCTGGCAATGAATTCTGGGTGTTGCGGTTCCTAACCATGCTCCAGGCTCTGCCTGAGACACTGTCAGCAATACAATGTGTGACAAAAGCATACAGGTACACAAGTCGACATGCAACCCCAGGAAACAGTCACAGTTACTGATTAAGGACACACAATGGGACATCACACTTTATATGACTGCGCAGTAAATCCGGCATTTTCAGATCCTAAGTAGCAAAGCTTTACTCCGAATCAGACACTGCCAGGAGAAGCACCTCCAACGCATCCCGAGAGGTGTCTCCCAGCAAAACACGCAAAAAAATGCTCCAGATTCGAAAGCAGATCCACATGAGCGCGACTTAACTCACCGGGCTATTCTGTTGTTGTCCGTCTTGCGGACTCTGCGTATGGCTGTGATATTTGCTTTAACCAGGTAATGCTGAGCCAGATCTGTTAAAAAGAAAACAACATAAAGACAAAGGCTAGAGCGCAGGAGCAGGGGGCACAGCCAGAGCGCAGGGGGCACAGCCAGAGCGCAGGGGGCACAGGAGTATAAATATTACGGGAAGACGTGGCAATGCCCTGCAGCTTGCGCTCTATCCAGCACTTTGTCTCATACCAGAGATTCCCTTCTCTGTGATTACAAGGTCCGGCTTGAGTCGGATGATGTCCTCGCAGACCTGCTGAATGTACTCCTCCTCCATCTGAAGAATACGGCTGAAGTCCTCCTCGCGGGTTATCTCAATCTCCGTCTGTGAAGGATTGGAGAGGGGGGGCATGGGAGTCATTTTAACAGCAATCTGTACAGAACCTCACATATACCGGCCGCACGGAACATCCCACCGCGTACAAATATTTATTCCACTTCTGATAAAACACGTGCCGTTACACTCTCCCCCAAATCCAAAACGGTTACAACTGTATCTAAACATTGCTAGCCGCGCAGATTGTATGGGGGGGGGGGGGGGCAGTGTAAACCAGGGCTGTCAAGCTGCGACCCCCCCCCCAACTCACATTATTTCCTGGCAATCTATAGCATTCAAAGGATTCTGGGAATCAGAGCCATCAACATTTTGGGTGATGGAGTTTGACATCCATGGTATACACTGCAGAAAAGGTAGCGTTCACGTGTCAAGACATTTCTCTTATGAGCACCATGTCCTGCTCCGGCTCCAGGAGTGTCAGACTTGCTGCTCCCCTCAAGGATAGGTGTCTACGGAGCGGCAGCACATTGATCCAATACTCTGCGTGCTGCACAGGGTTTGGTTTTCACTTCTTCCTTAGCTGGGTCAGACACACCATGCCGCGCGTGGTCTGCGTGCTCACCTGGCTCTCGCCTTTCTTGTACTCCAAAGAGCAGTCCAGAAGGAGGATGCGCGGGTTCTTGATGTAGCGACGCATTTTGGGGTGGGTGACATCCTTGTTCACCATGACCCCACGCAGGACTTCCGAGTCTTCAATGATTCCTCCAGGTACCTGCAAAAACGAAAGATACAAAACAAGGGAGTCAGTGCCCGTCAATACCTACAAACGTTTCTTCTGGCACAGCCCGGTCCCAGCGGCGCAGCCCACCATCTCCTCCACATGTTAACGAATCATTGTACAGGATAAAACAATGGCTCATGTGAGACGGTGTCTGAGCTGACAGCAATTCAGTTGAGTGTTGACACCTCAAAGCAGGGGGTCGGCAACCTTGGCCCTCCTGAGGTTTTGGAACTACATCTCCCATGATGCTCAGCCACTCATTTGATAGGCAAAGACTAAAAGGAGGCAGAGTTCGTTAACATCTGGAGGGATGAGGTTTCCGGCCCCTGCCTTAAGAGATTTTGTTGATGTTGGCAGCTGAGCTTACACTTTAATAACCGTTACAGAGCACTAAGCCTGATATTTACAATACAAGGGGTTTTGGGATAAGACGCGCTGACGCCTGTTTTTGCTGAACACAGATCCAGACAGGTTGCATTTGCCATCGGGTATCCTCAATCTCACACTATTCAGTTATGGAATTAACACTTTCAAAGTGTTGTTCACTGTAAGGCTGTATGGGCAGTTAGAGACTCTCCTGCCTCACCGACCGGCAAACGCTCATAAATCCGTATGGTGTCAACTAGACCAAAAGTACCATAAAGCCACGTGTGCCAAGGAAGGAAAGGCCAAGACCAAGGCTTAGGGTCCCATTTACAGGTGAGGATCTGGCAGACACAGGAGGAGAGTTAATCGAAACTAGTGGGGACAATAAAAAAAAAACACCAATGGTATTTGGTGGTACGAGCACTCCCCGTCACTGACAGGTGTGGGGGGGGGGGGGGGGGGTTAGTGGTAGTAATAGCAATCTTGTTTGTTGGACATCTTTAGCCATAACGGTAAAATAACAGTGATAAAAAATGTGAGTTCCGAGTAAAAGAATTAAAGAAACATACAAAGCACAGGGTGAGCCGCTCAGAGACGACAAACCATATTCTGGCGTATTAACCTCTGGGTCCTACGAAATAAACCTGTAAGAGCAGAAATATTTAAAGAGACAGGACAGCCGCTGGTTACTGCTCCTCTTCCCAGTAAGATTTCATTTTAAACCCTTCTCATCTCACCTTCTCCACTTTGGCGTATTTCTTGATGTCGAACTCCTTCCTGCCGTTGTCCTCGAGCTCCACAGTTTTCACTGCGTCCAGGGCGATGTTACAGGCCAGGTCCGCCCAGCGCTTGATGGCCTTGGTGGTGACGGCGCTGTTAATGATCTTCAGCATCAGTTCCCTGTTGCTCACGTCTACCGGGGTGCTGCAAAATAATCAGATAATTGTAACTGCAAAGAGGGGACACGCGGCTACCTTATAACACAGGAGTCACATCTATACCACAACAAACATTCCTACAAAACATAAGGGGCTAATCACTAGATACAGTTAGGAGTGTTTCATATAACAGCACTGTTACCGCCACAATAAACCTCAGCAATCTACACAGGGGCAAATCAAGCAGAAGGGAGAGCTTCACTGACTACACCTCCCCTGCTGTGCTTTGATTTTCCCATTTGGGTCAAAGTTTCTTGTGGATGTGACAACGCTAAACAGCATTTAGTGAATAACCCCCAATATTCTCATTGGGACAAAATATATAGCTCCAGTCATAGAAACCATAGAATTCAGTCACCGGTGTCTTGGTAGAAACAGAAAAAAATATTCCTTTTTTCTTCTTTTGTCCGTTTGTGACTTTGCCAGAAGCAGTGCGGCCGCTGATCACACACAGTATATATGTATATTACGGTGTCACCAAAATATATCTCGATACAAAGTAACTTACAAGTATGTACGTCTGTTCAGCTTGATATTGATGGTACAAAAAGATGGAGAGCAAAGAGGGAGAGCTGGATCTTTATTGCTCGAAAAATAGAACAGAACGGAACCACACAAAGCCCCAGTCTACAGCTACTATGGAATGGAATGCGTGACAAAGCAGTATTCATTCATATCGCCCAATAGTATTTGAACACAACTGTTCTAATGGATTTTCTTTCCATGTCATCACCTACACAGAGAAAGCCATTTTAATCTGAACCACATGTTTCTTCCACAAATGTATGGAAGCTAAGAATAAAGAATGAGATATTCTGCAGCGGCCAAGTCAAATTTTGAGCAGAAATGACATGGGGTAGCGCCCCAGATGTTAGAGCTGCACCCCATGATTATGAGGCATGTATAAGGCAGACTTAAAAGGGAATCGCCAAGGTAGTAGTGAGAAGGGTTAAAGTTTAAACCCCTCCCACCAATAACACTATAGGGAGCACAAAACTCGTTATTAATGCAGCACCGGGCTCCCTCGTCGCTGTTCGTCAGATACAAGAAGCTGAGGTCTCCTTTGAGCGTCCAGGCAATCCGATGGGTCTCATTCAGAGCATTTTGCCCAAAAAAAAGGTCAAGGAGTGTTGACAGATTTTTAGACAGGGAATTCCCCACAGCTCGGAGGGCCGTATCAGCCCTTTGGGGCCCCTGTGAATGGAGACGAGCTGCAGAGTAAGCATTCAATTTGCATTAAATGGTCAGAGTGCACCGAGGGCCCTTGTGACGCAGGCTGTTGGCTTACATGGCACCTCAGATCTTTTCACATTCATTACTACATGACGATCGGATTGTAAAAAACGACATTAAGAGTGCCGTGCCACAACTCGTGCAGTGCGGAGGCTGCAGCCCCAGCCTTATGGCATACTCTACATGCTCCGGTCACATTTACCTGATTTCATTCAGGGTGGCGATCATATCATCCAGGGCCTTGCGGTAAGCGCTGATGATTACGGTCGGGTGCATCTGCTGTTCCAAAAACTGCTCTGCAACGGACAACATTTCTCCAGCTGAGGGGAGAAACCAAGTAAGAATCTGAATGACGTGTCACTGGTATGAGGAGGGTGATCGCGTCCAGGCCACTCACCTAGAATAATCACTGACGTGGTCCCGTCTCCAACCTCCTCATCCTGCGTTCGGCTGATCTCAATCATGGATTTAGCCGCCGGGTGCTGCACTTGGATCTAATATGGAAAGACAGGCAGTGTCAAGGGGAAAAAAAAAGGCACAGCAACAGGGTTGCCTTGAGGTTGCATATTTCCCCCCCCACCAACACAATGTGTGAAACGAGTGTCGTCATCAGAACTTATAAGGCCGGCAGCACACGAGCGTTAACAGAGAGTAAGGAACGTCCGTGAAAGTGGGCGTTCCTTCCACGCTCAGCGTACAAAGCGCGATCCTCCTATGGAGAAGTGCGCTTTGTATCCTGTCAGCGTCCGTTTAGCTTTTTGACGGGGAGGGCTTTTTCACGTCCGGTGGATGGCCTTCCCCGTCAAAAATGTACAGACGCAGGGACGTGCGAGCGCACATGAGCCATAAATACGCTTGTGTGCCGGGGGCTTAACCCGGTACATTTGCAGCTCTCTTTGCTGATCAGATATAAAGGATGTGACGCAATGCGAGTATCTGCTAAGAGGTGAAGCGGAAGAGTCAGCCGCCGTGCAAGGGAAAGCTGAAGAGGTGGCGTTAACCGAATTTCCACCAATCCTCGGGCTCATATGATGGGTGTGTCTTTAGCACCGTGATACGCTTTTTTACACGTGCACTGTCATTGGCGAAAGTTAAACATTCTCAACTCCCAGCACTCGGTTTCGCTTCTGAACGCAAAACGAGGAAACTGCAAGACACGGCGAGTGCGCAACGCTGCTTCTCCACACTGCGCGTCACATCGCGCCCAGTGCGTCACCGCCTTTAGGTCCAACAATGCTGTGCTCAGCACTCACTTACCTCTCGGAGGATTGCGTTGCCGTCGTTGGTCATAACGATCCCACCCATTGGATCCAACAACATCTAGAAAGATAAATAATAAAGTTAAGCTCTGCAAACTGTCCCCTATATTCAGTCCGTTGCATCATGGGTCCCTTGCCACGAGGGCTGATTTATCTGTTTACCGGCACATGCCGCCTGCCACCAACATAAACTGTAACTAGATAACGTGGGCGTTACAAATAAAAGCACATTATGAAACACATGCTGCCGTTCGCTTTTCTTTGAAGTAATTACATGTAAAATGGGAAAATAAAGGGTTTTTATCTGTTTCCATTTTGTGGATTTTTCCCCATGAGGCAACATTTACCAAATCTGTAACAAAGCTTTTTTTTTGCTGCGCATGTTCCTTTAAAGACATGGGGAGGCAACTTCGTCACTCCAGGAGTTTTGTCTCTCATGAGGCACAGCAAAGCTAACGAGAGACCGAGGATCATGGGAAATGTAGTGCCAGAACAGCTGGAGGGCTGAGGTTTCTGAGCCCTGCATTTAGGATGACTAAGAGCCGCAGGGATACAGGTAGAGCAGACGTTCCCCCTTCACGCCCTAGTGATGGCAGAGCAGGTGTGAGGTCTCACCTTCATCATGGCTCTGGGGCCCAGGCAGGTCCGGATGATGTCTGCGATGGTCTGAAAACATGAAACAGAGAGGTTGGAAATCTGGAATATGCTCATGTATCTCTCTACCAGCGCACGCTCAGCTCTTGTGTCCTGTACCTTGGCGGCGTTGATGTTCCCGGTCTGGACCTTCCTCCCAGACTCCCTCCTCATATTCTGACCTGGAAGACAGGAGGGAGAGAAGCATTACCCCTTAAAACCCTGCGAGAGGCGGATACCCCAACTCTAATACACCCAGCCTCCCGTGCCAGGGGGGGGGGCACACACACACTGCGGATCAAGTGCTCACTCCACCGCACAGCCAATCAAACACCCCTGGAGGGCAGGGGGGGCTGATGTGTCAAGGGGGGGGGCTGATGTGTCAAGGGGGGGGGGCTGATGTGTCAAGGGGGGGGCTGATGTGTCAAGGGGGGGGGGCTGATGTGTCAAGGGGGGGGGGCTGATGTGTCAAGGGGGGGGCTGATGTGTCAAGGGGGGGGCTGATGTGTCAAGGGGGGGGCTGATGTGTCAAGGGGGGGGCTGATGTGTCAAGGGGGGGGCTGATGTGTCAAGGGGGGGGGGCTGATGTGTCAAGGGGGGGGGGCTGATGTGTCAAGGGGGGGGCTGATGTGTCAAGGGGGGGGGGCTGATGTGTCAAGGGGGGGCTGATGTGTCAAGGGGGGGGGCTGATGTGTCAAGGGGGGGGGCTGATGTGTCAAGGGGGGGGGTGATGTGTCAAGGGGGGGGGTGAGGTGTCAAGGGGGGGCTGACGTGTCAAGGGGGGGCTGACGTGTCAAGGGGGGGCTGACGTGTCAAGGGGGGGCTGACGTGTCAAGGGGGGGGGCTGACGTGTCAAGGGGGGGGGCTGACGTGTCAAGGGGGGGGGGCTGACGTGTCAGGGGGGGGGCTGAATGTGTCAAGGGGGGGGGCTGATGTGTCAAGGGGGGGGGCTGATGTGTCAAGGGGGGGGGGCTGATGTGTCAAGGGGGGGCTGATGTGTCAGGGGGGGGGGGCTGATGTGTCAGGGGGGGGCTGATGTGTCAAGGGGGGGCTGATGTGTCTAGGGGGGGCTGATGTGTCAAAGGGAGGGGCCGGATGTGTCAAGGGGAGGGGCTGAAGTGTCAAGGGGGGGGGGCTGATGTGTCAAGGGGGGGCCGGATGTGTCAAGGGGGGGGGGCTGATGTGTCAAGGGGGGGGGCTGAAGTGTAAAGGGGGGGCCGATGTGTTGGGGTGGGGGGGCTGGTTATTCGGGGCGCTCAGGGGTCTCCTCAGTTCTCTATCAGGGGCCTAGCTGTGGATGGTCGGTGATAGGAGTGACTGGGCAGATTATCACCCCTCCCCCTCTCGGTGCTTGGGCTCTACACGCCGCCGCTCCCCCCCGCGCTGCCCCGGCCACTCACTGAGCACGAGCACCGGGCGGCCCATCATGTTTGCGGCTGACACACTACACGGCGAACCGGCACAGCCAAGAAGAAGCTTCTGGAGAAAGAGAAATGCGAGGCTCCTCCCTTTCCGGGCGCGCACTAGCCGCAGCTAACACTCAACTGGCCAATAGCAGCTCACAGCGGGAAAACGTCAACCAATAGGGACTCAGCGGGCAGGAGCTTCGGGGCACGGCTCAATAAGGTTGGTTGGTTAGACAGTATGGCGATCCAAGCCGCATGGTGACAGTTGGAAACGTGCGCATGCGTAAAGCTACGTAAAGTCTGCCGGGAGTTGTAGTTTAGGTTATGAATCTGGCCTTAATGAGCCCTTTCCATGGCAGTGGAAAGTGTCTGTGTGGCATGATGAAAGCACGGATTAAAGCATTAATTAGGTAAAGGGCAAGTACAGGGTTATTCAGAGAGAGGTGAAAAGCAGGAGAATGACTGGAGAATGGAAAATTCTAGGTCAAAATTGCCAAACCAGAAAAATTCTCCCTTTCATCTCACTTTCCAAATCGACTATTTTGACCTAGAATTTTCCATTCTCCAGTCATTCCCCTGCTTTTCACCTCTCTCTGAATAACCCTGATAGACTATTCTATTATATATTATTATTTCCTTTTATAAAGCACCAGCAGATTCTGTGGCGCTGTACACGATAAGCAGAGAAGGGGATAATACAGCGGAAAGTGAATATATTTGAACAACACAACACAGGGGAAACACCAGAGACATCCATTACATTTCCCGAGGAGAGTACCAGAACCTGTATTGTTACCGGAGTCAATCAGGTTCACTTCATTAACGGCGCCGGACCAGACACAAGCAAGGATTGTCCAAACACGAGTCTCTTCAGGAAAGGCAAGATTTATTGTGTCGTCACACAAGTGCTCACACAGGATTGAATCTCTAAGAGTGAGCCCCTCTTTCACCCCGTGCAAGGGGTCTTATACTCAAACATACGTAATTAGGTACATCCCAATTAGCCCACCTCCCGCTGACACTTTATTCCACCCCACGTGGGTTAATACCTCCCATCATTAGCATGAACACAAAGAACATTCCACATTTAACTATAAATTGATACACTTCATGTTAGTTTGACAGTCGTGATTTGTTTGTGCTGTCTTTCTCCGGCCAGCGCCTCCCTCCCTGTTGGCTTTGTTTATTCAGATAGCCAGGGATCTAGTCTGTTTTCTGTGCTTCTCTTTGTTTCTTGGCACATCGCACTGACCTTGCTTCATTCATAAATCTTTCTGTCTCTCTATGCCAAGAGCTGGCCGGATCCTGCCTGGATTTCTTGTTAGCTTTTCTAATCTACCACGCATTCCTTAAATTCTACGTGAGCTCAGCTCTTCTCTTCTAAATGAAATCTATTCTATTTACTTGGTGAACCAATATTCTGAACAAGATGGCGCGCTGGCTTATAGTGGCAACCATCTTCCAGCCTGGTTCTCCTTCATTCCCCCCTTGGCTCAAGTGTCAGCTTTTTTCCTGGCACTTGTAGCCATTACACTCCACTATTCTGAAATTCTGAATATTGGGGGCTTCCCGTTCGCTGGGAACATTCCCTGCGGAATTATCAGTGGTATCTTCTGTGTTTGTGTGGGTGTCAGTGCTGCCTTGCATAGTGGCCACATGCATAGCCCTATGCGGTAAATCAGTATCCCTATGATCAAGACCACCACTACCATGAGTATCATGGATCCAATCTGTGAGATAAATCTCAGGATTGATCCAAACCATTCTCCCATTGCTCCGACCCACGGAGCGGATTCCAGCCTTCGGCAGCAATCCTTCTAGCTGAACCCTGCAACTGTGCTACCTTCTCCTGGTGGTCTTGAATTACCTGGTAATAATCTGGGACTTCGTGTGTAGTGTTTCTGATGAAGGTGCAACATTCATAGTGCATCGTCATTTCACACAATCCATTCAATGCTGCACTGATCTGCTCAAGCGCCATATCATGTATCATCTGCACCTTTCGTATCTCTCGCATTTCCAGATTCAGCAACTGGATATCCATACTGGTTCTATTCAGAATCTCATCCATTAGATTAACATAGCTGTTCAATCTCCTCATCATCTCTCCTCCCCATCCAGTCCATGCTGGCAGCCATGTCCATATTCGATCCATCTTCGCAAACAACTCTCTCTTCGGTCTTTCAAACACCAGTGGGTACCTAGGGTGTAGTTCTGTGTCTGTGTTTGTGTCTTCTCCCCTTAGTCTCTGTATTGGGACCAGTTTAGCCAAATAACACATTCCTGTTATTGTTGGTGGAACCCATGTGTAACACACTCTCCCACAACACACCTGGTATCCCTCTTCTAACATGAATGGTGATAGGTGTAGTGTTCCCTTTGCTAATTCCAACATCATTCGCCTCATTCGTCGTCGTCCAGCACACTCTGCATCCCACCAGACTCATCTTCAATTACTCTCTCTTGTTTACTCGTGAGTTTTCTGCACTGTATGTATAGATAATTTGAGTGTCCCTCTGTGTCAATTGTGTATATGTATGATGTCCAATTGAATTTGCTTGAATAACACCCTTCCTTCTTATGTGTGTCTTTATCTGGCCCTATTTGGAAACACCATTCTGGAGGATATATGTACCCGATTATGGGATATCCAGCTTCATACATATCTGGTTGTTCTCTGGGTGGCCGGAAGGAATGTATTGTAATATTCCCTGATGCAAACATACTCAGGTTCATTGGCACAGAAGCAAATGGGATATGGATTGTCTCTGGGTGCATTCTGCTGCACACCCAACATGCTTCCTGCCCAGACTTCTTAGCATAATCATATTTAAATTGCACAAGCAAATGTCCTCTTGGCAATATCTCGGATGATATTTCTCGCTTTTGTCTCCACATGGTACGGTTCTCCATCACCGGGTGCGTACCATTCCAGATGTGAGAAATATCCACTTTCCCCGCGTGTTTGTACAATTGGGGCATGCTCCACGTGAGAGTCCATAAATCAAATTAGCAAGGTATAGAATCACACCACAAATGCCCCGAATGTCAGAATCCTTGGGCAATTCTTTTCACAGCCACATAAACCCAATCCCTCCCACCGGAATTTCAAAAGTAAAGAACATTTCAGGACGATCAAGGGTGGGGGCCGGGCCCCTAAAAAGCACCCTGTGGTTATCCCCCGTTGGCAGGTGGTCAGGGCCTGTGCCCATCAAAACACCCATCTCCGCTGGCGGGTGGTCAGGGCCTGTGCCCATCAAAACACCCACTTGTTGATCCTCTGAATCATCAGGGTTAGGATCATTTAGGTGCTCGAGACTGTGGTCTTTGTCAGCTTCAGCCTCAGCGGATTGGTCTCGTTGGCGACGACCTTCCATGTTAGTTCAGGACTGGCAGCTGCTTTTACTCTGGAGTGATGTATCCACGGGACCACCTCGGCAACCTTTACTGCTGTAGGGGTTGATAACAGGACAAGATAAGGACCTCTCCATTTTGGACCCAGTGGATCATTTTTCCACTCTTTTACCCATACTGAGTCACCCGGACAATACTTATGCAGTGAAGGATATAGAAAATGCGGTATATTATCCCCCACCCAAGTATTTAATTTCTGCATTGATTTACCCAGCATTACTACCTGATCATTTAGTTTAGTTTCTCCCAATGCCCGAAGGTCCCCCCTTAGTCCATTAATCAGAGGGGTTGGCCGTCCAAACATAAGTTCGTACGGACTTAGCTTCAATTGGGGGGTTGGTCTGCACCTAATGTGCAAAAGGACTATCGGCAGCAAGTCCAACCAGCCTAGTGACGTCTCTTGGCACAGTTTGGACATCAAAGTCTTTAGGGTACGGTTCATTCTTTCAACTTTTCCCGAACTTTGGGGCCTGTAGGCGGTGTGTAGCTTCCAGGTGATGCCCAGTAGCCGGGCTAGTTGCTGCAAACAGTTCTGGATAAATGCAGGGCCATTGTCCGACCCTATCTCGAGTGGAAGTCCGTAACGTGGTATTATTTCTTTCATCAGGCTCTTTACCACTTCTGTAGTCTTTTCAGTTCTTGTTGGGAAGGCTTCCACCCATCCCGTTAAAGTACATACCATCACTAGTAGATATTTGTATCCTTTGCAGGGTGGCAGTACTGTAAAGTCTATTTGTAATGATGCCATTGGGGATAGCCCGATGGGCTGTTTCCCTGGGGGTTGAGACGGGCCTGTTCTTGGGTTGTTTTTGGCACATGTTACACACTGCTGAGCTGTTGTTTTGCAGATTGCTGACAATCCTGGTACGTAGAAATGTGGCTCCAACTGTTGCTCCATCATTTCTCTCCCTCCATGGGTACTTGCGTGAACTGCTCTCACGATTTCAGGAGCCAGTGTTGCTGGTAGGACTATTCGTCCATTCTCCATCTGGAACCATCCATCTTCTCCATAACCTCCAGGTTCTTCTGTCAGCCACTTCTTTTCTTTTTCTGAGTACACAGGTGTCCATTCGCTCAGTGGGCGCGGTAGAAGTGCAGCTACCACTGGTTTTGGTTTGTATCGTGCCAATTCTCCATGATTCCCCCAGATAAATTCTTCTTTTGGAAAATAGTATCGCCATGCGAAAAACAATAAATCTTGTCTGTCTTGTGAATCTCTTACTGCTGGTATGAAAAAGTTCATTGCACTTTTCTTCATTCTTGGCAGTCTGTTCTTGATAAGGATCTCCTTGAGGAAGAACCTCACCAGTGGGACTTGATATTCTTCTGCTCCCAATTCTCCCAGACTGTGCAGTATTCGTGTGATTCGTAGATTATTGTGAGGATGGTTTGTCAAATTTTCAAATCGTGACGCGAAATTTTCTGCTCGTTCAACTTCAGTTGTTTCTTTGTCTTCCTCCTCCCCCACTATTTTTACGCCGAAGAATTTCAGCATCATTTTGTAGGCTCTGCGCAGTCTTTGCTGAACTTCTGAGGTGTTGATCATTAGGCGTGTCTCTTGCGGATTTAGGGGAGTAGAGTAGAAATTTCGGCCTTGTGTCCGAGTTGGAAAAAGCCATTGGATATAATCATGATTGAGTTCTAATAGTTCAAAGTCATCTTGCCATTTGTGCAATATTATTTCAATGAACTCGCCGTGGGGTTCAAACTTTTTCAAATTCATGTAGAACTCGTAATTTGGCATTGAAGGTTGAGGCTCTTGCTTGCATATCAGTACTTTAGCTTGATCTTCTGTTGGTGGTGGCGGTTTTGCAGCTGCTTTTGCGGCCTGGTCCGCGCGTCTGTTACCTTTTGGAATTTCATCACGGCCCTTTTGATGGCCTCGACAGTGCATGATGCTGACAGCACTTGGTTTCCACACTGCTTCCAGGAGGGCCGTGATTTCTGCAGCATATTTAATTTGTTGTCCTGAAGACGTGAGTAGACCTCTTTCTTTGTAGAGTGCACCATGTGCATGGACTGTCATGAAGGCGTACTTGGAATCTGTGTAGATATTCACCCTTTTGCCTTCAGAAATTTCAAGGGCTCTGGTTAAAGCTGTTATTTCAGCTAGTTGTGCAGATGTATGGCCTGGCAGTGGCTTTGCTTCGATAACTTCTTCTGCTGAGACTACTGCATAGCCGGAGACTTTCTTCCCATCATCCATGTAACTGCTACCATCAGTGAATAGCTGTAGATCGTATTTGTCTAGGGGTACGTCTTTCAAATCTGGCCTGCTACTGAACACTTCTTCCATGACTTGGAGGCATTCATGATCTGGATCCTCTTCACAGTCAGGCAGTAAAGTAGCAGGGTTCAAGGTAGCGATGAGGTCCAAATGAACCCGTGGATTTTCACACATCATGGCTTGGTACTTCGTCATCCGGCTGTTGCTGAACCAGTAACCTCCTTTGACATCCAGCAGAGCTTTGACAGCATGGGGCACCTTGACATGAAGAACTTGTCCAAGGGTCAGCTTGTCTGCTTCTGCTATCAGCATTGCGGTGGCAGCCACTGCTTTCAGGCATGGGGGTAGGCCGCAGGCCACAGGGTCGAGTTGCTTGGAGAGGTAGGCCACAGGCCTCAGCCATGAGCCAAAGGTCTGGACCAATACTCCTGTTGCCGTTTGGTTATGTTCATGTACGAACAGCTGGAAAGGCTTGCTATGATCTGGCAGACCCAGCGCAGGAGCTTCCATCAGCAGAGTCTTTAATTTCAGGAACGCTGCTGTTTGCTCTTCTTCCCAATGAAAGGGGTCTAGTTCTCCCCCCTTGGTGGCTTGATGAAGCGGCTTGGCAATGTCTGCGAAGTTGGGGATCCACAGGCGGCAGAAGCCTGCAGCTCCCAGGAACTCACGGACTTGTCTTCTGGTCTTTGGTTGGGGGATGCGGCACACCGCTTCTTTTCTTTCTGCCCCCAGGGCACATTTGGTACCTGTTAATTGGAAGCCCAGGTATTTTACACTCTGTTTACAAATTTGTGCTTTCTTTTTAGAAACTCTGTAACCTGCTTGGCTTAGTAGGTGTAGCAAAGCTTTTGTGGCGGATAAACAGTCTTTTTCTGTGGGAGAAGCCAGCAATAAATCATCAACATATTGGAGTAACACTACTTTGTCTGGCTGAGCGTTGAAGGCGAGGAGATCTTGGCTGAGCGCGCACCCGAAAATCGTGGGCGAATTTTTGAAACCTTGAGGGAGGCGCGTCCACGTCATTTGATGACGCGCCCCCGTGGTAGACTCTTCCCACTGGAATGCAAAAAGGGGCTGGCTTGCTGGGGCCAGACGGATGCAAAAGAAAGCGTCTTTTAAATCAAGCACTGTGTAATATTGTGTATCTCCGGGGATTAATGCCAGCAAATTGTATGGATTTGGAACCACAGGGTGTAGTGTTACTGTGGCCTCGTTGACAGCTCGTAAATCTTGGACAGGGCGGTACTCTTGTGTGCCTTCTTTCAATACTGGCAGTAGGGGTGTGTTCCATGGTGACACGCAGAATTTTAATATACCGTTATCTTTAAGTCTCTGTAAATGTATCTGTATATTCTGCTTGGCTTTCTGTGGGATATGATATTGTCTTAGGGCCACAGGCGTTGCGCCGGGCTTTAATTCCACATATACCGGGGGTATGTTTATGGCAAGTCCTGGCGGATTTTCCTCCGCCCACACCCCAGGAATTTCGAGGAGTAGTGCATGCGGATCCGGCGCGGCAGGCAGAGTAGGTGCCGTGCGCCATTCTTCCTCCCTTGGCATAACTACTGCAATTTTCACAGATTGTGGATTGTGCGGACTGGCTGGATTATGCTGCCGAACAGAGCCGCCACTCTCGGGCAGGTCTAATTGAGCGTGACCCCCGGGAAGGAACGTAATTTGAGCTTGCAATTTGCAGAGAATATCTCTCCCCAGGAGTTGGATGGGACATTCGGGCATATACAAAAATTCATGTTCAACATTATGCCCACCCACACTACATTTTCTAGAAGCAAGAAAAGGATATTTAGCAGACACTCCCATTGCTCCCATAATATCAACCTCATTTCCCATTGGGGGTGCAATTTGTTTAGTTACAACAGAATATTCGGCACCTGTATCAACCATAAAAACCTCATCTTTATTTCCCACTCTCATTGTGACCGTGGGCTCGTGGCTACCGAGCGGGATGGGCCCAGGTCCCCGTCAATATGCATCCTGCCCTTCAAATGATGTCCCCGCCAGTCCCACAAACCCCGCTCCATTCCCTTCACTTCTCTCATACCTTCCGTCTGTTACCTGGCCGTTAGGGGCTTGACCTCCCGCTTCCCCAACTTCACCCTGTCCCCCAAATTTAGCCAAAAATGCAGGACAGTCGTTTTTCCAATGACCTTCACCCCGGCACCACGCGCACTGATTGGGTCCTAGGGGTTCCCTGGGGGCTCCCCTACCTCTTCCTCTAGCCCCCCTACCCCTTGCCCTCCCTCTGTCTGGGCCACCTCGTCCTCCACCATTCCCCATGTATCCCACCACCCCGGTATGTCCCTTCTGTTTCTTTATCTCCTCTAGATCCCGGTTATGATACACCTTATTAGCGATCTCAACTAACTCGCTAATACCTTTTCCCAAAAACCCATCTATCCTCTGTATCTTGTTCCGTATATCCCTCTGTGACTGACCCACAAACGAAGAGTTAATTAACCTCTGATTCTCCGTCGCTTCAGGATCAATAGGACTATACATCCTGTACGCATCCAGCAATCTCTCTAGAAACGCACTTGGGGATTCCTTAACCTCTTGCACCACATCTGCTATCTTTCCCATGTTTGTGGGCTTCTTCCCTCCTGCTTTAACACCCATAATTACAGCGGTTCTGTATGTCTGTGTCACGGTGGCTCAGGGGATGGGGCGCCTGGCAGCAGCTTCCTCGCTGCTCGCTGGCCAGGCGCCGAATGTAAGCGCTTCCGGGCCCGCTCACGTGGGACGCCGAGGGGCGGGGCCTGGCGCTGTGACGCGGACCCGCCGGGTTTAAAACCCAGTCTCTCCCATACACTGGTGCCCTGACGTGGTATTCACCTCCCGCAGAGCTCTTGTGATTTTTGGCTATCTCTTGTGTATGATCCTTGGCATTGGCAAACGAATCCTCTTGTGTATGACCCTTGGCATTGGCAAACGAACCCTCTTGTGTATAACCCTTGGCATTGGCAAACGAACCTCCTGTGTATGACCCTTGGCATTGGCAAACGAACCCTCCTGTGTATGACCCTTGGCATTGGCAAACGAACCCTCCTGTGTATGACTCCTGGTATTGGCAAACGAACCCTCCTGTGTATGACCCCTGGTATTGGCATTTACTCTGCTCTAGGTTCTGCCCTTAACGTTGGTACTGAGGTCAGTCTATGTGGCATCCTAAGCACGCATCAGATTACCTCTGCTATTACTAAAGTCCTAGGGAGGACTTGTGATCTGTTCTGTACCCCTGTCTGGTATTTCCCTTTCTTTGTCTGTTACCTGCTTCATTGTCTACATAGCTTTGCCGACCATTCAAGGATCGGATGAGTAGAAAGGGAGCTACAGAAAGATATATATATCTTGGTAGTCAGAAGGATTCGTGACGATACTCTATTCCATACCTCTGTCTGGTGTTACCCCTTGTCTATCTATTGTCTGGTTAATTGTCTTTATAGTTTCGCCGACCATTCAAGGATCGGAAGGGTAGAGAGCGGTCTGCGTAAAGGGACCACACTTCTGGTAATCAGAGGGATCCGTGACAGTCTGCAGATGGGCAACTCCTTCAACTGTATTGTACGGCCATTTAGGATCTGTTCTGGGGTAATGTTCCTCTGCCCATGCTTCTGGATGAGGCTTAGCATCTGCTACGGCTTGGGCGAGTAAAATCTTTTGTGCGCTACTATTTATTCGGGCTCTTTCCTCTGTGGTAAACATTGTCAACATTAATTGCTGACAATCCGCCCATGTGGGGTTATGTGTGAGCATAACTGACTCTATCATACTGGCCACTGCGGCGGGATTCGTGGAATACAGTGGTGTGTGTGTTTTCCAATTAAAAAGATCCGTTGTCGTAAATGGGACGTATGTGTATTGCATTGGCCCTGGGTTCCCATCCGCTAATGGGGGGCCTGGCACCTCTCGCAAAGGCAACTGCAAAGCACTTTTGTGGGGAGTGTGTTGGTACAGATCCCGGGGTCTATGTATATTATTCGCTGCGCGTGTGGTGACACCCTGTTTTTCTTCCTCTTCTCTATCATCACCACTCCCGTGGGGCACTAATTTATATATGCTCCCATCGGGCATCTCAATCTTCTCTGGTGGAGCCTCTCCATCCCCTCCACCCACTGCACCCTGCTCTTCCTCCGCAGGCGCGCGAGACGGAGCAGAGGGAGCTGACCGAGCAACCGCAGCTGCCTGCTCCCCCCTCTCCGCCCGCGCAATCGCGGCATTCAGAGCCTCCCTAGCTGCCCCATAACATGATGGGTAGGATGGGGGCAGATTATCACTCTCTTCCGGTTGATCTAACACCGGTCTCCCTCTCTCTCCATTATTCTGGGGGTCCTGCTTCTTATTTCTCCCCGCTATCATTATAAAATGACTCTTGTTTTTAATGCAATATCTCCATATATCTATATACGGATACTGTTCAGGATGCCCATACTGCTCTGTGACTTGGGAGTGTACCCTCTGTACCAACTCCGGGTCCATTGACCCCTGCTCTGGCCATCCTGGGACTAACATCGGCCACACAACTGTACACATTACTTTTAATTTCTCTTTTGTCAATTCTACACCATAGTCATGGGTTTTATATAATGCATCGAAATTTCGCACCATATACTCTAGGGGCGTCTCCCCCTCCTTTACCTTCTTGGGCTTTGATGACCCGTTACCCATTGTCACTCCTGAACTCAGTACTTTTTGCAATACAGATATATTATTTCAACAACAGTTAAAATCTACAGTCTGATACTTCAATCAACAGTCCGTTCGTGTCTGAGGCGCTTCCCCCTTCAGTAGCCGACTGCAGTCGCCTGAGCCGAAAACGTACGTTCGGGGTCCACTTTCGTATTTGCTTCCTCGCGGAGCGAGTAGGCGCACGTTCACTCACAGCACTCGAGTCAGTTCATTCACAGCACATTCCGTATCAGATACTTTCAGCACAATACAAAACATATAGCACTTCAACTCTTTCTATTAGCCGAGGGCGTATTCCCTCCTTTGTGGCTCCTTATACCCCGTAATTTGAACTCTAACTCTTGACTGCGTGTGGCTATGTGCACCCCGTTCCTTGTCTACACTTCCGTCTGCAATTCCAATCTGCCTTATGGATAATCCACCCACTCAGCACCACTATCTCTGCAGCTATCGTTGGCTTCACTATAAGCCCTTGTCACTATACGACGTACACACTAGGCACTGACTTCAGGCTCTCAGCCCAGTCACAGAAAAGACCCTCCTCCTTTCCCGTTTACCCACGTGGTGAAGCTCTGTTTACAAACACTAACTGACTTATGCAACTCCACGTGGCTACCTTCTCCCTCTCTAACAGAACTACACTTTGATTGGCATTCAATTCCCCCGAATCCAGACACCCGCTAGCCACTCTGGCTCCTCAGCAATGTCAGTGCTATCAGCGGCGGGCTAGATATGCCAATAGGATGGTGGCCATCGCATCCTCTTATCCGTCTATCTCAGTCGGACGTTTCCCTTAGATACCGGTATCTCCTTCAGACATACAAAACATAGAAGACACGTTACCTATCGCCGGCGCTGCTCGCTGTTTCCCAGACTCGTGGTGTCCCAGTTCCCGGGCCGGGGGTCCGTTTGGGACGAGACGAGGTCCACTGAACAGGAAATCCTGCTTGGCGCCTGCAGATGTCAGCTCACCTTCAACGGACGCCCAACCAGCGGGATTCTCGTGCACCTGCAGTCAATATCGACGCACTGTGTTCAGCAGCCGTTGCCTGTGTCTTGGCAAGGGCCCGTATCCCGGACGAGCCCCCAAGAAATGTTACCGGAGTCAATCAGGTTCACTTCATTAACGGCGCCGGACCAGACACAAGCAAGGATTGTCCAAACACGAGTCTCTTCAGGAAAGGCAAGATTTATTGTGTCGTCACACAAGTGCTCACACAGGATTGAATCTCTAAGAGTGAGCCCCTCTTTCACCCCGTGCAAGGGGTCTTATACTCAAACATACGTAATTAGGTACATCCCAATTAGCCCACCTCCCGCTGACACTTTATTCCACCCCACGTGGGTTAATACCTCCCATCATTAGCATGAACACAAAGAACATTCCACATTTAACTATAAATTGATACACTTCATGTTAGTTTGACAGTCCGTGATTTGTTTGTGCTGTCTTTCTCCGGCCAGCGCCTCCCTCCCTGTTGGCTTTGTTTATTCAGATAGCCAGGGACCTAGTCTGTTTTCTGTGTTCTCTTTGTTCCTTGGCACATCGCACTGACCTTGCTTCATTCATAAATCTTTCTGTCTCTCTATGCCAAGAGCTGGCCGGAACCTGCCTGGATTTCTTGTTAGCTTTTCTAATCTACCACGCATTCCTTAAATTCTACGTGAGCTCAGCTCTTCTCTTCTAAATGAAATCTATTCTATTTACTTGGTGAACCAATATTCTGAACAAGATGGCCGCCTGGCTTATAGTGGCAACCATCTTCCAGCCTGGTTCTCCTTCAGTATCCCTCCGGTATAGGAGAGTACCAGAACCTGTATCCCTCCGGTATAGGAGAGTACCAGAACCTGTATCCCTCCGGTATAGGAGAGTACCAGAACCTGTATCCCTCCGGTATAGGAGAGTACCAGAACCTGTATCCCTCCGGTATAGGAGAGTACCAGAAACTGTATCCCTCCGGTATAGGAGAGTACCAGAACCTGTATTCCTCCCGTATATGAGAGTACCAGAACCTGTATCCATCCGGTATAGGAGAGTACTAGAACCTGTATCCCTCCGGTATAGGAGAGTACTAGAACCTGTATCCCTCCGGTATAGGAGAGTACCAGAACATGTATCCCTCCGGTATAGGAATGTACTAGAACCTGTATTCCTCCGGTATAGGAGAGTACCAGAACCTGTATCCCTCCGGTATAGGAGAGTACCAGAACATGTATCCCTCCGGTATAGGAATGTACTAGAACCTGTATCCCTCCGGTATAGGAGAGTACCAGAACCTGTATCCCTCTGGAATAGGAGAGTACCAGAACATGTATTCCTTCGGTATAGGAGAGTACCAAAACCTGTATCCCTCCGGTATAGGAGAGTACCAGAACATGTATTCCTTCGGTATAGGAGAGTACCAAAACCTGTATCCCTCCGGTATAGGAGAGTACCAGAACCTGTATTCATCCAGTATAGGAGAGTACCAAAACCTGTATCCCTCCGGTATAGGAGAGTACCAGAACCTGTAGCCCTCCAGTATAGGAGAGTACCAGAACCTGTATCCCTCCAGTATAGGAGAGTACTGGAACATGTTTCCCTCCGGTATAAAAAAGTAATGTAACCTGTATCCCTCAGGTATAGAAAAGTAGCGGAACCTGTATCCCTCCGGTATAGGAGAGTACCAGAACCTGTATCCCTCCGGTATAGGAGAGTACTAGAACCTGTAGCCCTCCGGTATAGGAGAGAACTAGAACCTGTATCCCTCCGGTATAGGAGAGTACCAGAACCTGTATCCCTCCGGTATAAGAGAGTACTGAAACATTTATCCTCCGGTATAGAAAAGTAACGTAACCTGTATCCCTCCGGTATAGAAAGGTAGCAGAACTGAAGTGGAAATAGGCTGGAAGACGGCCGCCATTGTACACAGGCGGCCATCTTGTTCAGAATATTGGTTCACTTGTATATAACTAGACAGGTTTGTAGCTGAGACTAGAATGAGGTATACGTAGAAATTTAGGAATGCGTTTAGATTAGCAGAAAAGCAATTAAAGCCTTATGAAAGATCTTTGCTGTTTCTGGCACGGAGAAGTAGATATTCCAAGGTCGTTGGGGCCCGTGGAAAGACGAAGGAGTATAGAAGACCGGGCCCCAGGCCATCTGAATAAACATAGCCGATAGGGAGGGAGGCACTGCCCGGAGAAAGACAGCACAAACAAATCACAGACTGTCAAACTAACGAGAAGTGTATCAATTTATAGTTATATGTGGAATGTTCTTTGTGTTCGAATTAATGATGGGAGGTATTAACCCACGTGGGGTGGAATAGAGTGTCATAGGGAGGTGGGCTAATGGGGATGTACCTAATTATGTATTTGGGGCATAAAACCTCATGTCTCTGTGTAATCGGGGCTCACTCTAAGCGATTCAATCCTGTGTGAGCACTTGTGTGACGACACAATAAACTCTTGCCTTTCCTGAAGAGACTCGTGTTTGGACAATCCTTGCTTGTGTCTGGTCTGGCGCCGTTAATGAAGTGAACCTGTCTGACTCCGGCTACATTTCTGGGGTCTCGATAGCCGGGATAACGGGCCTTTTGCCAAGACACAGGCAACGGCTGCTGAACACAGTGCGGCGCTTGACTGCAGCAGTGCCAGAATCCCGATGGTTGGGGGCGTCCGTTGAAGGTGAGCTGACATCTGCAGGCGCCAAGCAGGATTTCCTGTACAGTGGACCTCATCTCGTCCCAAACAGACCCCCCCGGCCCGGGAAGCTGGGACACACCCGAGTCCGAGGAAACGGCGAGCAGCGCCGGCGATAGGTAACGTGTCTTCTATGTTTTGTATGTCTAAAGGAAATACCGGTATATAAGGGAAACGTCCGACTGAGATAGACGGATAAGAGGATGCGATGGCCACCATCCTATTGGCATATCTAGCCCGCCGCTGATAGCGCTGATATTGCTGAGGAGCCAGAGTGGCTAGCGGTGTCTGGATTCGGGGGAATTGAATGCCAATCAAAGGGTAGTTCTGTAAGAGAGGGAGAAGGTAGCTGCGTGGAGTTGCATAGTTCAGTGTTTGTAAATAGAGCTTCGCCACGTGGGTAAAAGGGAAAGGAGGAGGGATTTTTCTGTGACTGGGCTAAGAGCCTGAGTCAGTGCCTAGTGTGTACGCCGTATAGTGAAAAGGGCTTATAGTAAAGCCAGCGATAGCTGCAGAGATAGTGGTGCTGAGTGGGTAGATTATCCATAAGGCAGATTGGAATTGCAGGCGGAAGTATAGACAAGGAACGGGGTGCACATAGCCACAAGCAGTCAAGAGTTAGAGTTCAAATTACGGGGTATAAGGAGCCACAAAGAAGGGGATAAGTACCCTTGGCTAGTAGAAAGAGTAGAAGTGCCTATGTTTTATTCTATGTTGAAAGTATCTGATACGGTATGAGCTGTGAATGAATTGACTCGAGTGCTGTGAGTGAACGCGCGCCTACTCGCTCCACGAGGAAGCAAATATGAGATTTGACCCTGGACGTACGGTTTCGGCTCAGGCGACTGCAGTCGGCTACTGAAGGGGGAAGCGTATGTGGATGCGGATAAATTGTTGACTGAAGTATCAGACTGTAGATTTTAACTGTTGTTGAAATAAGATATTTGTATCGCAAAAAGTATTGTTTTCAGGAGTGACAGTGGGTAACGGGTCATCTAAGCCCAAGAAGGTAAAGGAGGGTGAGATGCCCCTAGAATATATGGTGCGGAATTTCGAAGCATTATATAAACGTATGATTATGGTGTAGAATTGACAAAAGAGAAATTAAAAGTAATGTGTACAGTTGTGTGGCCGTTATTAGTCCCAGGATGGCCAGAGCAGGGGTCAATGGACCCGGAGTTAGTACAGAAGGTACATTCCCAAGTTACAGAGCAGTATGGACATCCTGAACAATACCCGTATATAGATATATGGAGATATTGCATTAAAAACCAGAGTCATTTTATAATGATAGCGGGGAGGAATAAGAAACAGGACCCCCAAAATAAGAGAGAGAGAGAGGTGTTAGTAGAATAACTGGAAGAAAATAAATGTTTTACCCCCGTCCTATCTATTATGTTATGGGGCAGCTAGGGAAGCTCTGAATGCCGCGATTGCGCGGGCGGAGAGGGGGGAGCAGGCAGCTGCTTCTCGGTCAGCTCCCTCCGCTCCGTCCCGTATGGCTGAGGAAGAAGAGCAGGGTGCATCGGGTAGAGGAGATAGAGAGGCTCCACCAGAAAAGATTGAGATGCCCGATGGGAGTATATATAAATTAATTAATATTTTATGGAGTGAGATAGTTGCAGTGCTGTATAGTTTGTGTGTATGGTTCAGACTGATTTTGTCCGATTGTGTTTTTAATTGATTATTAAACTGTTCAATTAAAAGTTGAGATTGAGCGTCGTCCCTGGTGTAATAGGCCCCCTCCTTTTTCTGACAGACTGTTTGCAAGAAAGAGGGGGAGAATTGGGAGCAGTTTGTTTTTCTTTGCTCTCTGACAGCTGGAAAGAATAACTCTTTGTGTACTTGTGCAGCGTACTATGTTTAGCTAATTTTAGTGTGTGTTACAATAGAATATTTGTTTGAAGTCTGTTGAGTGCAAGATATATGTTTATATTTTGTGTTGATATTATTCCGAAAGTTTAAGTTTTGTTCAGAGCTAGAATTAAATAGAAAAGAAAAGAAAAAGGAGTCCTGGTTTTTTATATTATTGTATATAAATAATAATAAGTATGTAATAGTATACAATATTGTCTAAAAATATAAAATTTATTAATAAATTAAATTGAAATATATGAAACGGTTAGAAAATTAATTCGAGAAATAATTAAAGTAATTTTTCTTTACTGTTTTTACAAGGTATGTTTTTGTTTGATTTTTGATGGAATGATTTATTTTTATTGTTTTTTTTGATGTAGTATTAAGAGTCTGTTTTGGGCTATGGGAAAATATTTCTGAGAATATTATTTACACAATGTGTATATGTATATGCCCGAATGTCCCATCCAGCTCCTGGGGCGGGATATCTTTTGCAAATTGCAAGCCCAAATTATGTTTTTTTCCCGGGGGTCACGTTCAATTAAACCTGCCGGAGAGTGGCAGTTTTGTTCGGTAGTATAATCCAGCCAGCCCGCACAACCCCCAATCTGTGAAAATCGCAGTAGTTATGTCAAAGGAGGAAGAATGGCGCACGGCACCTACTCTGTCTGCCACGCTGGATCCGCACGCACTACTCCTTGGAATTCCTGAGGTGGGGGGCGGAGGACAACCCGCCCAGATTAGTTGAATTAAAGCCCGGCGCAAAACCGGTGGCTCTAAGACAATATTATATCCCACAGAAAGCCAAGCAGGTTACAGAGTGTCTAAAAAGAAAGCACAAATATGTAAACAGAGTGTAAAATACCTGGGCTTCCAGTTAACAGGTACCAAACGTGCACTGGGGGCAGAAAGGAAAGAAGCAATGTGCCGCATACCCCAACTAAAGACCAGGAGACAAGTCCGTGAGTTCCTGGGAGCTGCAGGCTTCTGCCGCCTGTGGATCCCCAACTTCGCAGAAATTGCCAAGCCGCTTCATCAAGCAACCAAGGAAAGAGAATTAGACCCCTTTCATTGGGAAGAAGAGCAAACTGCAGCGTTTCTGAAATTAAAGACTCTGCTAATGGAAGCTCCTGCACTGGGTCTGCCAGATCATAGCAAGCCTTTCCAGCTGTTCGTACATGAACATAACCAAACAGCAACAGGAGTATTGGTCCAGACCTTTGGCTCGTGGCTGAGGCCTGTGGCCTACCTCTCCAAGCAACTCGACCCTGTGGCCTGCGGCCTACCCCCATGCCTGAAAGCAGTGGCTGCCACCGCAATGCTGATAGCAGAAGCAGACAAGCTGACCCTTGGACAAGTTCTTCATGTCAAGGTGCCCCACGCTGTCAAGGCTCTGCTGGATGTCAAAGGAGGTTACTGGTTTAGCAACAGCCGGATGACGAAGTACCAAGCCATGATGTGTGAAAATCCACGGGTTCATTTGGACCTCATCGCTACCTTAAACCCTGCTACTTTACTGCCTGACTGTGAAGAGGATCCAAATCATGAATGCCTCCAAGTCATGGAAGAAGTGTTCAGTAGCAGGCCAGATTTGAAAGACGTACCCCTAGACAAATACGATCTACAGCTATTCACTGATGGTAGCAGCTACATGGATGATGGGAAGAAAGTCTCCGGCTATGCAGTAGTCTCAACAGAAGAAATTATTGAAGCAAAGCCACTGCCAGGCCATACATCGGCACAACTAGCTGAAATAACAGCCTTAACCAGAGCCCTTGAAATTTCTGAAGGCAAAAGAGTAAATATCTATACAGATTCCAAATACGCCTTCATGACAGTCCATGCACATGGTGCACTCTACAAAGAAAGAGGCCTACTCACGTCTTCAGGACAACAAATTAAATATGCTGCAGAAATCACGGCCCTCCTGGAAGCAGTGTGGAAACCAAGTGCTGTCAGCATCATGCACTGTCGTGGCCATCAAAAAGGCCGTGATGAAATTCCAAAAGGTAACAGACGCGCGGACCAGGCCGCAAAAGCAGCTGCAAAACCGCCACCACCAACAGAAGCAGAAGCTCAAGCTAAAGTACTGATCTGCAAACAAGAGCCTCAATCTTCCATGCCAAATTACGAGTTCTATATGAATTTGATAAAGTTTGAACCCCACGGCGAGTTCATTGAAATAATATTGAACAAATGGCAAGATGATTATGAACTGTTAGAACTCAATTATGATTATATCCAATGGTTTTTCCCAACTCGAACACAAGGCCGAAATTTCTACTCTACTCCCCTAAATCCGCAAGAGACATGCCTAATGGTTAACACCTCAGAAGTTCAGCAAAGACTGCGCAGAGTCTGCAAGATGAGGCTGAAATTCTTCGGCGTAAAAATAGTGGGGGAGGAGGAAGACAAAGAAACAATTGAAGTTGAACGAGCAGAGAATTTCGCGTCACGTTTTGAAAATTTGACAATCAATTCTCACAATAATCTACGAATCACACGAATACTGCACAGTCTGGGAGAATTGGGAGCAGAAGAATATCAAGTCCCACTGGCGAGGTTCTTCCTCAAGGAGATCCTTATCAAGAACAGACTGCCAAGAATGAAGAAAAGTGTAATGAACTTTTTTATACCAGCAGTAAGAGATTCACAAGACAGACAAAATTTGTTATTTTGAGAACAGGCCCATCGGGCTATCCCCAATGGTATTATTACAAATAGACTTTACAGTGCTGCCACCCTGCAAAGGATACAAATATTTACTAGTGATGGTGTGCACTTTGACAGGATGGGTAGAAGCCTTCCCAACTAGAACTGAAAAGACGACAGAAGTGGTAAAGAGTCTAATGAAAGAAATAATACCACGTTACGGACTTCCACTCGAGATAGGGTCGGACAATGGCCCTGCATTTATCCAGAACTGTTTACAACAATTTGCCCGGCTACTGGGCATCACCTGGAAGCTATAGACCGCCTACAGGCCCCAAAGTTCGGGAAAAGTTGAAAGAATGAACCGTACCCTAAAGACTTTGATGTCCAAACTGTGCCAAGAGACGTCACTAGGCTGGTTGGACTTGCTGCCGATAGTCCTTTTGCACATTAGGTGCAGACCAACCCCCCAATTGAAGCTAAGTCCGTACGAACTTATGTTTGGACGGCCAACCCCTCTGATTAATGGACTAAGGGGGGACCTTCGGGCATTGGGAGAAATTAAACTAAATGAACAAGTAGTAATGCTGGGTAAAACAATGCAGAAAATAAATATTTAGGTGGGGGATAATATACTGTATTCTCTGTATCCTTCACTGTATGAGTATTGTCCGGGTGACTCAGTATGGGTAAAAGAGTGGAAAAATGATCCACTAGGTCCAAAATGGAGAGGTTTTTATTTTGTCCTGTTATCAATCCCTATAGCAGTAAAGGTTGCCGAGGTGGTCCCGTGGATACATCACTCCAGGGTAAAAGCAGCCGCAGCCAGTCCTGAACCAACATGGAAGGTTGTTACCAACGAGACCAACCCACTGAGGCTGAAGCTGACAAAGACCACAGCCATGAGCACCTAAATGATCCTAACCCAGATAATACAGAGGATCAACAAGTGGGTGTTTTGATGGGCACAGGTCCTGACCACCCGCCAACGGGGGATACCCACAGGGTGCTTTTTAGGGGCCCGGCCCCCACCCTTGATTATCCAGAAATGTTCTTTACTTTTGAAATTCCGGTGGGGAGGGATTGGGTTTATGTGACTGTAAAAAGAATTGCCCAAGGAATTCTGACACTCGGGGCATTTGTGGTGCTGATTTTATATCTTGCTAATTTGATTTATGGACTCTCGCGTGGAGCATGCTCTAATTGTACGGGCAATGTGGGGAAAGTGGATATTTCCCATATCTGGAATGGTACGCACCCGGTGATGGAGAACCGTACCATGTGGAGACAAAAACGAGAGGCGCTATCTGGAACCAACCCAAGAGGACACTTACTTGTGCAATTCAAATATGACTATGCTAAAAAGTCTGGGCAAACTGCATGCTGGGTGTGTAGTAGACTGCACCCAGAGACAATTCATATACCATTTGCCTCTGTTCCAATGAATTTGAGTATGTTTGTATCAGGGAATATCACAATACATGCTGTCAATGCACAAAGGGAAAAGACAGAATCAGTCAGTCCCGGATACCCCATAATAGGACCAGTGTATCCACCAGAATGGTGTTTTCAACTAGGACCAGATAAAGAAACAAATAACGAGGGTGGGTTATGTAACTCAAGTCAGTTCAACTGGACATCATACATTTACATATTCAAAACAGGACAAAAGGCGACTTATTTATACATACGATGCAGGCAACTCACTAGAGACCAAGAGGCGGTGATTGGGAATGTGACCAATGGGAGGCAGGGTGCAGTGGATATGATGAGACGGCTGAGACACCTTGCGATAGAGATATCAAAGGGAACACTACATTCATCACCATTTATAGTGACAGGAGGGTACCAGGTGTGCTGTGAAAGGGTGTGTTACACATGGGTACCACCAACAATAACGGGAATGTGTTATTTGGCTAAGCTGGTCCCAATCCAGAAACTACGGGGAGAAGACACAAACAAAGACACAGAACTACACCCTAGGTACCCACTGGTGTTTGAAAGACCGAAGAGAGAATTGTTTGCGAAGATGGATCGAATATGGACATGGTTGCATGGACTGGATGGGGAGGAGAGATGATGAGGAGATTGAATAGCTATGTCAATCTGATGGATGAGATTCTGAATAGGACCAGTATGGACATCCAGCTGTTGAATCTGGAAATGCGTGAGTTACGAAAGGTGCAAATGATATATGAAATGGCGCTTGAGCAGATCAGTGCGGCCTTGAATGGATTGTGTGAAATGACAATGCACTATGAATGTTGCACCTTCATCAGAAACACTACACACGAAGTCCCAGACTATTACCAGGTAATTCAAGATCATCAGGAGAAGGTAGCACAGTTGCAGGGCACAGCCAGGAGGATTGCTGCCGAAGGCTGGAATCCGCTCCGGGGGTTTGGAGCAATGGGAGAATGGTTTGGTTCCATTTTGAGATTCATCTCAAAGATTGGATCAATGATACTCATGATAGTGGTGATCTTGATCATAGGGATACTGATATACCGCATAGGGCTATGCATATGGCCACTGTGCAAGTCAGCACTGATATCTACACAAACACAGAAGATACCACTGATAATTCCACAGGGTATGTTCCCAGTGAAAGAAACCCCCCCTTTTTCAGTAGTTTCAGAATAGTGGAGTGTAATGGCTACAAGTGCCAGGAAAAGATCCTGACACTTGAGCCAAGGGGGGAATGAAGTGGAAATAGGCTGGAAGACGGCCGCCATTGTACACAGGCGGCCATCTTGTTCAGAATATTGGTTCACTTGTATATAACTAGACAGGTTTGTAGCTGAGACTAGAATGAGGTATACGTAGAAATTTAGGAATGCATTTAGATTAGCAGAAAAGCAATTAAAGCCTTATGAAAGATCTTTGCTGTTTCTGGCACGGAGAAGTAGATATTCCAAGGTCGTTGGGGCCCGTGGAAAGACGAAGGAGTATAGAAGACCGGGCCCCAGGCCATCTGAATAAACATAGCCGATAGGGAGGGAGGCACTGCCCGGAGAAAGACAGCACAAACAAATCACAGACTGTCAAACTAACGAGAAGTGTATCAATTTATAGTTATATGTGGAATGTTCTTTGTGTTCGAATTAATGATGGGAGGTATTAACCCACGTGGGGTGGAATAGAGTGTCATAGGGAGGTGGGCTAATGGGGATGTACCTAATTATGTATTTGGGGCATAAAACCTCATGTCTCTGTGTAATCGGGGCTCACTCTAAGCGATTCAATCCTGTGTGAGCACTTGTGTGACGACACAATAAACTCTTGCCTTTCCTGAAGAGACTCGTGTTTGGACAATCCTTGCTTGTGTCTGGTCCGGCGCCGTTAATGAAGTGAACCTGTCTGACTCCGGCTACAGAACCTGTATCCCTCTGGTATAGGAAAGTAATGGAACCTGTATCCCTCCAGTATAGGAGAGTAGTGGAACCTGTATCCCTCCGGTATAGAAAAGTAACGTAACCTGTATCCCTCCGGTATAGGAGAGTACTTGAACCTGTATCCCTCCGGTATAGGAAAGTAGCAGTACCTGTATCCCTCCGGTATAGGAGAGTAGCGGAACCTGTATCCCTCCGGTATAGGAGAGTAGCGGAACCTGTATCCCTCCGGTATAGGAAAGTAGCAGTACCTGTATCCCTCCGGTATAGGAGAGTACTGGAAACTGTATCCCTCCGGTATAGGAAAGTAGCAGTACATGTATCCCTCCAGTATAGGAGAGTAGCGGAACCTGTATCCCTCCGGTATAGGAGAGTACCGGAACCTGTATCCCTACGGTATAGGAAAGTACCGGAACCTGTATCCCTCCGGTATAGGAGAGTACCAGAACCTGTATTCCTCCGGTATAGGAGAGTACCAGATCCCTGTATCCCTCCGGTATAGGAGAGTACCAGAACCTGTATCCCTCCGGTATAGGAGAGTACCAGAACCTGTATCCCTCCGGTATAGGAGAGTACCAGAACCTGTATCCCTCCAGTATAGGAGAGTACTGCAACATTTATCCCTCCAGTATAGAAAAGTAACGTAACCTGTATCCCTCCGGTATAGAAAAGTAGCGGAACCTGTATCCCTCCGGTATAGGAAAGTAATGGAACCTGTATCCCTCCAGTATAGGAGAGTAGCGGAACCTGTATCCCTCCGGTATAGAAAAGTAACGTAACCTGTATCCCTCCGGTATAGGAGAGTACTGGAACCTGTATCCCTCCGGTATAGGAAAGTAGCGGAACCTGTATCCCTCTGGTATAGGAGAGTAGCAGAACCTGTATCCCTCCGGTATAGGAGAGTACCTGAACCTGTATCCCTCTGGTATAGGAGAGTAGCAGAACCTGTATCCCTCTGGTATAGGAGAGTAGCAGAACCTGTATCCCTCTGGTATAGGAGAGTAGCAGAACCTGTATCCCTCCAGTATAGGATAGTACCGGAACCTGTATCCCTCCAGTATAGGAGAGTACCAGAACCTGTATCCCTCCAGTATAGGAGAGTACTGGAACCTTTATCCCTCCGGTATAGAAGAATCAGGTTCCTGGCAAGTAAGTAAAAATAAAGGGATTATCGGTGAGATTTTCGCCATTTATAGGAGAGGGGCTTTTCAAAATTTCTGATCACATCATCCTCAGCCACTCATTAGCATTCCCATAAATAGACCTAAATTGTAGATCTGTTTCTGGGGTAAATTATCAGGATTTTGATGCTATAGGAGGGCAGCCGGTCTGTGGAGACAATACAAAATAGATTCTTTTTTCTCTTTTATTCCCTCCACGAGAGGCGGTGGGGGGAGGACTGAATGACCGGTGCAGGAATCTGGCATCTTTGTGTTTTATTGTCCCAAATGCCCTTAAGCTATTGTTAAATAACCTGAGTATTGCTCCCCACACACATGGCACGCACACACTGAAAGAGGAAAGGAATGGACAATAAATAAAGTGGGCCTGTTCAGGTCAAGCCCCCTCCAATAAAAAGCACAGTGCAGGCCCACCACTCCCTTAAATCAGAGGCAGGACCCTCTGAGACAAGACCCCCTAAGGAGCAGCAATATGAGCTGCACCCTCTGCACCAGTCTGGCAGTTGCACTGCTTTGGCTACATCCTCCCGTTACCCTGGTCACTGTGCCCGCTGACAGGGTACCACTCTTGGATGGCAGCACTTTTCAGGCACAGCTCTGCAGCCAGGAGATGCTGGCGGTGATGTTCATTATTCCAAGGTGAGCCTGGAGGGGATGCTCGCCTTGCGTAATGGGACAGGGACATTGCTTCTATGCTTCCTAACAAAATTCTGACCTTAAATAAATAATAATTATAATTTATGTGAATTTTACATATATTATTTTTAAAAAATATTTTATATACATTTTAAGTATATATATCTTAAAAGTAAGTTAAAGATTTATATGAAAAATAGTTATTTATTTAAATTGTGGTTGTTTTATATAAATTTTTAATACATAGTTATATTTTTTATTGTAAACATAATTAATTAATGCTTGTAAACTTTTTGCGAAGGGGGGAGAGAGAAGGGGGGAAATCAATATGTTGATTCCCAAATTTTGGGATAATGAAAAAAAGAAAATGTATTATATATAGCGTATTTAATATAATGGAATAACCTCCCAGACACCATCAAATCTTCCCCCCGTATTAAGTCACTCAAGAGCTCCCTATTAACATACCTCAATACAGAATATGCCTGTAAACATGTAACACAGTGACTATATACAGAATGCACCTGTAAACATGTAACACAGTGACTATATACATAATGCGCCTGTAAACATGTAACATAGTGACTATATACAGAATGCGCCTGTAAACATGTAACACAGTCACTATATACAGAATGCACCTGTAAACATGTAACATAGTGACTATATACAGAATGCGCCTGTAAACATGTAACACAGTCACTATATACAGAATGTACCTGTAAACATGTAACAGTGACTATATACAGAATGCACCTGTAAACATGTAACACAGTGACTATATACAGAATGCGTCTGTAAACATGTAACACAGTGACTATATACAGAATGCGTCTGTAAACATGTAACACAGTGACTGTCACGAGCCTGGCCTAGCAGATGTGCAGAAATGTGGGTGTGAGCCCAAGGTGCAGTAAACGATTTAGAAAAGGCAGGATACAGGGTAACAAGGTTTATTTGTGAATACAAATAAACTGACAACAGACCAGGAAAATAAACAATGGATATGGAACATATAATCAGGCGTAGGTACAATATAGGAATAGGCAATAGAGTGGTCAAGAATAGCAGAGATCTGGTACACGGGTATATCAATAATGGAAAACAGAGGGTACAGGGAGCAATGGAGGATACCAGTAGAGAATGTCCATAAATAGCAGAGGGTGAGCAGGAAGGTCTGTGGATCAAGAGCAGGAGGGGTTCCAGGCAAGGATCTGTGGAAGACAGGTCTGCACTAGCTAAGCTAGGAACTTCAATGAGGAACCGTGGGATCAGGGGTGTAGCTTCCTCATATGCAGGATCAATTAGGGAGATGAACAGCAGGTGTGGTACCATGTCCATTATGCAAATTGTAGTTCAAGAAGTGTATAGAGGAAAAAGTCCTGAAACCTGCATATATGCAAAACAGGGCACAAGGAAAACAAGAGGGCGCCAGAGGGTCTGGGGGTTCGACCGTGACAGTGACTATATACATAATGCACCTGTAAACATGTAACACAGTGACTATATACAGAATGCACCTGTAAACATGTAACATAGTGACTATATAAAGAATGCACCTGTAAACATGTAACACAGTGACTATATACGGAATGCACCTGTAAACATGTAACACAGTGACTATATACAGAATGCACCTGTAAACATGTAACACAGTGACTATATACATAATGCGCCTGTAAACATGTAACACAGTGACTATATACAGAATGCACCTGTAAACATGTAACATAGTGACTATATACATAATGAACCTGTAAACATGTAACACAGTGACTATATACATAATGCGCCTGTAAACATGTAACACAGTGACTATATACAGAATGCACCTGTAAACATGTAACACAGTGACTATATACAGAATGCACCTGTAAACATGTAACATACAGGGTTATTCAGAGAGCGTGAAAAGAAGGAGAATGACAGGAGAATGAAAAATTCTAGGTCAAAATAGCCGATTTGGAAAGTGATATGAAAGGGATAATTTTTCTGGTTTGGCTATTTTGACCTAGAATTTTTCATTCTCCAGTCATTCTCCTGCTTTTCACGCTCTCTGAATAACCCTGATAGTGACTATATACAGAATGCACCTGTAAACATGTAACACAGTGACTATATACAGAATGCATCTGTAAACATCTAACACAGTGACTATATACAGAATGTACCTGTAAACATGTAACACAGTGACTATATACAGAATGCACCTGTAAACATGTAACACAGTGACTATATACAGAATGCACCTGTAAACATGTAACACAGTGACTATATACAGAATGCACCTGTAAACATGTAACACAGTGACTATATACAGAATGCACCTGTAAACATGTAACACAGTGACTATATACAGAATGCACCTGTAAACATGTAACACAGTGACTATATACAGAATGCACCTGTAAACATGTAACATAGTGACTATATACAGAATGTACCTGTAAACATGTAACACAGTGACTATATACAGAATGCACCTGTAAACATGTAACACAGTGACTATATACAGAATGCACCTGTAAACATGTAACACAGTGACTATATACAGAATGCACCTGTAAACATGTAACACAGTGACTATATACAGAATGCACCTGTAAACATGTAACACAGTGACTATATACAGAATGCGCCTGTAAACATGTAACACAGTGACTATATACAGAATGCGCCTGTAAACATGTAACATAGTGACTATATACAGAATGCGCCTGTAAACATGTAACATAGTGACTATACACAGAATGCACCTGTAAACATGTAACATAGTGACTATATACAGAATGCACCTGTAAACATGTAACACAGTGACTATAAACAGAATGCACCTGTAAACATGTAACATAGTGACTATACACAGAATGCACCTGTAAACATGTAACATAATGACTATTCCCTACATATTTATTTTCTGTGTTAATCTGTATATTTGTATTTTTTTATATACCTTGCATTTATTACTTTGTATTTCTGTAACAACTGTAAAATTTCAATGTTCTTGAACCCAGAACAGGACCCAAAACGAGAGAAATCTCAATGTAACCTTCCTGGTAAAATACTTTGCAAATAAATAAATAAATACATATATAATCTATATTGTTTATAAATGGATATATTTAATATATAATAAACAGTGGCTTGCACATAAGTAAAATAGGAAGAGGCAGAATATTTACTAGATGGTCACCAACTTACTGTTTAGTGAATTCACCTCTAGGTGTGTAGATAATAGGTAAAATATATTGAATTTCCATATTCTGGCAGGTTTTGAGAGCGTTCAGCCCAAGCTGGTCCCCATTGTGACTGTGCTGGGCCTCCTGTATTGAGTCTTCAGTCTGGAAACGAATAAATATTGGGAAAAATAAAAATCTATATTTATATATTATACCTTGAATTTGTTTTTTTTAAATAAATATAATTAATAATTTAATATATATATATACTTATTGTTTTTGTACACAAACACACATATGAATAATTCACTAAAGAGAGGCAATAAATAATTAGTGTCAAAATGAAAGTTTTCCTAATTTACTTTATGAAAAATGCTCTGTATAACATGAACTGATTTAGGCACCGGTCCTGTGTTTTTTCCTGGTACAGATGTGGCGAGTGCATGCGACTGACCCCTGAATATGAGGAAGCTGCCATAAGACTGCAGGGTGCGGGCGGCTTGGCTAAGGTCTGGCATTTATATGCATTTTTTAAAAATATATTATATTCAGCATAATATATATAATATTTAATATAATATTATATAATAATATATATTTAATATAATATTATATATATATATATAATATTTAATATATATTTTTATTTTCATATAATATTTTCTTTATATCAATACAGGATTAATCCGCCACTCTGAGATTCCTTACTATCGTTTCAAATTTATTAATGACTCACTGACGGTTCAGTTCCTCCAAACCTTTATCAAGGTAACAAAAACCAGACACATTGTAGCGCCATGACGTCACACAGCCACGACCGGAACCAGAACCCCAAAACCATCGTACCCTAGCAACCGAGCACGGCTGTGTAACAACAAATTAAAAAAAGCAAAACAATAACACAATATATAATTCTTACAACTATTCAACCTCACCACCAACTATCGTAACAAGTCTCTGCAGCGGATTAATCCTGGATTGTTGAAAATTCCTGCACCCCAGTAGAATATTTTTGATGTGCCGCATCCTTGGTTGTTTATTTTATTTACATTTATATTTTTATTTTCTTATATTAAATTTTATTGACATAAATTTATGTAAACAATATGAGTGTAAAGAAAATTATATATTTGTCAATAAAATAATATGTAATAAAATAATATATTATTATATATCTATTATATTATACAGATCCAAAATTCCGGACGCACACGGAGACTTTATTATATATATATATATATATATATATATATATATTAAAGTCGCTAGAATAAAGTTGAGATTTTATACCTTCATAAGAAGTCTCCGCGTGCGTCCAGAATTTTGGATCTCTATCAATTTGCAGTCGGATTGAATTCACCGGAGCAAGTACCGTGGTACCGTGGTATGAGTGTGGGGTCTCTTAATTTTTTTAATTATATTATACACTCAATATTCCAAATAATATGTAATAAACTAATATATTATTATGTTTTTATTATATTATACAATATTCCAAATAATATGTAATACAATAATATATTATTATGTTTTTATTATATTATACAATATTCCAAATAATATGTAATACAATAATATATTATGTTTTTATTATATTATACAATATTCCAAATAATATGTAATAAAATAATATATTATTATGTTTTTATTATATTATACAATATTCCAAATAATATGTAATAAAATAATATATTATTATGTTTTTATTACATTATACAATATTCCTAATAATATGTCATACATAATATATTATTATGTCTTTATTATATTATACAATATTCTAAATAATATGTAATAAAATAATATATTATTATGTCTTTATTATATTATACAATATTCCAAATAATATGTACTAAAATAATATATTATTATGTCTTTATTATATTATACAATATTCTAAATAATATGTAATTAAATAATATATTATTATGTCTTTATTATATTATACAATATTCTAAATAATATGTAATTAAATAATATATTATTATGTCTTTATTATATTATACAATATTCTAAATAATATGTAATTAAATAATATATTATTATATCTTTATTATATTATACAATTCCAGTAAAAGGTGCACACAGGAGGCTTTCTTCATATAGACATAAATGTATTTATTATATTGTATATTATTACTCATTAAAAAGGCGTGCACTCCTGGAGTCTTTTAACTACCGGTATATGGATTTTATTGTGGTAGTACACAAAAGGACGTTTCAGTCCCACAGAGGACTTCTTTCAAGAACTACAAAAAAGTCCTCTGTGGGACTGATACGTCGATTTTTGTACTACCACAATAAAAACCATATAGTTCAAAGACTCCAGGAGTGCACACCTTCTTGATGCATTATTTATAAATGATTTTACCAGGAAGGATACATATAAATAACATATGTAATAGAATATAATATATTATTAATTTACACAAGTCTATATTTTATTTTATTTACTTATATTATTCTATTTACTTTTTATATATATCCATATTTCAAAAATTGTAGCGGCTCTCCGGGGCTATTATCAAACACTTTCTTTATTATTCCTTGAGTGTCAACGTTTCAGCTCCTCAGTCACCGTAGCTTTTCTCAGGACAGCATGAGGTGAGGAGTTAAAACGTTGACACTCAAGGAGTAATAAAGAAAGTATCTGATAATAGCCCCTGAGTGTCGCTACAATTTTTAAAATTTGTATACAAGTGTTGGCCAGGTGGCAGGCACCGGGTGATCCATCGCTGAAAGGCAAGCGTGCATGGCATATATACATATAATTTTATTAGCATATATTATTTTATTATCCATATAAATTATTAATTTCTTTACATTTATAAATATCTGAACAGTTAAGGTGATCATAAAATGGAGATGGGATAGACCCTGTTCTGAAGAGCTTACGATCTAAAGTCTATTTGCTGATTTATTATGTCATATTGCCCTTGATAAATCCTTGGTGCCCTCATGCCATGTGGCAGTAGCTGCTTTGGGTTATGGATGGCACCTTGTGTTAATGTGGTTTCTTCCTTTGCTCTGCTTGGTTTTCGTATCTTCATTGTGTACTTTAGGTGGATTGCTCAGTAACCCCCCAGGTCTGCGGTCAGTACAGCGTCGCCCGATATCCCACCCTGATGACTTTCCGTAACGGAGAACAGGCAGGAACCTATGAAGGCTCATATTCCGCAGGTGAAGCCAAACTACGCCGGGCAGGCATCGGTGCTACACATGCCGCCCCTGGATCTGGGTTCCCCGTGGTTTTTCAAGGGACCTTTTTTTCTCTAGCCCCAGGGGCAGGGCCGGGTTTACATCCAATGAGCACATAGACGCAGAAATCTGGAGGACCCCCACCCCCCAAAAAAAAGTACCACAACTGGGAAAATACTTTTTTTTTGTGGGGGGTGAGTAAGAATTACACATTGAAAAAAATCTGAAAAACTGTTTCTCGCTGCGCTTGCATCAAAATAAGCAGAATCTGTTGCCTTAAAATGAAGCAAAAATGGAGAGGAATGTTAGAATTAACCCTAACCCTAAAACAAGCACAAATAGTCACCTCCATTTATAAATCTAACCCTAATTTCTTAGCTACGGAAAATAATGCTCCATTTCGGCCCCAAACATCCAAAATTCTTGGCATCAACATTTGGCCAAAGCCGAGGGTCTTTATCAATATGTGACTTGTGCCACTTCATTTTTTGATACTGCTTTTTGTTGCACTTTTTCCATAGGATATCAAAACATGTGAAAAAAATATACAGTATATATCTATACACACACATTGTTTATTAAAGCCACATGGGCATCCTGAAGCCTGGCACATCCATCCGGCGCTGCAAAGCTCTGTCTTTGTTTCTGCAGCTTCTATTGTCCGATACATAAGGAAAGAGTCTAATCCAAATTCTCACGAGATCCGATCCCTGGAGCAGCTGGAGACATTCACCAAGGACGCTGACGCTGGCATAGTAGGTATGTACATTTTCTATTGATGTTCCGCTTCACCGGGGGAGTGTGGGATTGAAGGGCAGGAAATGCCAGATTTAGTTGAAAACATTGCTAGAAGGGTTATCATGCAAACCTTCAAACCCAAACCTGACTGCAGACTCTGCTCTGCGCTCCTTTTCTTACTGCCTCAATCCTATCAATGTAGCGCCTATAGAGGACCAGGTGCCGAGCCCAGCAACACGAACCCAAGAACCACCGGGACTCCCAGTGAGCCATAGACAGGTTCGTGTAGCTGGGCGCACACCTGGTCCCCATAGTCGTACCTTTACGTTGTATGTAAAAACATCATACTGCAGAATCTGCTCCGCGCTCATTATCTTCCTGCCTCAATCTTATCTATTCAAACTCCTCCAGCATGCTGCAGACTCTGCTATGCGCTCTTTATCTTCCTGGTTCAATCTTATCTATTCAGCCCCTCCAGCATGCTGCAGACTCTGCTCTGCGCTCCTTATCTTTCTGTCTCAATCCTATCTATTCAGCCTCATCCAGCATACTGCAGACTCTGCGCTCATTATCTTCCTGAGTAGATCCGTTGCTGGGATCTTCCTTGCTCCGGAGTCACTAAGGAGAAGTGTGAATTAGCTCCCAGCTCAACCAGTCACTTGTCGAGAGACATTTGCCCTCCCCAGACATCCCGGCGCCATAGCCCAATCTGGTGCTGCTTCCCCCAGCCATAGCTCATTTTTGTGCCATTACCCTCAGCCATAGTCCATTCTGGTGCCACTGCTCTCTGCCATAGCCCATGGGCGCAGTTACACCCCTCGTTGGTGGATAAACCCCTGGTTGTCTACTACTGAGTGCTCCCCCTCAGTAATCACCCCAGGCCAGGCTCCAATTGTTATGAGTCAAAGCCCCAAAGAGTGGTGTGGTGGGGCCGCGAGCTGCTGAAGCGAACGTACAGATAGGTAGCAGGGGACCGCCGTGTCAAACGCTGACCAAGAGCTCCAGGAGGCCATGGCTAAGACTCGTCGAGGTGCGCCAGCAGGAAAGTCTTGGTCCATAGTTCTGGGGTGCATATGGGGCCTTGCGGTCAGCAAGGTGTGGTAAGTGAGTCTTTCGCCAGACCGGTTGGACAGTTCAAACAGTATAATACACATAACGCTCCAAATAATGGCCGTGCCGTCACAATCTATAATATTTATACAGTGATAAATATTTGGGAGAATTCCCGATGCATTCCTCACTGTAATATCATATTTGACAGGCAGATGCTGCCACCTGCTGGCCAAATGGTGTTACTACATTTCTAACTGCATCTGGTGGCTCCTCATCAGCTGGTAAGGTCTGTTAGACACTTTCCTAGCAGATTTTAACCCTTTGACGCTGTGGGACATGTTATGCCATCCACGCAGCAGGACGCTTTGAAGTCGCAGGGAGTCCTAAGTGGACGTTCAGAGTTGATTTCCTGGAGTTGCGGGACTGGAGGAAGGAACTGCAAGGCCCACTTTTTACTCTGGGTAAACGCACGTCTATATCATGCTTTCTCGCACGCTTCTGCTCTTTACTTCTACCTTTCTCCTTAAATGGAACTCCTGCCCCTCTACCACCGACCCCTACACTATCTGCATCTCTCCCTCCCTCCTCTCGTCCCACATGATGGCCTCACATGAGCTCCTTTGTTTCCTCAGAACATGGTCTCCCTCCTCTATCTCTCGTGCTGCCAATCACTCCCACTCCCACAAATCCCATTCCCACCTTCTCTTTCTCACCCTCCTGCTGTTACTCTATTCAGATGACATATCCCCTAACCCTGGCCCCACAACACATCCAATACTTCCCTCTCATCCTATCTCCATCGCACATAAATCACCTCCCTGCAAGCCCAGCAACCTCATTCCCATAATCCCTCAGCGCCTGTCCTCTTTCTCCTGCGCCCTCTGGAACGCTCGCTCTGTGTGCAACAAACTCACAGCCGTCCATGACCTCTTCCTTTCAAACTCCTTCAACCTCCTAGCTTTAACTGAAACCTGGCTAACTCCCTCTGACACGGCCTCCGTTGCTGCTCTCTCACATGGCGGTCTACACCTGAGCCATACCCCCAGACCGGGTGAGAGAAATGGTGGCGGGGTCGGACTCCTGCTCTCTCCCACCTGCACCTACCAGCATCTCCCTCCACCCCCATCCCTCTCCTTCTCCTCCTTCGAGACACACTGCATCCACCTGTTCTCTCCTCTGGCTCTCAGGGTGGCAGTCATCTACCGCCCACCGGGACCAACCTCCCAGTTCTTTGACCACTTTGCTACCTGGCTTTCTCACTTCCTATCTTCTAATCTTCCATGCCTAATTCTCGGGGACTTCAACATTCCCATTGACGATCCTTCCGCCCCTGCTGCCTCCAAACTTCTTTCACTCACGTCCTCCCTTGGACTCACACAATCCTCCCTCCTCCCAGTGGCGTCGTAACGTGGGGGCGGGGGTGCGGCCCGCACCAGGTGACACCCGCCTTTAGGGTGACACCGTCACCCTAAGGGCGGGTGTCTCACCCACCGCCCGCCACCGCCGCCACCGCCGCGGATTCGCTCCGTGCGAGCGTCCGAAGCATGCAGCTTCGGCGCTCGCCTGGAGGAAATACGTCACCAGCCAATCGCGGCTGGTCACGTGGCTCCCCCAGACGAGCGCCCAAGCTGCGCGCCGGACGCTCAGAAGGAGCGAAAAACGCGGCGGAGAGGTGCTGCCTGGGCCGCTATCCATGTACTGGGACCAGGACCAGGAGGTGAGCTGGGGCAAATCCATGAGCTGCTGGGGCAAATCCATGGGGGCCTGGGGCAAATCCATAAACTGCTGGGGCATATCCATGAGGAGCTGGGGCAAATCCATAAACTGCTGGGGCAAATCCATGAGCTGCTGGGGCAAATCCATGGGGGCCTGGGGCAAATCCATGAGGTGCTGGGGCAAATCCATAAGCTGCTGGGGCAAATCCATGAGGTGCTGGGGCAAATCCATAAGCTGCTGGGGCAAATCCATGAGCTGCTGGGGCAAATCCATGGGGGCCTGGGGCAAATCCATGAGGTGCTGGGGCAAATCCATAAGCTGCTGGGGCAAATCCATAAACTGCTGGGGCATATCCATGAGGAGCTGGGGCAAATCCATAAACTGCTGGGGCAAATCCATAAACTGCTGGGGCAAATCCATGAGCTGCTGGGGCAAATCCATGGGGGCCTGGGGCAAATCCATGAGGTGCTGGGGCAAATCCATAAACTGCTGGGGCAAATCCATAAACTGCTGGGGCAAATCCATGAGGAGCTGGGGCATATCCATGAGAGGAGCTGGGGCATATCCATGAGCTGCTGGGGCATATCCATGAGTGAGCTGGGGCATATCCATGAGCTGCTGGGGCAAATCCATGAGCTGCTGGGGCATATCCATGAGAGGAGCTGGGGCATATCCATGAGCTGCTGGGGCAAATCCATGAGCTGCTGGGGCATATCCATGAGTGAGCTGGGGCATATCCATGAGTGAGCTGGGGCATATCCATGAGCTGCTGGGGCATATCCATGAGAGGAGCTGGGGCATATCCATGAGAGGAGCTGGGGCATATCCATGAGAGGAGCTGGGGCATATCCATGAGCTGCTGGGGCATATCCATGAGTGAGCTGGGGCAAATCCATGAGCTGCTGGGGCAAATCCATGAGCTGCTGGGGCAAATCCATGAGGAGCTGGGGCAAATCCATGGGGGCCTGGGGCATATCCATGAGGAGCTGGGGCAAATCCATAAGCTGCTGGGGCAAATCCATGAGGTGCTGGGGCATATCAATGAGCTGGGGCATATCCATGAGGTGCTGGGGCATATCCATGAGCTGCTGGGGCATATCCATGAGCTGCTGGGGCAGTATATCCATGAGCTGCTGGGGCAGTATATCCATGAGCTGGGGCAAAATCCATGAGAGCAGCTGGAGCATTATCAATGAGAGCAGCTGGGGCAGTATATACATGAGAGCAGCTGGGGCAATATCCATGAGAGGAGCTGGGGCATATCCATGTGTGCCGGGGGCAATATCCATGAGAGCTGGGGCAATATCCATGTGTGAGCTGGTCTGGGGCAATATATCCATGTGTGAGCTGAGGCGCAATATATCCATATGTGAGCTGGGGCAATATATATCCATGGGTGAGCTGCTGGGGGCAATATATATCCAGAGCTGCTGGGGGCAATATATATCCATGTGTGCTTTCACTGCCTTCGAACGGGCAACGTACTTGCTGGCAGTTGGCAAAAAGTTGTGTGAGCATATGAGAGAGCTCCACAGCAATAAACCTCACAGTAATGTGCGCTGTGTGTATGAGCATTCAGTGTTATATGGGAGTACTGATTTAGGAGTAAGAGTAGTTAAAAAAAAAAATCTGAAAAACTCGGGGGGGGGGTGACACCATAAATTACCGCACCGGGTGACACCGACCCTAGTGACGCCACTGCCTCCTCCCTACCCACCGCGATGGTCACGCTATTGACCTTGTCTTTTCCAACCTCTGCTCCATTTCTGAGTTCAAATGTCGCCCTTTCCCCATCTCTGACCACCACCTTCTCTCTTTCAACCTATCTGGACTTCCTAAACAACCTGTTCCCCCACGCCGCACACACACTCGCAGAAATCTACATGCTGTGGACCCCCATCAATTCTCCAATCTACTTCACCACCTCCCTCATACCTCATCCTTCACCTGCCCTGATGCTGCCACTAAGCACTACAACACTACTCTTATCTCTGCTCTAGACACTCTTGCTCCTCTTCAACTCTGTAAGGCCCCACGCCGCCAGCTTCAGCCCTGGCACACCCTCCAGACTCGCTACCTGCAAAGATGCTCCCGCACCGCAGAGCGTGCCTGGAGGAAATCCCGCTCTGAAGCTGATTTTGTTCACTTCAAGTTTATTCTCCGGTCATACACCTCTGCCCTCCACTTGGCCAAACAATCCTTCTTCTCATCTCTTATATCTACACTGTCCTCCAACCCTAAACGGCTCTGGTCCACCTTCAACACCCTCCTCTACCCACCTACACCTCCCCCCTCAGCTGCCTTCAGCGCTCAAGACCTGGCAGACTACTTCCTCAGTAAAACTCTAACTATCAGAAGCAACATCCCAACACAAGATAGTTATCTGCCACCTCCACTCCCAGAGGTCCCCTCTGCCACCCTCTGCCGCTTCCTCCCAGCCACTGAGGAGGAAGTCAATTCCTTATTGTCCTCCTCACATCTCACCACGTGCCCGCTCGACCCCATTCCCTCACATCTAATTCCTCCCCTCTCCTCCTCCCTCACCCCTGCTCTCACACACATCTTCAACCTATCTATCTCCACTGGCTCCTTTCCATCCGCCTTCAAACACGCGCTAGTTACCCCTTTACTAAAGAAACCATCCCTAGATCCCAACTCTCCATCCAACTACCGCCCTGTATCCCTGCTTCCCTTCACATCAAAGCTCTTAGAAAAACTAGTCTTCAACCGCCTCTCCCTCTTCCTGTCCTCCAATTCCCTACTTGACCCCCTGCAATCTGGCTTCCGTCCACTACACTCAACTGAAACTGCCCTCACCAAAGTCACCAACGACCTCCTAACTGCTAAAAAACACGGCCACTATTCTATTCTCATCCTGCTTGACCTCTCGGCTGCTTTTGACACTGTTGACCACCCCCTCCTTCTACAGACCCTCAACTCTCTGGGTCTCGGTGACACTGCACTCGCTTAGGTCGAATCCTATTTATCCAACAGGTCCTTCTGTGTGTCCTTTGCTGGAAATTCCTCCTCCTCATTGCCTCTATCTGTTGGTGTACCTCAAGGCTCTGTCCTTGGTCCTCTGCTCTTTTCCATCTACACCTCCTCCCTGGGCAAAATCATCAACAGCTTTAATTACCACCTCTACGCTGATGACACTCAGATCTACCTCTCTACCCCTGATCTCTCTCCCCCAGTCCTTTCAAAAGTCAGTGACTGTTTATCTGGCATCTCCTCCTGGATGGCCTCCCACCACCTAAAGATCAACATGTCAAAGACTGAACTCCTACTTATTCCTCCCTCCAATGCCTCCCCACCTCCTGACTTCTCTATCACGGTGGAGGGTATCACCATCTCCCCATCAAACCAAGTTCGCTGTCTTGGAGTTACACTTGACTCTGCTCTTTCCTTCATCCCCCACATCAAGTCTCTTTCCTCCTCCTGCCAATACCAACTGAGTAATATTTCCAGAATTCGGCCATTTCTTACCGCTGTCACCACAAAACAACTCATACACGCCCTGGTAATCTCCCGACTCGACTATTGCAATAATCTCTTATCTGGCCTCCCTCTGTCCCGCCTCTCCCCCCTACAATCCATCCTGAACGCCTCCGCCAGGCTAATTCACCTCACCCGCCGCTCTGTCTCTGCCGCTCCCCTCTGCGAGTCTCTTCACTGGCTCCCCATCCACTGCAGAATTAAGTTCAAAATCCTTATCCTTACCTACAAAACCCTCACTAACTCAGCGCCCCACTACCTGTCCTCACTAATCACCAAATACACCCCAGCCCGCTCCCTAAGGTCAAACAGTGACCTGCGCCTAGCTTCTCCCCGCATCACCTCTTCCCATGATAGACTGCAGGATTTCTCACGCGCAGCCCCCACTCTCTGGAACGCTCTCCCTCGTACTGTCAGACTTTCCCCTAACTTCTCTTCCTTCAAACGCTCCCTTAAAACATTCCTATTTAGGGAAGCCTACCACCCCAACTCACTGACGCAACCATCAATCACTCTCACCTTACAGTCCTCTCCTCCTAATAAAAAGGGAGTACATGTACGCCTCTCCGTAGGACGCGCTCGCCACGCACCATTGGCTGCAGAGAGACGGCCTGAACTCAGGCTATGGGGCTCTGGCATCATGTCCACAGTGCAAAAACTTTAGGGGCCTGTTCTGGAGCCCAAATGGAAACAAAACTTGTTTGCATGAAACGCATTTCATTTGCTGTTGTCCTGCTCAGCTGCAGATCGAGATACCTCGATATCAGACCCCTGGTAGTGCCTTTGAAGACCCGAGTTATCTCGATCTCGGGAGTGAAGTGGTTACAATCATAAGATGTCCTTCACATACTTGCTTTACTTTACTGACATACATCACCATTTCCTTTTACAGGGTTCTTTGAGGATCGGAGGAACCCCAACTTACCCAGGTTCCTGAGAGCAGAGCGCTCCTTGGAAATCTACAGATTTGCCTTCACCTGTGTCCCCGACATCCTGGATATGTTTAACATCGATAAGGCGTGAGAGGACTGAGAATATTCTGATTCTAGATTAGAGGAAGGAATAGTCCCAGAGCAGACACAGGTCTCACCATGCGAGTGTAGCAGGACATTCAGTTAAAGGAACACGCTACTGGAACGTACAGATCCCTTTTTTTTGGCCCTTAACTAATTGGGCAGAGGTCTGCTCCCCAATATGTCAATACAATGTCATTGAGATAAGGATCTGTTCTGACCTCTTTCCACCTCTTCTAATCCGTCCAGGGGGATCGTTCTCTTCCGGCCGGCCCACCTCCAAAGCAAGTTTGAAAACAGCACATTGAGATTCAGCGGCTCCATCTCTGTGACTCAAATCAAGAAGTTTATCCAGAGGAACATGTAAGGAACCAGCTCCGCGCAGATGAGCTGGTGGTGGAGGTGGTAGTTGATGGTAGCAATGATCAAGGTGCAATGGCTGGATTAACCGAAGGTCTGATTGTACAATGGGGTGAAAGGGGTCTGTGTAGAGAAACAATGGGATGAGAAAGATGGGGCAGAGACACCTTGGTCAGGATAGGAGTGGGCAGGCGTGCTATGGTCAGGCTAGGGGTGGGTAGGGGTGCTGTGGTCAGGCTAGGGGTGGGCAGGCAGAGGTGCCATTGTCAGGCATTGGGGTGGGCAGGGGCGCTGTGGACATGTTAGGTTGGGCAGAGGTGCTGTGGTCAGGCTTGCGGGTGGGCAGGGGTGCCTTGTTAAGGCTAGGGGAAAAAGCGGCCCTGCAGTGAGGCATAGGGATGAGCAAGGGTGCCATGGTCAGGCACAGGGGTGGGCAGGGGCAACATGGTCAGGAATAGGTGTGGGTAGGGGTGCTTTGGTCAGGCATGGGAGTGGGTAGGGGTGCTGTGGAAATGCTATGGGTGGGAAAGGGGGCCATGGTCTGGCTTTGGTGTTGGCAGGGTAACAGTGGTCAGGCATAGGAATGGGGAGTGGTGCCATGGTCTGGCACAGGGGTGCGCAAGGGCGTTGTGGTCAGGCATGGTGATGGGCAGGGGGCCATGTTCAGGCTTAGGGGTGAGCAGGGGTGTCGTGGTAAGGCACAGGGGTGCCATGGTCAGGCACAGGGGTGGAGAGGGGTGCTGTGGTCAGGCTTATGGGTGCTGTGGTCAGGCACAGGGGTTGACAAGGGTGCTGTGGTCAGGCTTAGGGGTGAGCAGGGGTGCTGTGGTCAGGCTTAGGGGTGCTGTGGTCAGGCACAGGGGTTGACAAGGGTGCTTTGGTCAGGCTTAGGGGTGGGCAGGGGTGCTTTGGTCAGGCACAAGGGTGGGCAGGGGTGCTGTGGTCAGGCTTAGGGGTGGGCAGGGGTGCTGTGGTCAGGCTTAGGGGTGGGCAGGGGTGCTGTGGTCAGGCTTAGGGGTGGGCAGGGGTGCTGTGGTCAGGCTTAGGGATGGGCATGGGTTCTGTGGTCAGGCACAGGGGTTGACAGGGGTGCTTTGGTCAGGCACAGGGGTTGACAGGGGTGCTTTGGTCAGGCTTAGGGGTGGGCAGGGGTGTTTTGGTCAGGCACAGGGGTTGACAAGGGTGCTTTGGTCAGGCTTAGGGGTGGGCAGGCGCACAGTGGGGTGAAAGTAGAATTATAAGAAACCAAAAAGCAGGTGGTTGTGCTAAATGTCTATCATAGGTCTTTGAATGATTGATACACATGGACGGAGCCAGTAGGAGCTGTGGTTGTGGCTGAGGTGTCTCTCGATCTGATCCATCATTAGATAAAGCGCCGTAGTTCCCGCTGTATTGACACATTACTTGTTTATCCCAGCTTTGGCCTTTGTCCCATCATGTCCCTGGAAAACCGGAGGACGCTTCGTCAGAAGGATCTGATGACGGCATTTTACAATGTGGACTTCAAAAACAACCCACGAATGACCAGTTACTGGAGAAACAGGTGGGTTCACCCCCCCACTCCGGTAATTTGACATAGTGCTGTTCAACAAATGTAAATGATTTCTTCTTGTGACCCAAGGGCATCCGCCGACATCCCTTTTTCCCCATGTGGAAGGAGCGCTGTTTGCACCTGATGCATGTCACGCTTTATCACCAGGATTCTGATGGTTGTCAAGAAGTTCCATGATGCCGGAGAGAAGCTAAACTGCGCCATTGCCGACCGCCGGGAGTTCTCCTTTGAGTTATCAGAGTATGGGATAGAAACCATGTCTGGAGAGGCACCAGCCATAGTGATACGGACCACAAAGGGGCATAAATATGTCATGAGAGAGGCCTTCACGTAAGTCATAGCAATATACGTAAATATTGAATAATGTGATATATAATATGTGCTAATCTGTGTGTGCGTCTATAAAATAACAGCTTTCACTGGCTTCAATGTGACTATTTGCCATGTGCCTCTCATAAGTGTATCTCACCCCATTGTGCCCCTATCCTATCCCTCTCACCCCCCATTATTAATCTACACCTGTCACTCACCCCAATTCTACCTCTGCCTCATCCCCTTCACTTCATTGGTCGTCTCTCCAAACGTGATTCCCAATGTGCTCAATCTCTCACCCATTGTCCCTCATCCCCATCCTCTCACTCCATTGTGATCCAGCCCCAACCCTATTATATCCCCACCCCATCCCTCTCATCATACTCCAACCCTATTATACCCCGCCCCATCCCTCTCATCATCCTCTCAACCATATTATACCCCGCCCCATCCCTCTCATCATCCTCCAACCCTATTATACCCCCCCCATCCCTCTCATCATCCTCTCAACCATATTATACCCGCCCCATCCCTCTCATCATCCTCCAACCCTATTATATCCCCACCCCATCCCTCTCTCATCATCCTCCAACCCTATTATACCCCGCCCCATCCCTCTCATCATCCTCTCAACCATATTATACCCCGCCCCATCCTCTCATCATCCTCCAACCCTATTATACCCCCGCCCCATCCCTCTCATCATCCTCCCAACCCTATTATACCCCGCCCCATCCCTCTCATCATCCTCTCAACCATATTATACCCCCGCCCCATCCCTCTCATCATCCTCCAACCCTATTATACCCCACCCCATCCCTCTCATCATCCTCTCAACCATATGTAGCGCTCACTCCCGGAGGAGCCGCTGAATTAACCTCGGGTTAGTCTCACCGCACTAGGGAATAAATATACACCAGCACTGTTGTGGATTTTATAGATTATATACTTTACTGATCCCAATAAAGCGGCATATATAATGTGAACACGGTATATGAACGACAGGATTTCGTAATGCGGGAAAAAAACCACGCGGCGGCAAATAAAAGTTTAACCCCATCGTTTCTGGAGTGTAAGTCCCGTGAAAGTAATGTCTCAAAAAGGTGTGTGTGTGTGATCTCAGGTACCCGGGTACTATATTCAACTGGCCAGTGAATGGAATGAGCAAATCTTCAACTAGTCACATTGGGGCCCTGTAGATTTAAACAATACTGCAGCATGCTTAGTTTAACTTGGAACGGTGGCCTGGAAGGCCTCTCACCCATCCGTTAGACAATCTGTTCCACTGCCCGATCAAGGATGTCTCTCCGCTGGATTGCACTGGAACTCTGTGCCACCGGATCCGCTTCTCCTGCTTGTCCGATCTCTGCAGCAAGAACTACGGCCTACCGCCTGCACTCCCAGTGGATCATCGCGGTCTCCTTACTCAGGGTCCAAACCGGAACTCTGTCTCTGTGCAAAACCTCTCAGCGATGTACAGATAGGTCTCCGCCAAGCACTGTCTCTGATCCGCAGCGCCCGCAAGGCAGCGCCTGCTCTCCGGCCTGGTCTCGATCCCTGGCAGTCTCACGTGCGTCTTCTACCTTTCGTCGCTCGGCTCACACTGGCTCTCCTTCACACGAGGCTGCGGATGTCCTTCTCTCTCTCCCACCCACTTCCTGTCTCCCCCGCAAAGCACGATGGAATTTGTAGTTCCGTTTGTGTCCAGTATAGTTCATATTGCGCCTGTCTCCCTCTGGTAGCCAAACCAAGTAAATGCAGCAACATAATCTTAAACAGCGCTACACATATTATACCCCGCCCCATCCTTCTCATCATCCTCCAACCCTATTATACCCCGCCCCATCCCTCTCATCATCTTCCAACCCTATTATACCCCCACCCCATCCCTCTCATCATCCTCCAACCCTATTATACCCCTGCCCCATCCCTCTCATCATCCTCCCTAATATACCCCGCCCCATCCCTCTCATCATCTTCCCATTTATACCCCCGCCCCATCCCTCTCATCATCCTCCCAACCCTATTATACCCCACCCCATCCCTCTCATCATCCTCCAACCTTATTAAACCCCCACCCCATCCCTCCCATCATCCTCCAACCAGTGGCGTGCGGTGAGGTCAGTGGCTGGTGAGGCACTGGCTAGTATCATAGCCAGATATACACAGGTTACGTAGGTTCAGTGCTCCCCAGGAACTGGCTCCTCTCAGGACTCCCCAGGAACTGGCTGCTCAGGACTCCCCAGGAACTGGCTGCTCAGGACTCCCCAGGAACTGGCTGCTCAGGGCTCCCCAGGAACTGGGTGCTCAGGGCTCCCCAGGAACTGGCTGCTCAGGGCTCCCCAGGAACTGTCTGTTCAGGGCTCCCCAGGATCTGGATGTTTAGGGTTCCCCAGGAACTGGCAGCTTTCTGTGCTCCCCAGGATCTCTGGATCCTCCTCAGGGCAGCATGACCTAGTGTGACACTCAAGCCACACCCCGAGAACACCCCCGCATCCACTGATTGTGTGAGACAGTCACATAACTGTCCTGCGCCAATCAATGCTTAGGAGGCCTGCCTCCCATGCAGGTGTTTTTTGAATGGCTTGGACCAATAGCGCTTTCCTATTGGTCCAAGCTATTTCATTGCTCTCCCAGTGCCTCTGAGGCACTGGGAGAGCAATGTTCAGGAAGTGGGCAGTGCTCAGACGTCTGTTCATTGAACAGACATTCTGCGCTGCACACTTCTTGGCAGCCTACGCGATTTGCGTAGCGTCCCACTACGCAAATTGCGTAGGCACAGTCTGCGGAAGGAAAAGAAAAAAGAACGTTTTCGGCGCACGGAGAAGACAGAAGGAGCCGACAGCGGGGGAACGAGGAGCAGGTGAGTTTGACTGCAGCTGCCCTTAATAGCAGGTGAGGCTCTGCCTCACCTGCCGCCCCTGACCGCACGTCCCTGCCTCCAACCCTATTATACCCCCACCCCATCCCTCTCATCATCCTCCCAACCCTATTATACCCCCATCCCTCTAATCATCCTCCCAACCCTATTATACCCCCACCCCATCCCTCTCATCATCCTCCAACCTTATTATACCCCACCCCATCCCTCTAATCATCCTCCCAACCCAATTATACCCCCACCCCATCCCTCTAATCATCCTCCCAGCCCTATTATACCCCCACCCCATCCCTCTCACCATCCTCCCAACCCTATTATACTCCCACGCCATCCCTCTACTCATCCTCCCAACCCTATTATACCCCCGCCCCATCCCTCTCATCATCCTCCCAACCCTATTATACCCCCGCCCCATCCCTCTAATCGTCCTCCCAACCCTATTACACCCCCGCCCAATCCCTCTCATCATCCTCCCTATTATACCCCCATCCCTCTCATCATCCTCTCAACCCTATTACACCCCCATCCCAACCCTCTAATCATCCTCTCAACCCTATTATACCCCCGCCCCATCCCTCTCATCATCCTCCCAACCCTATTACACCCCCACCTCAACCCTCTCATCATCCTCCCAACCCTATTACACCCCCACCCCAACCCTCTAATCATCCTCTCAACCCTATTACACCCCCACCCCAAGCCTCTCATCATCCTCTCAACCCTATTACACCCCCACCCCAACCCTCTCATCATCCTCTCAACCCTATTATACCCCCGCCCCATCCCTCTCATCATCCTCCCAACCCTATTATAGAAACATAGAAAAATGTCGGCAGATAAGAACCTTTCGGCCCATCTAGTCGCCCAATTACATGGATACTTTACCTGGATTTATCTTTTGTTTAGGATAGCCTTATGCCTATCCCATGCTTGCTTAAATCCAATTACTGTTTTGGCCTCTACCACTTCAACTGGAAGACTGTTCCATGTATCCACCACCCTCTCAGTAAAATAATGCTTTCTGATGTTACTTTTAAACCTTTGCCCCTCTAATCTAAGACTATGTCCTCTTGTTTTGCTACTTTGTTTCCTTTTAAATATACTCCCTTCCTCTACCTTGTGGATTCCCTTTACGTATTTAAATGTTTCTATCATATCTCCTCTGTCTCGTCTTTTTTCCAAGCTGTACATGTTAAGATCATTAAGCCTTTCCTGGTAACTTTTCTCCTTCAAGCCGTACACCATTTTAGTAGCCCGTCTCTGAACTCTCTCTAAGATGTCTATCCTTCTGGAGATACGGTCTCCAGTACTGCACACAGTACTCCAAGTGAGGTCTCACCAGTGCTCTGTACAGTGGCATGAGCACTTCCCTTTTCCTACTGGTAATACCTCTCCCTACAACCTACCCCCACCCCATCCCTCTCATCATCCTCCCAAACCTATTATACCCCCACCCCATCCCTCTAATCATCCTCCCAACCCTATTATACCCCCCGCCCCATCTCTCTCATCATCAGGACCCACTAACAGGCCAGGATTGCAGGTTATGTGAAGCACAGCGCAGGGGATATGATTTGCTGCTCAGTGATTGCAGGATTCAGTCCACATTTCTCCAAAGTAATCCTTAAAATATGGCCTGTTAGTGGGTCCTGTGGACCGGAGTTGAGAAACACTGTTCTAGCTCATTGTGCCCCTGATCCATACCTCCCATCATCCTCCCCAGCCAACTGTACGTCTGTCCCATCCCTCCCACCATCATCTAGCCCATTGTGCCCTTGCCTCATCACTCTCACCATCCTCCCTAGTCCAGTGTACCCCTGCCTCATCCCTCTTACCATCCTCCCTAGTCCATTGTACCCTTGCCTCATCCCTCGCGCCATCCTCCCTAGTCCATTGTACCCTTGCCTCATCCCTCTCACCATGCTCCCTAGTCCATTGTACCCTTGCTTCATCACTCTAACCATCCTCCCTAGACCATTGTACCCTTGCCTCATCCCTCTCGTCATCCTCCCTTTCCCATTGTACCCTTGCCTCATCCCTCTCACCATCCTCCCTAGACCATTGTACCCTTGCCTCATCCCTCTCGTCATCCTCCCTTTCCCATTGTACCCTTGCCTCATCCCTCTCACCATCCTCCTTAGTCCATTGTACCCTTGCCTCATCACTCTCACCATCCTCCCTACACCATTGTACCCTTGCCTCATCCCTCTCGTCATCCTCCCTATCCCATTGTACCCTTGCCTCACCCCTCTCGCCATCCTCCCTAGCCCATTGCACGCTTGCCTCATCCCTTTCGCCATCCTCCCTAGCCCATTGTACCCTTGCCTCATGCCCCATTTCTTTGACCATCCTCCCCAGCCCATTGTGCCTCTGCCCCATTTCCTTGACCATTCTCCCCAGCCCATTGTGCCTTTGTCCCGTCTCGCTGGCTCGCTCACCTTTGCAGCTCTTTATACTCAGTCATTATTGAGGGTCTTGTATAAGACTCGTGATGGCATTCCTAGGGGCAAGGATCATGTCTTCCTTGAGAACAGATTTTAAGCACCACAATGTGGAGTGCAACGACAGCAAAGCCTCCTGGGTGTTTTGGTGTGTAGACTGAATCCTGCCATTTAGTGCTTTGTGTCCTGGATCTCCAGGTCAGGTAACTGTTTTTTTTGAGGTTCCCGCAGACGGGATTCATTTTGATGTTCATGTATTGGGTCCCGCTAGGAGAGACGGACAAGCTCTGGAACGCTTCCTTTCACAGTATTTCAGCGGGAAGCTAAGACGTTACTTCCGATCACAGCCCATCCCTCCAAAAAACAACAGCGCTGTACAGGTGAGTATACCTCGTCCACCCATCACCTTTATTACCAAAACCAAGGAGTATTTAGGTGCAAAAGTTTCCATTTTAGTCAATCAAAAAAGAGCACAATGAGGCAACTTGTGGGATCGAGTCACATCCGACCTCTATTAAAACCGTCGTCACGTCTCCTCAGGTAATTGTTGCAGATAATTTCAATGACATCGTCAACAACCAAGAGACAGACGTGATGATAAACTTCTATGCTCCATGGTGCGCGCCGTGCCAGACCCTGGACCCAGAGTACAAAGACCTGGCGGAAAAGGTCGATTTGGGCCTGTGTGGCTTTTATATATGTATGCATGTATTTGTATATTACACATCTGTATCTATCACTATCTGTATCTATCTGTATCCATCTATCCTTCTATCTGTATCTATCTCTCACTATCTGTATCTATCTATCTCTCACTATCTGTATCTATCTATCTATCTATCCTTCTATCTGTATATATCTATCCTTCTATCTGTATATATCTATCCTTCTATCTGTATCTATCTATCTATCTCTCACTATCTGTATCTATCTATCTCTCACTATCTGTATCTATCTATCTATCACTATTTGTATATCTATCTATCTATCTATCTATCACTATTTGTATATCTATCTATCTATCAATCACTATTTGTATCTATCCTTCTATATGTATCTATCTATCCATCTATCTATCTCTCACTATCTGTATCTATCTATCTATCCTTCTATCTGTATATATATATCCTTCTATCTGTATCTATCTATCCTTCTATCTGTATCTATCTCTCACTATCTGTATCTATCTATCACTATTTGTATATCTATCTATCTATCAATCACTATTTGTATCTATCCTTCTATATGTATCTATCTATCCATCTATCTATCTCTCACTATCTGTATCTATCTATCTATCTATCTATCTATCTATCCTTCTATCTGTATATATATATCCTTCTATCTGTATATATATCCTTCTATCTGTATCTATCTCTCACTATCTGTATCTATCTATCTCTCACTATCTGTATCTATCTATCTTTCTATCTGTATCTATCTATCCTTCTATCTGTATCTATCTCTCACTATCTGTATCTATCTATCTATCAATCACTATTTGTATCTATCTATCTATCACTATTTGTATATATCTATCCTTCTATCTGTATCTATCTATCAATCACTATTTGTATCTATCCTTCTATATGTATCTATATCTCACTATCTGTATCTATCTATCTATCCTATCTGTATATATATATATATATCCTTATATATGTATCTATCTCTCACTATCTGTATCTATCTATCACTATTTGTATCTATCCTTCTATCTGTATCTATCTCTCACTATCTGTATCTATCTATCTCTCACTATCTGTATCTATCTATCTATCTATCTTTCTATCTGTATATATCTATCCTTCTATCTGTATATATCTATCCTTCTATCTGTATCTATCTATCTATCTCTCACTATCTGTATCTATCTATCTCTCACTATCTGTATCTATCTATCTATCACTATTTGTATATCTATCTATCTATCACTATTTGTATATCTATCTATCTATCAATCACTATTTGTATCTATCCTTCTATATGTATCTATCTATCCATCTATCTATCTCTCACTATCTGTATCTATCTATCTATCCTTCTATCTATATATATATCCTTCTATCTGTATATATATCCTTCTATCTGTATCTATCTCTCACTATCTGTATCTATCTATCTCTCACTATCTGTATCTATCTATCTTTCTATCTGTATCTATCTATCCTTCTATCTGTATCTATCTCTCACTATCTGTATCTATCTATCTATCTATCACTATTTGTATCTATCTATCTATCTATCTATCACTATTTGTATATATCTATCCTTCTATCTGTATCTATCTATCAATCACTATTTGTATCTATCCTTCTATATGTATCTATATCTCACTATCTGTATCTACTATCTATCTATCCATCTATCTCTCACTATCTGTATCTATCTATCTATCCTATCTGTATATATATATATATATCCTTATATATGTATCTATCTCTCACTATCTGTATCTATCTATCACTATTTGTATCTATCCTTCTATCTGTATCTATCTCTCACTATCTGTATCTATCTATCCTTCTATCTGTATCTATCCTTCTATCTTTATCCTTCTATCCATCCTTCTATTTTTATCCTTCTATCTGTATCTATCTTTATCCTTCTATATTTATCCTTCTATCTCTATCTTTATCCTTCTATCTCTATCTTTATCTATATATCTATCTATCTATCACTATTTGTATATATATATCCTTATATCGGTATCTATTTATCACTATCTGTATCTATCTATCTTTATACTTCTATCTGTATCTATCACTATCTATCTATCTATCCCTCTATCTTTATACGTCTATCTGTATCTATCACCATCTGTATCTATCCTTATATCTGTATCTATTTATCACTATCTGTATCTATCTATCTATCCTTCTATCTATCCTTCTATATTTATCCTTCTCTCTGTATCTATCTATCCTTCTATCTATCCTTCTATATTTATCATTCTCTCTGTATCTATCTATCCTTCTATTGTTATCCTTCTATCTGTATCTATCTATCCTTCTATCTGTATCTATCCTTCTATCTTTATCCTTCTATCTATCCTTCTATTTTTATCCTTCTATCTGTATCTATCTTTATCCTTCTATATTTATCCTTCTATCTCTCTCTTTATCCTTCTATCTCTATCTATATATCTATCTATCCTTCTATCTATCTATCACTATTTGTATATATATATCCTTATATCAGTATCTATTTATCACTATCTGTATCTATCTATCTTTATACTTCTATCTGTATCTATCACTATCTATCACTATATATCTATCCTTCTATCTTTATACGTCTATCTGTATCTATCACCATCTGTATCTATCCTTATATCTGTATTTTTATCACTATTTATCTATCTGTCCCTCTCATCTCCCCTCTCTATTCCTATCACTCATCCTTATATCCTATTTATGCTCTTCTCTATCTTCTATCTATTTCTATATCCTTCTCTCTGTATCTATCTATCCTTCTATCTGTATCTATCCTTCTATCTGTATCTATCTTTATCCTTCTATATGTATCTATCACTATCTATATCCTTCTTTCTGTATCTATCACTATCTCTATCCTTCTATCTGTATCTATCTATATTTTGATCTTTACCGATCTTTCTATCTGTATCTATCTGTATCTATCCATCAATACGTATCTATCGATCTGTATCTATATATCTATCCAATCAATCTATCTTTCTATCTAACCTTCTATCTGTATCCTTCTATATGTATCTATCTATATATTGCTATCTGTATCCTTCTATATGTATCTATTGATCCTTCTATCTATCCTTCTAACTGTATCTATCTTTCTGTATCTATCTATCCTTCTATCAGTATGCATCACAGTCTATCCCTCTCTACCTTTCTATATCTGTGTCTACGTATCTTTAGCTGTCTATGTATCGATCACTTGTCTATTATCTATCTGCTCATATCTGTCTAGTATCTAGTCTCATCTATTTTCTATCGCTCTGCTATTATATATATATCTATCTATTCTATATGTATAGTATGTATCTGCTTCTGTGTATTATCTTTCTAATAAATCTCCATCTCACTCTTTAAACACATCCGCCACATCAGATGTTGAGATTTAATTAGTTAATGCTGAGTCCTATTGGTATTTGGTTTTATCCAACCCAGGTGCGTCCCCCCCCCTCCTTTCAAACACAATACATTGAGACATGTAGGATTGTTTATCACTTCGTGCTAGTGAACGAGAGAATATCCTGATTTATCTCTCCCGGTTTCTAAAGGCTAATAGGTTGTTGTTTTGCAGCTGGTACATGATCCACATTTGGTGATTGCAAAGATGGACGCAACCTCAAACGATGTGCCCGCACCTTACGAAATCACTGGGTAAGAGTTACAAAACACGTTTGTATTCAGACAGATGTGCTTTCTGATCGTATTCATTTACTGGTTCTCTGTCCGGGATGTGATCAACGCGGCGAATGTCACTTGTCATTAAATCTGCTTTATTCTACCAAAATGTCAGTGATATGAATTGATTGATAGAATTTAATCCAATTTAATATCATTGGTAGAGAGAGAATTAAAACAAGGAGTGGTAACATATTATGAATTAAGCTTTTGGGTCATTATGGTAACTTTAAATCGGTGTGGCATCACTTCTATACTGTATCCATGTTACTTCGTTTTAATTACTATAAATTATAATAATTCTATAAACATTACAGTATGTTCTCAATAAAACCACATTCAAAGTTTTATGTTTACACCTATTTTTATAGGTTTCCCACAATATACTTTGTTCCAATGGAAAGCAAGCATGCTCCAACGCTGTATAAGGTAAGGACGTGTCCACAAAACTAGCAAAACGCGTCTGTGACAGTAACCCGCTCCTTCCGCCTGTCCTGGCTCTCCAGCACCCCCTTGCCAAGATCAGCCCGGCCGCTGGGTTGCTCGTAACTCAGTGCCTCGAGCAGCCTGATCCGCAGCTCCAGACCTGCTTGGTCCGATCCTCTGCCTTGGAGCCTCTTTGAATTTCCAGACGGCCGCTCTGTGCCTTCTGAGGGTGATCGTGGGCACCCTGAATGAGACCCCAGACAAGCTGTATGTGTCACGTCTCGGCGGCTGGAGCGGTTCCGGCATCCTTCCCTGCGGTCCCGGGGTCAGCGTCTACCTCGCGATCCTTCCTTGTGCCCTATGCGTGCGTGCCGTCACCCTCTCCAGGTTTAAGCCTACCGGCGGCGCGACGTCCTTACGCCTCCACTCTGGGTCTCCCTGCACCATGTGATCTGGTTGGCCAATCAGATTGCAGGGCACAATATTTAAACTTGCTTTTTTCCTTTTCTTATTGCCCTTTCTTGGTTTTGCTCGCCTAACCCCTAGTGCTTGTTTATTATACCTCTGACTGATTTTCTGTGTATGACCTGGCTTTTGGATATTGACTTGTGTATCTCTATACTCCTTCGACTCGGCTTTTGGCACTCAACTTTGTATGCTGCTTACTCCCGAGTACTTGGATTGTGTTTGACCTCTCTAATTACCGCTTCATACTTACCTGTCTCCATACCAGCCACTCTAAGGACTGGTTTCTGTCCTCCTTGCTTGATTGTCCCTGCCTTATAGGTTCACCTCTCGCTTTTGCGTAACCCAGCCACTTCAAGGACTGGTATCGCACCTGGGTCTAGGGTTACCTATTTGGTACGTATAGTACCGAGCGTAGCACACCTTTGGATTTACGTGTGCTGACCTGACAGTATGTTCAAACAGGTTTCTGACTTTTATTGAAAAACGCCACTATTTATGCCCAGGTACAAGTTATAATTTGCATAAACCAACCGACGAACATTGACCTACTAAAACGCTAATTACATTATGCCAGTTAGATATTTACAGTAAACATTCCTTAGCCTTCATATCACACATCATTTACATAATCTATTGTTCCAATAGATCAGATTACCTTTGCAGTCAAACACTGTCCCAGACTCTTGACTCTTTATACAGATAAGAAAGAGAAGCCCTCTTGCATAATCACACATTACTCAAACTTGTTTACGTTCTACACAAAGAAAGGTCTGCACCTTCAAAACACATCTCTAAGTTCACATTTACATTCAGTAATAAAAGTACATTTAAAACTAAAGCTAAGCAATTTACAATACATTTAAAACCATTGCCATGGGAATAAAAGTCTTGGGTTTGACACGGGGAGCGTTATGTGAGTTCTATGACAGCGTCGGCTGTTGCTTTTCAAAAGCATCATTTATAAAGTACATTCTTGGTACTGATTGGAACGACTTGTTTCAGGGGGACTGGCATGCCAAGGACATCCTGGGCTTCTTACAGGACGAATCGTCCCACAGGCTGATCATCGGCAGCTCGGGAAAACAAAGAGAAAAGACGGAGCTGTGATGGCGAGACGACAAACTGTGTAAGTTGGCGGGAGGCACAGAGCAGATTCCAAGTCATAAATGAATGGTCCAGAGGCAGGAAACAAAATAAACTGGTTTGTAATAACATAGGCTGAGTGGGCTTGGGTGGGTCACATGATCAGGTTGCAAAATGCGTTGGTTTAGATAATCCCACCCAGGAGCTGTACTTCTTTTAAAGCCATTTCACTGAGGCTTTATTACAGTCATGGTGGGAGGGAATGAGGAGAAGATGGGTAACAGACCCGCAAATGATTCCACGTCTTTGTATTTTGATCTCATTGTGTCCTTCTCTGCCGTCCTTCCACAGTTAACAATGTAGAAGACGAGAAACACTCTCACCTGCTACACAATCCCAGCGACCAGGTGCCACACTTACTGGGGTAGCAGAATGGGCCAGGGCCAGGCACACTGGATCTTCTAGAAGCTTTATTGGTTGGGTGCCACCGTAACGTTTCAGGTCAGGCCATACAGTTGTGTTCAAAATTATTCAACCCCCACTGAAATTGAGTGTTTTGGCCAGTTTGACATTGATTTTGATCATTCAGTCATCTTGCTTACAATTAAATCAAAGAGGCACGTGTAGGTCAGACAAATATAACATAACATTTATAATGAAATAACCACAAATGTCTTTTCTGTGCTCACATCATTATCAGTTTTATTCAACCCCCAAGTGACATTCAATCTTAGTACTTAGTACAACATCCTTTTACAGTTATAACAGCTTTTAAACGTGAAGCATAGCTTGACACAAGTGTCTTGCAGCGATCTACGGGTATCTTCGCCCATTCGTCATGGGCAAAAGCCTCCAGTTCAGTCCCATTCTTAGGCTTGCGCACTGCAACTGCTTTCTTTAAGTCCCACCAGAGGTTCTCAATCGGATTTAAGTCAGGTGACTGCGATGGCCACTCCAAAATGTTCCAGCCTTTAATCTGCAACCATGCTCTAGTGGACTTGGAGGTATGCTTGGGATCATTGTCCTGTTGAAAGGTCCAACGTCTCCCAAGCCTCAGGTTTGTGACACACTGCATCACATTGTCATCCAATATCTCCTGGTACTGAAGAGAATTCATGGTACCTTGCACACGCTGAAGCTTCCCTGTACCTGCAGAAGCAAAACAGCCCCAAAGCATGATTGACCCCCCGCCATGCTTCACAGTAGGCAAGGTGTTCTTTTCTTCATAGGCCTTGTTCTTCCTCCTCCAAACATAGCGTTGATCCATGGGCCCAAACAGTTCTAATTTTGTTTCATCAGTCCACAGAACACTATCCCAAAACTTCTGTGGTTTGTCCACATGACTTTTGGCATACTGCAGTCGACTCTTCTTATTCTTTGGAGACAGCAAGGGGGTGCGCCTGGGAGTTCTGGCATGGAGGCCTTCATTATGCAGTGTGCGCCGTATTGTCTGAGCTGAAACTTCAGTACCCACATCTGACAAATCTTTTCTCAGTTCCTCAGCAGTCAGACAGGGACTTTTCTCCACTCTACGCTTCAGGTAGTGCACAGCAGTCGAAGTCAGCATCTTCTTTCTGCCACGACCAGGTAGCGTTTCAACAGTGCCCTTTGCCTTGAATTTGGGAATGATGCTTCCTATGGTCTCTCTTGGTATGTTTAACATCTTTGCAATCTTCTTATAGCCATTGCCCTTCCTGTGAAGAGTAATCACCTCTTCTCTTGTCTTCCTGGACCATTCTCTTGACTTCACCATGTTTGTAACCACACCAGTAAATGTCTAGAAGGAGCTGAGTATCACAGTCATTTTAAAGCTGCCTAATTGGTGCTTATTATGCTTTATTGCTGCTCCGTGACATCCACAGGTGTTTTCAATACCTGATTGAAAACACTTGAATGAACCTCTGTTCTTCAGAGTGGTAGTCTTTAAGGGGTTGAATAATTGTGTCAATGAAGAATTCACAAAAGAAACATTTACTACTGTATTACAAAACCAATTGATGTCATTTTAGTTGCATATGGTTCTTTAAAAAGTCCTTGTAGGATTTCATTCTGAATACAATTACAAATGTACACTAAATTCCCTAAAACCCTTTACAGCATCGGGGGTTGAATAATTTTGAACACAACTGTAGCTTTTCTCAACGCACCCATGCAATAAAGCTCCAACCAGCGTGCCCGCCCCATTCTGGTCCTTTCACTGTGAGTCGGAAAGCATGGATTCTGAAGGACGTCTCCCAAAACAAGTCAAAAATATATCAGCATTGCAAATCCAGTGATGACCGGCACCATGGACTAAATCACCATGAAATGTTAAAAAATATATATATGCATAATAAAAGATTAAATAAAACACAGAGGGTGAATCCCGTAAAACGTGATACATGGGTTTGTCTATTAAACAGTGGCGTCACTACTCCAACCTCACTGTAAACTTAACCAGAGCTTTTGTCAACCTAACAACTCCATAGACTTTAATGGCTCTGATACGTTTACACCAGGGTTGGAATTAATGGCTCTGATACGTTTACGCCAGGGCTGGAATTAATGGCTCTGATACGTTATGCCAGGGTTGGAATTAATGGTTCTGATTTACGCCAGGCTTGGAATTAATGACTCTGATTCGTTACACCAGGGTTGGAATTAATGGCTCTGATACGTTACACCAGGGTTGGATTTAATGCCTCTGATACGTTACGCCAGGGTTGGAATTAATGGCTCTGATACGTTATACCAGAGTTGGAATTAATGGCTCTGATACGTTATACCAGGGTTGGAATTAATGGCTCTGATACGTTATACCAGGGTTGGAATTAATGGCTCTGATACGTTACGCCAGGGTTGGAATTAATGGCTCTGATACGTTATACCAGGGTTGGAATTAATGGCTCTGATACGTTACACCAGGGTTGGAATTAATGGCTCTGATACGTTACGCCAGGGTTGGAATTAATGGCTCTGATACGTTACGCCAGGGTTGGAATTAATGGCTCTGATACGTTATACCAGGGTTGGAATTAATGCCTCTGATACGTTACGCCAGGGTTGGATTTAATGCCTCTGATACGTTATACCAGAGTTGGAATTAATGGCTCTGATACGTTATACCAGGGTTGGAATTAATGGCTCTGATACGTTACACCAGGGTTGGAATTAATGGCTCTGATACGTTACGCCAGGGTTGGAATTAATGGCTCTGATACGTTACGCCAGGGTTGGAATAGGGCACTGAAACTCATCCAAAGTTGTATTTTGTCCCGTGAGGGTTCATGTGAATCTCACATGTCTGCTGTGATTTTGCCATAAAATCAAACAATTCCACAAACCTGAGACTCCTGAAACCCGATTATCTGTGGATCCGTCTGAAAGGTCACACCGTGTACCCTGTTCGTATGCCACATTGTGGTGGGCGCTTGTCTTCACATTGAGCTGTTGGGGAGAGAAAATAGAATTTTGGTAAAAGAACGCCTTAAAAATCCTTAGGAAAAAAAAATCGCACTGTGGCTGTGCAGCCTTTCTCAACTCCATTGTGGCTATGTACCATCCTTCTCAATCGCAATGTACTTCAGATTCCATCTCACTCTCTTTATGCCCCTGCCCCATCCCTAAAAACCCATTGCACCCCTAATAGCCCATTGTGCCCCTGCTGCATTCCTATTACCCAAGTGTGACCCTGCCCCATCCCTTTAAAACCCTATTGTGCCTCTTCCCCATTCTTAACCCCATTGTGCCCCGCTGTATTCCTATTACACCATTGTGCCCTGCCACATCCCTTATACTCCATTGCACCCCTACCATATCCCTTGTAACGGATCACCGCTACCCTGCACGGGTAGATCTGCCATCAGCGCCGAGCTTGTCTGGAGGTGTAGAGTCAGGGGTAGCGGGCTGTATGAATTCGGCGATGATTAAGCGCTTTTGCACGATCCTTGAAGCGTCGCGGTTCCCCAAGCCCTGTTATCCCCAATTACTAGCCGAGGCAGGAGTAAAGGTTCAAACAGGTACCAGTTTATTTAACATGGGGGATACAGGGGTATTTATGGGGAATGAAACCATTATTCTCCCCTGGCCCGCCCTCAGTCCTCCTGCGGTGATCTTTACCTTTGCCTCGAGCCATTGCCCAATCTGCCTTGGTTAACCTGGGGGACCCCTGCGGTGCGCAGCCCTTATCTCGGGTCTCGGCACCAGCTCGTCTGTCCCCCCCCTCCCAGAACCTCTCCCTGTCCGGACAGCGCCGGCCCCCCCTGTGGTGTGAGCGCTCCTCTGTCCTGGCGGCTCCCTGTGGCTTTCAGCCTGAGTTTGGGGTTTTACCAGGGATTTCGGGGTGATCCCCTGGGAGCGGCGGCATGCTGGGGGTACAGCCTGGCAGCTCGGGTCCGGGGGCTGGTTCAGTCCAAAAAGCGCCCTGATCGGATCAACGGAGCCCGAGCTGTGGAGGGGGAAAGTCCGGCGGCTGTACCCGAGCAAGAGTCACTGTTTGCCGGCCGCGCTCCCGGCGAGGGATCCCTGGTCGGCGTTCGGGTTTCCCAGGGCGCTTCGTTCTGAAATTCGCACCCCCGTAAGAACCTATTTTTAGGAACATACTGGCCAAAAAGCGCTCTTCTGCGTGGTTTCCACGCTGCGGGGCAAGGCGGGCAAGTTTGGGCGGCTTTGCAGAGACAGTTAGTGGCAGCTCGAGGCATTCACAGACCGGGTGTCTTCCCGGGGCTGTGGACAGGCGGGGAACAGGTCAACAATGGGGAGAATTACAGGGGGAACTTATAAAAATACAACCTAAGGAATTCTTTAATACACCACACCAAATCAACATTTTAAAAATTTGTACCGCGCTACGGTATAGTGGCGGCCGTTCCGTCACACATCTCCCCCAAGTTTCCAGATGGCAGACCCGGTGAGACCCTCTTCGGGTCCGCTTGGTGATGTCCATGGCCCCCACCCACCCTAAGTTTCAAGCTCAGTCTGGCGGGATAGTCCGTCCGCATTGCCATTTTGCTTCCCAGGCCGGTACTGGATGGTAAAATTGAAGGACTGGAGGGCCAGGCTCCACCGCAAGAGCCTGCCGTTGTCCCCGGCCACCCGGTTCAGCCATACCAGGGGGTTGTGGTTCGTGTGGACCGTGAAGGAGCGCCCATACAAATATGGTTGCAATTTCTTCAGTGCCCATACCAGGGCAAGGCACTCCTTCTCGATGGCCGCATAAGCCACCTCCCTGGGTAAAAGTTTCCGGCTGATGTAGGCAACCGGGTGGTCGTGCCCGTCTTCACCGACCTGGCTCAGCACTGCTCCCAATCCGAACATAGATGCGTCTGTGTGGACAACAAAACGTTTAGTGGAATCAGGAGCAGTGAACACGGGGGCTTCCTCCAAGGCTCGCTTGAGCTGCTGGAAGGCTTCCTCACACTCAGGAGACCAAAGTACCTGTCGGGGAAGGTTCTTGCGGGTCAGGTCAGTCAGGGGTTTGGCAATAGCGCTGTAGTTGGGGACGAAGCGGCGGTAGTATCCTGCCGTACCTATTAAGGCTAACACCTGGGTCTTGGTGCGGGGAGTGGGCCACTGGGCAACAGCTTCAACCTTGGCGGGTTCTGGGCGCTGCCTTCCGCAGCCCACCCGGTGGCCCAGGTACTGGACCTCGGACATGCCGACGTGGCACTTGTCTGGTTTTATGGTCAGACCGGCGGTGCCAAGGCGGTCCAGTACGGCCCGTAAGTGTTGTAAGTGTTCCTCCCAGGTGTTGCTGAAGATGGCTATGTCATCTAGGTAGGCGCTGGTAAAGTCTTGCATCCCCTCTAGCAGCCGATCCACCATGCGTTGGAAAGTGGCTGGGGCATTCTTCATCCCGAATGGCATAACCCGAAGTTGGTATAAGCCAAACGGAGTGATGAATGCCGATTTCGGCACACCTTCCTCGGCAAGGGGAATCTGCCAGTACCCCTTACATAGGTCAATGGTGGTGAGAAAGTTTCCCTGGGCAATCCGGTCTAGGAGCTCGTCGACTCGGGGCATGGGGTATGCGTCAGTGACAGTGTGGTCATTTAACTTTCTATAGTCCACACAGAACCTGGTAGTGCCATCCTTCTTGGGTACTAGAACCACTGGGGAGGCCCGGTGATCCAACATCTCACGGATCTCTTTCTGCATCCCGTCTCTCACTGCATCGGGAATTCGGTACGCCGTCTGCCGCAAAGGGGCTTGACTCTGGGTATCGACCCGATGCAGGGCTACGGAGGTGTAGCCGGGACGGGATGAGAATAGGTCTCGGTGATCCTGTAGCACCTGCTGAGCCTGTTCCTTGTGGCGGGGGTGAGCCCCTCGCCCAGCCGGACATCGGCTACCCCCTGGGTGCTTGGATCCCCGGGCAGTACCGGCAGGGGGAGATCCTCCAGATCCCCTGCGTCCGGCGCACAGATGGTGGCTACTGCCTCTTCCCTTTCGAAAAACGGTTTCCGCATGTTCACATGAAAGGTTCTGTGTATCCTTTCATCTGATCATCTGGCTGATGTGAAGGTGGTATCGCAGATCTCCCTAGCCGACCGGTCACACCACCTCTTCTGCTTGGTTTGGGCCGCTTGGAGATTGTCCCGTACCAGGGCGGTCAATTCCTGCAGCCGGTCCCTAAACTCAAGCACATAATCTATGGCCGAGGTCCCCTCCTCGGCCAGAGCACCTTCCCAGTGCTCCCGGAGCAAGTCCAAGGGACCTCAGACTCTCCGGCCGTACAGTAGCTCAAAGGGAGAGAAGCCTGTGGCTTCCTGGGGTACCTCCCGGTATGCGAACAGAAGGTGGGGCAGATGGCGTTCCCAGTCCTTATGGGACATGGTAAAGGTACGGAGAAGCTGTTTGAGGGTCCGGTTGAACCGCTCGCAGAGCCCGTTGGTCTGCGGGTGGTAAGGGGAGCTGTACAGGGGTTTAATCCCGCACAGTCTCCAGAGCTGCTGGGTCACCTCGGCCGTAAATTGTGTGCCCTGGTCAGACAGGATTTCCTGCGGAAATCCGACCCTGGAGAATATCTGCAGCAGAGCTCCGGCAACGGTCTCTGCGTGGATATCCCGGAGGGCCACGGCTTTGGGGTACCTGGTGGCGTAGTCCACTACGGTCAAGATATACTTTTTGCCTGTAGGGCTAGGCACTGCCAAGGGTTCTACCAGATCCACCGCCACCCATCTAAAAGGTTCTCCCACTATGGGCAAGGGTCTCAGGGGAGCTTTCTTGGCTTCCCCCCGCCTCCCTACTCGCTGGCATACCCCACACGTCCGACAGTAGTCCCTAACCTCCCCTGATAATCCGGGCCAAAAGAAGCTCTGGGTCAGGCGGTGCAATGTCCGCCGGTGCCCGAGATGGCTCGCCAGGGGAAAATCATGCGCGATCCTTAACAGATCGCGCCGATATTTCGCCGGCACTACCAGCTGCCTGTGGGGTACTCGGTCTATTCCCTGGCTCGTCCCCCCGATGTCCTGTACAGCTTCCCTTGGTCCCAGGCAAATCTCACCTCCCCTAACCCTCCCGGGTCCCTCCCTGCTTGTTGTCGGTATGGGGCAGGGGTAATATCGTCCCGGGTGGCTTGGGCAAAGTCCGTCGGGGAATCCCAGGTCAGGGCAGGGGTGTTGTCAGGGCCAAGGGGGGTGTTGGTCTGGTCTGGCTTACCGTGGTCCCCTCGGAGTCGATGTGTGGAGCCTTCTGCGCTTGGTTGCGGGTGGTAACGAGGCATACCCCGCCAGGATGAGGGTCCTCAAAGGTGGAGGTCAGCAGTCCCAGGTCGTTGCCAAGTAAGACCTCGGACGGTAGATTCTTCATGACCCCGACCTCCACGTCCTGGGCATTCGTGCCCCAATCTAGATGGACGCGGGCCGTAGGGATTCGATACACATGGCCGACAGCGACTCTGATGGCCACCGAATACCCGGTTGAAGCCGCCGAGTGGATAAGATGGGGCTGTGCCAGGGTAAGGGTTGCACCGGTGTCTCGCAGACCGCTGGCAAGTTGTCCATTCACCCAGACTTGTTGGCGATGGTGTTGACGGTTGTCCTGCGCGGCTGCTTGCACTGGGTCGGCCTCATGCAGGATGCCCCAGTCTTCCTCGAGGGCGGCTGTGGGTTCCAGTTCCTGATGGCAACAGTATGCCGCAGCCTGGCTCGGTGGGTGCTCTGCCCGGGACGGTGCCGGACGATGGGTGTTCAGGGGACAACGGTCCCGTATGTGTCCGATCTGGTTACACCCATAGCAACGGGGTCCTACCCGAGGAGCCGGGGTGGGGGGTGCCGGTGGCCTGGGTGCTCGTTCGAGGGGAGCAGGGCGTAACTGTGGCGCTGGATGGAAGCGGGTAGGTGGGACTCGGATGACCGGAGGGGCTACTCGCCTGGCGTCCTGGCACTCGTCGGCAAGGCGGGTGGCTTCAGACAGGGTGAGGGAGCGCCGGTCTCGTACCCAGTCCCGGACCTCTGGAGGAGAGTAGTTGTAGAACTGCTCCAGTAATAGCAGCTGGACGATCTGGTCCGGTTGGGTAGCTTGGCACCCCTGTATCCAGCTACGGAGCGCCTGCTGCATCCTGTGTCCCCACTCCGCATAAGAGTCCTGAGTGCCCCTTCTTAAGGCTCGAAATCGGACTCGATACGCCTCCGGAGTGAGTGCATAGCGGGCCAGCAGATGTTCCTTGACCCGCTCGTACACCATACAGTCTTCGTCCGCCACCGCCCGATAGGCTTCAGCCGCCCTGCCGGTCTATTTGCTTGCCAGGATGGGTACCCAGTCTCGGACCGCCACCTCCTGCAGGGCACATTGCCTCTCGAAATCCTGCAGGAACCCGTCGATGTCTTCACTCCCCTCTGGGAAGAGCTTGAACGCCGCGAACAGTATTTTCTGTTTGGGGGGTCCGGTACTGCCTTGGAGGGACAGCGATCCCCCGGACCTTTGCTGCATCTCTGCCTGGCGGAGCTTGTCTGTGTCGACCAGGACCCTCCCGATGATGTCGGCGGAGGGGTCCGTTCCGTATAGGGCCAGCCGCCACTGCACCTCTCGCCTCCATTCCGAGGTCTCGGAGCCCTCAGAGGGAGCCACGCTGTTGCGGTCGTCCTCCATCAGTTCTCCGATGATGACCACTTTCGCCTTGCCTCCGGGTGCCTTGCCTCTGGCTTTTAACAGTTCTTTCAGGACCGTGCGCTTCAGCCCTTCGTAGCACTGTGCCATACGGGGTCACCGCCTGTCAGGGATCCCGGGTGCCGGATACGTGGAAGCCAAGGGGTTCAAGAAGAGATACGAAGTCGAGGTCACAAGCCAGGTCAGGATAGGAGAAATACTCGTGGTACGGGGTCACTTTCCAGGTCAAACCAGTAGGGCAATAAACTTAGGAAGACAAGCTACACTAGGGAACTGCTACAATTGCAAAGCGAGGAGGAACTGGTCTATCAATCCTAAATACCCACCAAGCTCCACCCCCTTGCCTGAGACGCCAATGACGTCACAGACGTGCGCCGCAGCCCGGCCGCCATATTGGCGGAGCCTGGGCGCGCGCGCGTCCATTCTAAGGCTTGCCCTGCGCCTGCAGCCTTGGGCTCCGGCGGAGGACCGCCGCAGGCGACCCAGGACCCGGTCTCCCTCCTCCCTGGGACACAGGAGCCACCACAGAGGGTAAGTCGGGTCTCGAGGAACCGCCAGGCGTTCCCATAGGCACCAGCCGCACCCTCCGGGCACGGACCCGATAAGAAGGGAGCGGCCGGACCAAACGCCGCGGAGCCCGCAACCCTGACATAACCCCCCCCCCGGAAGGCGAGGCCTCCGGACACGCAACGGACCCGGCCGCTCAGGATGGGCAACATGAAACGCCCGGACAAGGGCCGGAGCCCGGACATAAGTGGCAGGTTCCCAGGAACGCTCCTCAGGATCATAACCCACCCAGTCAACCAGGTACTGTAGCATACCCCGCCGAAGACAGGAATCTAGGATTTGCGCAACCTCAAAAGCATCCGAACCATCCGTAGACACGGGAGGAGGAGGAGGCAATGACCGACCAGGAAAGGAGTTGGTACCAACAGGTTTCAGGAGAGACACGTGTACCACCGGATGGAACCGATAACGAGAAGGAAGCTGGAGACGAACAGCGACCGGACCAACCATATAAATAATGGTAAATGGCCCTATATATTTCGGACCCAGTTTTTTGGACGGACATGAGAGGCGTAGATGGCGTGTAGACAACCACACCCTCTGGCCTACCGAATAGGTGACCGAAGCAGAACGACGTCGATCAGCATATGCTTTATATACCGTTTGAGCAGCAATAAGACTATCTCGAGCCGTACGACGACATTGCCGGAGAGCCCGTAAACGAGATGCGACCCCGGGGACCGGGGTAACACTAGGCAAATCAGGAAGAGGAGGAGGATGATAACCATACAACATAAAAAAGGGAGAGCAACGGGTAGAATCGTGCAACCGAGCATTGTATGCATATTCTGCGGTGCCCAACAATATATCCCAATCGTCCTGGAGGTATGTCGTGTAACAGCGCAGGTACGTTTCAAGGGATTGATTCACCCGCTCCGTCTGTCCGTTGGTATGGGGGTGATATGCAGTTGACAAATCGATTGATATTCCCAACGCCCGGCAAAAATGTTTCCAAAAACGAGAAGTGAACTGCACCCCTCGATCAGACACGATGGATTCCGGAACACCATGTAAGCGATAAACGTTCTGTAAAAAGAGCGATGCAGTGTGCGCCGCAGAAGGCACACCTCGTACCGGAGTAAAATGAGCCATCTTAGTCAGACGGTCCACAGTCACCATAATAGTGGTATATTTGTGTGAGGGAGGGAGCTCTACAATAAAATCAATAGTGATGTGCGACCATGGTTGTTCGGGTACTGGGAGAGGCTGAAGAAGACCCACAGGTCTTTTTGTGCTATATTTAGCACGAGCACACACTGAACAAGAGTTCACAATTTTTTTACGTCCTGAGCCAGGGTCGGCCACCAGAAATACCGTGTTATCAAATCCTTGGTTTTTCTTATTCCTGGATGACCGCTTCCTGGAGTATCATGGAATTGTTGTAACACCACCAGTTGTTCTTGGAGAGGAACCAGACATTGCTTGTGTCGTGTCTGGAGTCCGGTTACTTGTGGTTGAACAGTAGAATCGGTGTGTGAACGCATCTGTTGCATAAGAGTCGTGGTAACCCCAAGAAATCTAAAGGGTAAAAGGATCGAATCATTGACAATAGGCGGATTTACCGGAGAAGAGAGGCGTGATAAAGCGTCTGCTTTCTTATTCTGAGTACCGGGTTTGTATGTCACCTGAAAGTCAAAACGGGAAAAGAACAGCGACCATCTTGCTTGACGTGAGTTAAGTCGTTTGGCAGTCCTGAGGTATTCCAAATTCTTATGGTCGGTGAAGACCATGAAGGGGTGAAGAGCACCCTCCAACAGATGACGCCATTCTGTCAAGGCGCATTTTATGGCTAGTAATTCTCTGTCACTGACGTCGTAATTGACCTCGGCAGGGGTTAACTTCCTAGAGTAGTATGCCACCGGATGTAGAGCCCGTTCCGGAGGTTTCCTTTGCGATAGAACGGCCCCAATTCCCACAGACGAGGCATCGACCTCCACTTCATACGGTTGTGAAGGGTCAGGTAGAACCAAAACAGGTGCAGTACTAAAATGTTGTTTTAGGGAATCAAAAGCGTGTTGTGCCTCTGCCGTCCAGTTGAACTTGGTCTGTTGTTTTGTCAACACAGTAAGGGGTAGAATAATCGAGGAAAACCCCTGTATGAATCGTCTATAAAAATTGGCAAAACCAATAAAGCGTTGGACGGCTTTCTTGTCAACGGGTACGGGCCAGGTATGAATGGCTGCTACCTTCCTGTGATCCATGGCAATGCATCCAGGAGTAAGTAGAAAACCCAGGAACTCTATCTCCGTAGCTTCAAAGACGCATTTCTCAATCTTTGCATACAGCCGATAAGTTCGAAGACGAGACAACACCGTTGCTACATGGTCTCTGTGGTCTGTGAGGGAACAAGAGAAAACAAGGATGTCATCCAGATAAATCACAACATATTGATCCAGCAGATCTCGGAACATATCGTTGAGAAAATGTTGAAACGTGCCCGGGGCATTACAAAGGCCAAACGGCATCACCATATATTCAAAGTGGCCGTAGCGTGACCTGAATGCAGTCTTCCATTCATCACCTTGTCGTATTCTGACCAGGTTGTACGCTCCCTTTAAATCAATCTTAGAGTAGATGGTTGCCCCCTGAAGACGCTCGATCAATTCCGAGATCAAGGGGAGAGGGTATCTGTTTTTAATCGTTATGCGGTTGAGTTCACGATAGTCGACACAGGGACGCAGACCACCGTCCTTTTTCTCTACGAAAAAGATGCCTGCACCTGCTGGAGAAGTTGAATGCCGGATAAACCCTTTATCAAGATTCTCCTGTATATACCCCTTTAGCACCTTCAGTTCGGGTTCAGATAGCGGATACAGTCTTCCATAAGGAATAGATGCTCCTGGCAGGAGTTCGATAGGACAATCATATGGCCTTCTGGGAGGTAACACCTCCACTCCTTTCTCATCAAAAACATCGGAGAAGGAGGAGTAGACTTCAGGAAGAACGGTTTGGTATTGTGGTGTCATATTAGTGTCCAATACAGTATTCACGACGTGACAACGTGGTAAGAGACAATGCTGAGTACAGTAGGAGGACGTAAAAGTGAATGTGCCAGAAGACCAGGAAATCCGAGGATCATGCTGACGAAGCCAGGGAAGTCCTAAGATAATCGGAAATAAGGGTGTATTAACGATGTCGAATCGTATTACCTCGCTATGCCCAGGACCTATGGTCACCTGTAATGGTACTGTCTCCTTGGTGACTGGCCCGGAGGACAAAGAAGACCCATCGACAACCTGTATCTGCAAAGGGAAGGATTTCTTTATTACAGGTATACAGGCAGTTTCAGCTATCGCTTTATCGAGGAAATTTCCACTCGCTCCGGAATCAACCATCGCGGTTAGAGTTCGCGTCTTCTTTCCCCACTGTAAGACAAGAGGTAGCGTCAACAAGGGAGTGCAACCACTTGAAGTTGACAGGTGCACGAGACGAAGGAGGGGACTTGAATTACCTGCTCGACCCTTGTTCTTTTCTGGGCAATAACGTGCAATATGATTTGGTCGACCACAATAAAGACAGAGGTTATGCAGACGTCGTCGATGCAATTCGTCGGGAGGAAGACGACCCTGTATAAAACCGACCTGCATAGGTTCCTCGGGTGTAGGTGGTGCTACTTGGTTACCAGAAGTCACCGCCTGAGGGCGAGACATGGGTACATAGGAAGCTGACCTTTCTCTGTTACGTTCGCGGAGTCTTCTATCGATCTGGATAGCCGTTTGAACCAGGTTCTCCAAGGAAGAGGGAACACCAACCCGTGCGATCTCGTCTTTCAGAGCCTCCGAAAGACCAAGACGGAATTGTCCTATTAGGGCAACATCATTCCATCCTGTTTCACAGGCAAGGCGACGAAAGTCAATGACATAAGCCTCCACTGAGCGACGACCTTGACGTAAAGAACGAAGACCGTTTTCTGCAGTACTGGCCCGAAGTGGATCATCAAACATAGCTGCCATTGTATTGAGAAAAAGTGACCAGGTCTCTGTTACTGGGTTTGAGATCGCAGGAGATTATGTGCCCAAGCTTGTGCCTCTCCAGTCAGCAATGATATGGTAGTACGGATTTTGATGTAGTCACTGTAATAAGTTCGAGGATTCAAAGAAAAAAGAAGTTCGCAAGAGGTCACAAAAGCCTGGAAATGATCTTGTCTACCTGAATACCGTTCCGGCATAGGTATACGGGGTTCTGGAACGTGGATTCCTTCCGATGGGCCGGTAGGTAAGGTGGTTTGGAACGTTAGGAACTGTTCCTGGAGGTGCCGCTGTCCGTTTTGAAATTATCTCATGGAGCAGGTCAAGGTATTCACCTGTTGTGACAGGGTATCCAATGCTCCTACGACATCGGCGAGCTCCATTTATGGCTTTGCAATTCTGTCAGGGATCCTGGGTGCCGGATACGTGGAAGCCAAGGGGTTTAAGAAGAGATACGAAGTCGAGGTCACAAGCCAGGTCAGGATAGGAGAAATACTCGTGGTACGGGGTCACTTTCCAGGTCAAACCAGTAGGGCAATAAACTTAGGAAGACAAGCTACACTAGGGAACTGCTACAATTGCAAAGCGAGGAGGAACTGGTCTATCAATCCTAAATACCCACCAAGCTCCACCCCCTTGCCTGAGACGCCAATGACGTCACGGACGTGCGCCGCAGCCCGGCCGCCATATTGGCGGAGCCTGGGCGCGCGCGCGTCCATTCTAAGGCTTGCCCTGCGCCTGCAGCCTTGGGCTCCGGCGGAGGACCGCCGCAGGCGACCCAGGACCCGGTCTCCCTCCTCCCTGGGACACAGGAGCCACCACAGAGGGTAAGTCGGGTCTCGAGGAACCGCCGGGCGTTCCCATAGGCCCCAGCCGCACCCTCCAGGCACGGACCCGATAAGAAGGGAGCGGCCAGACCAAACGCCGCGGAGCCCGCAACCCTGACACCGCCGTTGCTGGTACTGTCCACCTCTCGAACCCAGGGGTGTCTGAGACCGGGGTCAAACCAGCGGCTGTATCTCCCCCTGCTGGGCTGGTCTCAGATTCTCCCCCCGGATGATGTCTACTCCAGACGCTCGGTGTGTCGCGGTGGCTGAGACCGGGGTCAAGCCAGCGGCTGTATCTCCCCCTGCTTGTCTGGTCTCAGCCGATCCCAGCGCTGCCAGCCAATGTAACGGATCACCGCTACCCTGCACGGGTAGATCCGCCGTCAGCGCCGAGCTTGTCTGGAGGTGTAGAGTCAGGGGTAGCGGGCTGTATGAATTCGGCGATGATTAAGCGCTTTTGCACGATCCTTGAAGCGTTGCGGTTCCCCAAGCCCTGTTATCCCCAATTACTAGCCGAGGCAGGAGTAAAGGTTCAAACAGGTACCAGTTTATTTAACATGGGGGATACAGGGGTATTTATGGGGAATGAAACCATTGTTCTCCCCTGGCCCGCCCTCAGTCCTCCTGCGGTGATCTTTACCTTTGCCTCGAGCCATTGCCCAATCTGCCTTGGTTAACCTGGGGGACCCCTGCGGTGCGCAGCCCTTATCTCGGATCAAGGCGCAGCTCGTCTGTCCCCCCCTCCCAGAACCTCTCCCTGTCCGGCCAGTGCCCGGCCCCCCCTGTGGTGTGAGCGCTCCTTTGTCCTGGCGGCTCCCTGTGGCTTTCAGCCTGAGTTTGGGGTTTTACCAGGGATTTCGAGGTGATCCCCTGGGAGCGGCGGCACGCTGGGGGTACAGCCTGGTAGCTCGGGTCCGGGGGCTGGTTCAGTCCAAAAAGCGCCCTGATCGGATCAACGGAGCCCGAGCTGTGGAGGGGGAAAGTCCGGCGGCTGTACCCGAGCAAGAGTCACTGTTTGCCGGCCGCGCTCCCGGCGAGGGATCCCTGGTCGGCGTTCGGGTTTCCCGGGGCGCTTCGTTCTGAAATTCGCACCCCCGTAAGAACCTATTTTTAGGAACATACTGGCCAAGAAGCGCTCTTCTGCGTGGTTTCCACGCTGCGGGGCAAGGCGGCTTGGCAGAGACAGTTAGTGGCGGCTCGAGGCATTCACAGACCGGGCGTCTTCCCGGGGCTGTGGACAGGCGGGGAACAGGTCACCAATAGGGAGAATTACAGGGGGAACTTATAAAAATACAACCTAACGAATTCTTTAATACACCACACCAAATCAACATTTTAAAAATTTGTACCGCGCTTCGGTATAGTGGCGGCCGTTCCGCATATTTATATCCAGGAAACAATGTAACTATGAACAGGTAGAGAACGTCTACTACGAATAAACCTGAAAATATATATATTGTGTTTATTCTGTTATCTGGTTTAGTTTACTATTGTACTTTTGTTCTGGATCCCTGTTGTTGGTTTACATTCTGTTATTGTCTGTTCTCACATTTAGTCTTGCTTATATTAAATATCCTGTTTTGGCGTTTCATAAATCCTGGTTCGTGTTTTCACTGCACAGTAGGCTCACACCCTTCTGCATTGAGGCCAGGCCTGGCCCACCATGACAATTACCCCTTGTGCTTCTGCCAAATCCCTCTCAATCTCAATGCACCTCCATCTTATTTCTCTAAAGCCTACTGTGTCTCGTCCCCATCCCTCTCATTTCCATTCTACATCTGCTCATCCCTCTCACCAGCATTCTGCCTCTTCATCTCACCTTCAGGGACTCTACCCCATACCTCTCAACCGTATCGTGCCTCATCTCCATCCCTCTCACACCCATCATGCCTCTGCTCCTTGAAGAGGTAACCATATTTTGGCATTAAGTGTCTCCAGACCTTGTCTGTCCCTCTGGGGTGCCCAAAATAAATGACAAATTTTGGGGTATGGACCTGTTTTTATTTTAAAGGATTTTACCAGGAAGGACACATTGAGATTTCTCTCGTTTTCAGTAGGTCCTGGGTGGCGAGTATGTACTGTTAGGTGTCTTGCCCAAGGACACTTACTGGAGAGGTGCTCGTCGGGATTGAAACCATGACTCCACAGGCTCTCTCCATGCATATCTCCAGTGATGTTACCTCTACTCCACCCAGCCGGGTGTGTTACTGTGTTACTCTAGCCCTGTAGAGCGCCGCTATCTCTCTGTATAGCACCAATAGCAACTTTTAAGACTTTGTATCCACATAAAAAATATTTGGGTTGAATTAGATATTAGTCGTAAACATGGGAAATGGTCATTAATAATGATAGCTTGGTATGTGGTTTAATCTTTCTCTGCTGAACATACATGATTTAGTATTTCTGGGAGCAGATCATACAGCTGCATCCAAATGTTTTTCAACAAAACCTCCTTGTGAATAAAATATTATTTTCCCACATTGCTGTTTTCATGTTTATTACAGTTTACAGACTCGTTGCTGGGAGTTTTATTAAACTGCAGCTCTGTTATACACCCGCACTGAATATATATGGAAAAGTCCCTAAAAAGACACCCACAGACCCTGAATATATGGAGGAGCCCCTAAAAAGACACCCGCACACCCTGAATATATGGAGGAACCCCTAAAAAGACACCCACACACCCTGAATATATGGAGGAACCCCTAAAAAGACACCCACACACCCTGAATACATGGAGGAGCCCCTAAAAAGACACCCGCACACCCTGACTATATGGAGGAACCCCTAAAAAGACACCCACACACCCTGAATACATGGAGGAGCCCCTAAAAAGACACTCACACACCCTGAATATATGGAGGAGCCCCTAAAAAGACACCCACACACCCTGAATGTATGGAGGAACCCCTAAAAAGACACCCACACACCCTGAATATATGGAGGAGCCCCTAAAAAGACAACCACATACCCTGAATATATGGAGGAACCCCTAAAAATACACCCGCACACCCTGAATATATGGAGGAACCCCTAAAAACACACCCGCACACCCTGAATATATGGAGGAGCCCCTAAAAAGACACCCACACACCCTGAATATATGGAGGAGCCCCTAAAAAGACACCCGCACACCCTGAATATATGGAGGAACCCCTAAAAAGACACCCGCACACCCTGAATATATGGAGGAGACCCTAAAAATACACCCACACACCCTGAATATATGGAGGAGCCCCTAAAAAGACACCCGCACACCCTGAATATATGGAGGAGCCCCTAAAAAGACATCCACACACCCTGAATATATGGAGGAGCCCCTAAAAAAACACCCGCACACCCTGAATATATGGAGGAACCCCTAAAAAGACACCCACACACCCTGAATATATGGAGGAGCCCCTAAAAAAACACCCGCACACCATGAATATATGGAGGAGCCCCTAAAAAGACACCCGCACACCCTGAATATATGGAGGAACCCCTAAAAAGACACCCACACACCCTGAATATATGGAGGAACCCCTAAAAAGACACCCACACACCCTGAATATATGGAGGAGCCCCTAAAAAGACACCCGCACACCATGAATATATGGAGGAGCCCCTAAAAAGACACCCGCACACCCTGAATATATGGAGGAGCCCCTAAAAAGACACCCGCACACCATGAATATATGGAGGAGCCCCTAAAAAGACACCCACACACCCTGAATATATGGAGGAGCCCCTAAAAATACACCCGCACACCCTGAATATATGGAGGAACCCCTAAAAACACACCCGCACACCCTGAATATATGGAGGAGCCCCTAAAAAGACACCACACACCCTGAATATATGGAGGAGCCCCTAAAAAGACACCCGCACACCCTGAATATATGGAGGAACCCCTAAAAAGACACCCGCACACCCTGAATATATGGAGGAGACCCTAAAAATACACCCACACACCCTGAATATATGGAGGAGCCCCTAAAAAGACACCCGCACACCCTGAATATATGGAGGAGCCCCTAAAAAGACATCCACACACCCTGAATATATGGAGGAGCCCCTAAAAAAACACCCGCACACCCTGAATATATGGAGGAACCCCTAAAAGACACCCACACACCCTGAATATATGGAGGAGCCCCTAAAAAGACACCCGCACACCATGAATATATGGAGGAGCCCCTAAAAAGACACCCGCACACCCTGAATATATGGAGGAACCCCTAAAAAGACACCCGCACACCCTGAATATATGGATGAGCCCCTAAAAACACACCCGCACACCCTGAATATATGGAGGAACCCCTAAAAAGACACCCACACACCCTGAATATATGGAGGAACCCCTAAAAAGACACCCACACACCCTGAATATATGGAGGAGCCCCTAAAAAGACACCCGCACACCATGAATATATGGAGGAGCCCCTAAAAAGACACCCGCACACCCTGAATATATGGAGGAGCCCCTAAAAAGACACCCGCACACCCTGAATATATGGAGGAGCCCCTAAAAAGAGGGATATTAAAGGAAAAAAATATACATTTGAAGTATTTAATAGTGTAAAATGAAGCACTTGGTTGGAGTGTATTATAATGTGACCAGAGACATATGAAAGAATATTATAATGTAAGTTTTTCTGGCCAGGCTGGGATATTAATATAGATTATTATCGGCTCTGGGACCTGGGTGGATGTCACTTTACTCAATAAAAGTTACGAAACACAACTAAGAAAAGTTGTGTTTAAGTTTCTATAAGAAACCAAGATGGCGTCGGGAGGCTGTGCGGTCAGACTACACATCCCGTGATGCAGCGCGGCGCGCAGGGCGGATATCCGGTGCTCACTGGGTTGACGTGTCTTTGCTGGTGGAGGAGTTGGAGCGGTGCTTGTGCTGGGACAGTCATTGAGGTGCACGCCGGCAGGGTGAGAGGGGTAACAAGGCCTCAGCCGGGGGTGACACGGAGTGGGAGTGCAGAGACGGGCTGGGGCGCTTTGCTGATAATATTGGGTGTGTGAGAAGCTAGGACGGGACCCCCAGGAATGATGGGGCTCCGGGCCTGAATAAACACCAGCTGACACATATGGGGGGGGGGGGAAATGGCCCATGGACCCCAAAGGGTCTGTACTGTGGTTTTAGGGTTCAGGTTGTCCATGTAATGGGGGGGGGCTCCTCCATTCTTAAGGCCTTGGCAGTTGTGTCCTTTCTTCCTGAATAGTCAATAGATTTGTCTCCTCCAGGTTCCTTTCTGGTTCCTGTGTTAAAGTCCATTCATTGAGTCCTTAGACGCCGCCATACTACTGGGCTTTCCATGACCTGTTGGTTGGTGAGCCTCATGCATTGGGCGCTGGACCTCCCCTGCCAGGTGATGGGCTTCCCGTGCCGGCTACAGGGGGTTTATGTGGGTCCTGGTGGCTGCTAGCTGGTCTTGTCTGAAGGTCTTGTAAGTCAGATGGCCACGTGTGTTGGACTTAAAGATTTCTGGTGGCCCCAGGACGGTCTTCAGGCAGTTCCTAGTTTTTCCATTGGTGGTCTAATGGTCCTCAGGGTTTTCCGCTGATAAGTCCGTTGACTCTTCTGGTAGTTATATGGGGGGGGGGGGGGGTTTCATGGACACCTCTATAGGTCTTTGTTGCTGGTCTGGAGGTCGTGGTCTCTTCTGTAGGTCTTGGATTTTCCAGTGGCTGGTCAGTGATCTTCGTACGTCCTGGGTGTTTATATTTTTCGTTGGCTGGTCGGTGCTCTCCTGTGTAGGTCTTGGAGGGTGTTCAATGCCCGGTCAGTGGTCTTTGTACTTCCTGGGTGTTTCTGTTTTCGTCCACATAACGAGGTTTTTCCCGTGGCTTTTGGGGCAAGTCTCCTCGCTAGGTGGTCATTCCTGGTGGACTTGCTATATGGTTGGTGGTCTCGTTTCTACAGGTCTTAAGATAGTTCATGGGGGTGTCCTTTCTGGATGGTGGGATTTTGGGTGTGGAGTATGGGACCATCTGTCAGACCTGTCCTCTTTAATAGGCTCTTGATGTTGGTGTGTTTTACACACATGCAGTGGCTGCAGCTTGCTTGCTCTCTCTGCGGAGGTGGTCTTTATCTTGGTAGGACGCGTCCACCTCGGAGCGTGTTTGGGTTCAGCCGGCTCTCTCGGACATTGGTTTCTAGCAGGGTCATCATTCAGGACTCTGATCTATGTAGGTGGCTTCCGACCCGCGTACGGCTTCCATGCGTCTTCTGGGGAGACGTGCTGATATTGGGGACACCTCAGCGCACTGGTCGCGTCAGGGAGGTGGTTGGCCCCTCATTTATTGCGAGTGGTGACCTCTCGGGGTTCTCTGCTCCCCCTTTATTTATAAACCTGTTTAATCACGTTTTTGAGGTTTTTAGGAATCCGTTTTTGACCCAGCCTCTCCTTTTTATATGATTTTCGTGCAGATGAAGACGTTATTGTTTGCGTTGTTGGGGCTCCTGGTGGTCGTCCAGTGCGAGGAAGGTGCGCGGCTGCTGGCGTCAAAGTCTCTGCTCAACAGATACGCCGTGGAAGGAAAAGACCTGACCCTGCAGTACAACATCTACAATGTGGGATCAAGGTAAGTGGAGGTTCCACACAAGCTCTGGAGGATCCCAGCGTTACTGTACCGGCCAGAATCCACCTTGTGCGTCCGACATTCCCGAGTAACACATCACCTCCTGCTGCCGGCGCTCGTCTCTGCTGTACACTGCCGGTTTGGGATGTTTATTCGGTTGTGCCGGTGCTGCCGTGTTGTTTCTGGCTGTCCAGGAGCCATGTGGATTATAATCCGGCTCACCCGCACAGCTTCCAATCTAATTCATTTTTTTTCCCTAGTGCCGCTTTGGAAGTGGAGCTTTCGGACGACTCGTTTCCCCCCGAAGACTTTGGCATCGTCTCCGGCATGCTGAACGTGAAATGGGATCGTATCGCACCGTATCCTTTTATTTGTCACGTGGCATAACACACATTGCTCAGACAGTGCGTCCAACAATTAACCCCTAATTGCTGTGGGGCAATCTATGCCATCCTGGTGGCAGTTGGGCCTGAACGTTGCACAGTGGCATAGCATGCCCTGGGGCTTTTTGGCACTCCTACGGCCCGGCTGATGGCATTCATTGGCTGATGGCATTCATTGGCTGATGGCATTCATTGGCTGCAGCGCTTCCAGCATGCAGTAGGGGTTATTCGCAAAGCACCAAAATTTCAGCACTTTGCACCTTGATTCCATTTCGCTAAAAGTATATAGTGAATCACTCTTTACCGTTGTGACGGACCGACTGTACCTTAACTTGGTACTTCCATCCGCAGGCTCTCTTCCATATCACAGTCGCCGGAGCAATCTTTGACCGCTTGCCCAAAACTTTAACCACAGTTGAAAGAATGAGGCACACCTCCTCCCGTGCCCAGCCTCCTCTTTGCCTCCTCCCGTGCCCGGCCTCCTCTTTGCCTCCTCCCGCGCCCGGCCTCCTCTTTGCCTCCTCCCGCGCCCGGCCTCCTCTTTGCCTCGTCCCGCGCCCGGCCTCCTCTTTGCCTCCTCCCGCGCCCGGCCTCCTGTTTGCCTCCTCCCGCGCCCGGCCTCCTGTTTGCCTCCTCCCGCGCCCGGCCTCCTGTTTGCCTCCTCCCGCGCCCGGCCTCCTCTTTGCCTCTCCCGCGCCCGGCCTCCTCTTTGCCTCCTCCCGCGCCCGGCCTCCTCTTTGCCTCGTCCCGCGCCCGGCCTCCTCTTTGCCTCCTCCCGCGCCCGGCCTCCTCTTTGCCTCCTCCCGCGCCCGGCCTCCTCTTTGCCTCCTCCCGCGCCCGGCCTCCTCTTTGCCTCCTCCCGCGCCCGGCCTCCTGTTTGCCTCCTCCCGCGCCCGGCCTCCTCTTTGCCTCCTCCGCGCCCGCCTCCTGTTTGCCTCCTCCCGCGCCCGGCCTCCTGTTTTGCCTCTCCCGCGCCGGCCTCCTGTTTGCCTCCTCCCGCGCCCGCCTCCTGTTTGCCTCCTCCCGCGCCCGGCCTCCTGTTGCCTCCTCCCGCGCCCGGCCTCCTGTTTGCCTCCTCCCGCGCCCGGCCTCCTGTTTGCCTCCTCCCGCGCCCGGCCTCCTGTTTGCCTCCTCCCGCGCCCGGCCTCCTGTTTGCCTCCTCCCGCGCCCGGCCTCCTGTTTGCCTCCTCCCGCGCCCGGCCTCCTGTTTGCCTCCTCCCGCGCCCGGCCTCCTGTTTGCCTCCTCCCGCGCCCGGCCTCCTGTTTGCCTCCTCCCGCGCCCGGCCTCCTGTTTGCCTCCTCCCGCGCCGGCCTCCTGTTTGCCTCCTCCGCGCCCGGCCTCCTGTTTGCCTCCTCCCGCGCCCGGCCTCCTCTTTGCCTCCTCCCGTGCCCGGCCTCGTCCCGTGCCCGGCCTCCTCTTTGCCTCCTTCCGTGCCCGGGTAGCGTTGCTCATCTTGTGATACCCGAGTCCAGAATCTGAATATACAATGCACATGTTCGTTTTATCCTTAACCAGCTCCTCCCCAGAGCAAGCAACGTCTCGCACACCGTGGTGCTCAGACCCCTGAAGGCCGGCTACTTTAATTTCACCTCCGCTACTGTGTCTTACCTGGCTCAGGAAGGAGCACAGGTGGTGGTAAGTTTTGGTTACCCCAGATTTACTCTAGGGCTTAATAAATTCAGGAGCGGGGTAGCTGCGGGCTCTTCCAGTCTATAGAATAAGAGATAATAACATCCTGTGTATAAAGCTACACGGAAACTGTGTACTGCGCGCCAATATAGGGCATGGAAAATATAAAGGGGGCAGGCATATCATGTTAAGAAGGTATCCCATCCAAAAACGTGCAGGACTCTAATAATCCCTTTTTAACATGTCTCTCTTACTGGCACAGGTTGGCTACACCAGCGCCCCCGGGCAGGGAGGCATACTGGCACAGCGTGAGTTCGACAGGCGATTTTCTCCTCATTTTGTAAGTGGTTTTCGATCTTTTTTTTTTTTTTTATTTGCTAAATATTCCCATGTGGGACGGAGAATGTGAGGATCTGAGGCAAAATAGCCCTTAGAGTAGGGCTGCCAAACTCTGACACCTCCCAGGTGTTTGAGTGCCATTTAATGGCCAGAGAATCATGGGAGTTGTAGTTCAATAACACCTGGGTTGCCCCCCCCTCGTCCTGCGCTGCTCTTCCTCTTTGGCTCAGGGATTCCAGAACCAGAGGTCCCTGAAAGATTTTCTGCACAATTTGTGCTCCTGTACAACTTAGGCAGCGCTACGCGACGCACACACTTTACGTATACAAGTTGTGCAGAGTGACAGCTGGGAGCTGCATGCACAGATCTGATCCATCGCTGCCTCTCTGAGAACGCTCGCTACAGCGATTGGTCCTAGAGGGTGATGTCAGTCGCTCTGTGTGTGACATCACTAGTGACCGATCTGGTGAGGTGGAGGAAACTCCTCTGCTTCACCCTGCTATTTCTCCAGATTTTGGGGGGGGGGGAGACTCCTCACATTCTGACCACTTTAGTAAGATAAAGGTCAGAATGAGCAGAGCGTCCCTTTTTTAAGGCTCGTGTCAGACGGGCGTTTTTCAGAGCGGAAGGAAAGTCCGTGAGATTGGATGGTTCCCGGCGCCGTCAAAACATCACAACGCTGCGCCGGGCATAGGAAGGCACGTCAGTACAGGGGCACATAGAGCATTTTTCAGAGGAATACTTAATAAAGTTCTCCCCTCTCCCCCCTCAGCTGGATTGGGCTGCATTCGGAGTGATGACCCTCCCATCCATCGGGATCCCCTTCCTGTTGTGGTTTTCCAGCAAGAGAAAGTACGACACCCCCAAACCGAAGAAGAACTGAAGACAATCCCCATGAATTTGGGAAGGGGCGGGGGGGGGGGGGATTGTTAACCTGACCTCCACGTTCAGCTGCCAAATCCGGTGCCGAGCCTCACCCTGTACAGGATCCCGACTCCTTCTGTCGTGCTCGCTCTGGGAATCAGTGGAGACAAACTCGCAGCAGACTTCCATAAAGCTCCTGATTGGCGCGGTGCTAAGGGATAAACACGGAGCGCTGTCACCCCGTCCTTTATTAGGTTTATTTCTTCCTTTCGATTATTTTGACACTTCCTGGTCAACAGGAGGAGAGGAGAAGCCGTCAGAACCATCTGGGCCGCTGCGTTGCCCTGAAACCTGCAGGTCCCTTAAAACAAGTCATGTGACCATCATTTAGGAGGACACGATGGGCACAACGCAAAATATATAGTTAACAGGTTTTTAATTGGCTGAGACTGATTTACTCCCCTTGCCCATTATGTAGCCCGTCGGGCTAGTTCCCCCTGCACATAGTGACCTTCCATTGTCTTCTGTACGTCTTTATGGGTTAACGGGACAGGTTTTCTAATAAAAAGCCATCTGGAACAAACAAGGTGTCTTTTTTTTTTTTTTCCTCATCCCCCCCCTCCCCCCCCCCCCCCGATGGGTGTTTTTTTGGTGTAATTTCCTGCTTATTTGGTGCAACCGTCAGCATGCTCTTATTCACATCCCACGACTAGGAATGTCTTGATCGATGAATATCACACAATGGATGCGCCCAGTGACACATATAGAGGAAAATATCACACAATGGATGCGCCCAGTGACACATATAGAGGAAAATATCACACAATGGATGCACCCAGTGACACATATATTGGAAAATATCACACAATGGATGTGCCCAGTGACACATATAGAGGAAAATATCACACAATGGATGCACCCAGTGACACATATAGAGGAAAATATCACACAATGGATGCACCCAGTGACACATATAGAAGAAAATATCACACAATGGATGCACCCAGTGACACATATAGAGGAAAATATCACACAATGGATGCACCCAGTGACACAGATGTTTAAAAATATTTTCCTCTATATAAGAGAAAAACAAAACACCATGTAAGATATCATAAGCATAAATAAACACAATAAGGACATTTCATTCTGAAGATTGACAGCCCTGATCCAGAGTAAGGGTCTCAGACTCTCGTCCCTGCGCTGTTGATGCCTTACAGTTTTCAGAATTCATTGGATGCAATAAGTGGCCAGAGAATGATAGGAGGTGTCAGTTTGATCCCTGCGCGACTGAAGTCAAACACCGATGCAATGGGGTCAGCAGGGGGTTAATGAGGCGTTTATTTTTTGTATACAGTGATATAAATGTCTCCTAACATTCTCCTGCAATAAACTGGAGACAGTGTGGGTAATGTCTTGTGTGATGTCTCCCCCTTGTGGATACATCAGAGAACTGCAAGATTGGATTAGGGGTTTTGGAACTACATGTCCCATGATGCTTGGCCACTCAGTGTGGCTGTGGCCTCGAATTAATTCCTTTTGGAATAAGCATTTTAAAAAGGAATTAAATCGAAGCCATAGTTCCAAAACAGCTGAAGGGCTGAGGCTCCAAACACTAGAGGTGTGCATTCGTTTGCTAACTAATCTCTATTCGTAACGATGTCTGTTAATTAGTATTTCGGAAGTACTTGATTTCATCTGAATTTAAACAAAAGCAAAACGGTGTAAAACTAATCTGATTTGTTACACTGTTTCACAAGAGAACCAATGATTAAATGATTCCTGAGCAGGACTTGTTTTATTGGGGTTTTATTTAGTGATCCGAAATGCAAATCGATATCAAGTATCGGCTCAATCCCAACTTACATTACATACAAGTCCGACCTAAAACAAAACAACATTATGAAACGAATCAGACTCGTTTGAAAGGACCCTGGTCCTGTAAATTGGCCTGTGGTGCTGAATCTGTTGTCAACACCACAGGCCGATGGACAGCTCCGTGTTTAACCCTAGCTTTGCCTTTTAATAGCAGGATTTGATTTATTCGGGCTTTATTTAGTGATCCCAAATTCGAATCGATATCAAATTACAATGGTGTACCTTTTTTTTTATTGAAAAAACAAACAAAATTTCGAAATCTTTCAGCCGTGCACACCTCTACCAAACACTGAATTTCATGCAATCTTGGCCTTTTTTTTTTTACATTATCCAAGATACAGGTTGAGTGTCCCTTGTTTGATACACAGAGGGTCAGAAGGGTTTTGGGATTTTGCACACATCGACAGGAAATCCATTTATGTTCCATACACTTTGTAAACACACAGGATGAAGGATTTAAAATCATTTTATTCACCGTCACTTGGGGTCAAAGGTCAGGGGTGGGATTTTCCATTTGAGGGGTCATGTCTGCGGTTGAAAACATTTTTCATTTTGGAGCATTTCAGATTTTCGGCTATGTGACCCGTAACAGTTTAGCGAATAAGCCTCTTCATCGCTTTAATTAAAGAGGGCTCTGCTGAGAGAGCGGCCGCCCATCAGGTGAGAGGACGCTGCATACCATGGCTTAACGGTCGGCGTGGGGTGAGAGGATGGAAAATATTTGTAGTAGGTGCAAAAACTGCTGTACTCATCCGCCGTCCAAACAATGCCGTGTCTGTAACGGAACAACGCCGGACTCGAGCGGGGTCATGGCGATTTCTCCAACTCTTCCCCAGCGCAGCATGCGATCTGTGTCGGCCAAAAAACACAATCTTAACCTTGTCTCTGGAGAAGCTTTTAAAGGAATGTCCATTCTGGGGTTTTCGGGCGCGTGAGTCTCGTTGTAATGTCGTTCATGAGCAAGAGAAAGCCTTGATTCGTTTACCCTGCACGCGGCTAATACAGGGCCCTAATCCAAACCCAGCCGCTATGTGGGTGACGGCAAACCTAAATGTTTCGGAACTACGTTTCCCATGATGCTCAGACAGCCTCATTTGTGGCTAAGCATCATGGGACATGTAGTTCCAAAACATCTGGGCTGCCAAGGTTCGCTGTCACCTCATTAACAAGCGCTAACATATTCCGCAGCGCTGAACAATGGGCTCATATACAAGCCTGATGTTTTGAGCTAAACTGCTTTTGCAAAAATCCCTTACCGCTGCAAAATACGCCAATTAAACAATCCCTAACCTCTGATCCCGGGGTACAGAGGTCGGCACGAACCAACCTGCCGCTTCCTCTGGCCGTGAGCAGAAGAACACTGGAAGCAAATAGTTCCCTGTGTGCTTCTGCAGCCTCTGAGAGATCCTGCACACACGAGGAGTTGATACCACTGCCAGTACCTGTTAGCGCCTCAAGCTCAGCGTCTGGGTCGGCACAGAGGTATATCGGCTCCTGGGACGATATTTCCACTTGGTGTCCCCCTCGGCAACTTTGGCTTTCAAACTTGTTTTGTAAATACATCTCCGATGATGCTCAGCCACTCACTAGCTGAGCCTCAAGGGAAATGTAGTTCGAAAACACCTGGAACGCCGAGGCTGCCACCCCCTGGACTAGGGGCTCGATTTAATTAAAGGATCTCACATTCCAGCCCCCCCCCCCGAGAAGTTGTGGACTACAGCTCCCAGAATTCTTTGAATGCAATGCATTGCCGGAGAACCATGGGAGTTGTAGTTATGAGGTGGGAGTTTGAGATCCCATATTTATTTCCCCTTGATAAGCTTTTCCAATTGATTACAATGTGTCAAAAAACCTGTAAGTGATTTAGCTACAAAAATGGAGATAAAACATCTAAAAGTGCTTATTCAGGAGGCGATAAACCAAGGCCTTGGTCAGAAAAGGGGCCACGCTCTATAAGCAGCACAGCATAGTGATGTGAGGTCAGTGGCTGGTGAGGCACTGGTTAGTATCAGAGCCAAATATACACAGGTTACGTAGGTTCAGGTTCAGTGCTCTCCAGGATCTCGCTGTACTCAGAGCTTCCCAGGATCTGGCTGCTCTCAGTGCTTCCCATGATCTGGCTGCTGTCAGTGCTCCCCAGGATCTGGCTGCTCTCAGTGCTCCCCAGGAACTGGCTGCTCTCAGTGCTCCCCAGGAACTGTCTGTTTGTCAGTGCTTACCATGCTCTGGCTGCTCTCAGTGCTCCCCGGGAACTGGCTGCTTGTCAGTGCTTACCATGTTCTGGCTGCTCTCAGTGCTCCCCAGGATCTGGCTGCTCTCAGTGCTCCCCAGGAACTGGCCGCTTGTCAGTGCTTACCATGCTCTGGCTGCTCTCAGTGCTCCCCAGGATCTGGCTGCTCTCAGTGCTTCCCAGGATCTGGCTGCTGTCGGTGCTCCCCAGGAACTGGCTGCTTGTCAGTGCTTACCATGCTCCGGTAGCTCTCAGTGCTCTCCAGGATCTTGCTGCTCTCCGTGCTCCCCAGGATGTGCCTCCAGGAACACAGCCCCACGGCAAACCCACATGACTACAAAGGACAGTCACATGACTGTCCTGTGTCAATCAAAGCATGGGAGGCCTGCCTCCCATGGAGACGTTTTTTGAATAGCTTGAGACCAATGGTGCTTTTCCATTGGTCCAAGCAATTCCATTGCTCTCCGTGCCTCTCCGAGGCACTGAAGAGCGTAAATTCAGGAAGTAGGCGGCGCCAGACGTACGCTGCAGACTTCTGAATCTATTAGCCAGCTTGAGTTTACGTGATTAGCGTAGCATTCAGCTATGCAAATTACGTAGGCTCAGGGCAGGAAAAAAAAGCAGAGCAGAGACGGACAGCGGGGGAGCGTGGAGCAGGTGAGTTCTCTTATGTGTTAAATTTTTTATCAGCAGGTTTTTAATTTATTTTAATAGCACTGGCAGGTGAGCCCACTTAATGGCAGGTGAGGCTCTGCCTCACCTGCCGCCCCTGACAGCACGTCCCTGCACTATTATTTCATCCAGCAGCCTTTAATAAGATGACGATGCCTTTATAACAGGGATGTCTACCCCTGTCCCATCGCCAATGTTTATTGCATACAATGCCCAGAATTCTTTGAATGTAACAGATGGCAGGAGAATTATGGGAGTTAATTAATTATACAGTGAGAAATAGGTGGGAATATTCCCAATGTATTCTTACTGTAATAACCTATTTGGCTGGGAGATGCTGCCACCTGCTGGTCAAAAGGATTACTGCAGGTCAGGTCTCTGTGCAGGATCAGCCGGGGAGATGTCATTCAGACACATTCCCAGCTGGTTTTAAAAACTGATAGCACCTCAGGCATCATGCCCAGGATATGAAAAATATAGGGGCATGTTCTGGAGCCCAAATGCAAACAAATTTTGTTTTCAATAAACAAAATTCTTTTGCATTGCTCCTGTGGAACCCCAGATCGACCATACTTGATATTGGGGCACCAGGAGGTTGAGCATAGTTGGCCTTGGTAGTGAAGGGGTTAAATAAAGCAGCTGTGCAATGGATACTGATGTTTTTTTGCAAGCTGAGACTGTAATAAGAGCTTCCCGCACCGCTGTTGGCAATGTTTAAGGGCAATAAAAAAAAAATAATTAAAAAAAGGTTGAGTTTCTCCTTTCCGGGACGGGCGGCCAGTCCCGACTAGTCTGAGGATACGATCGTCTAGAACTGCATTTGCCTTCAGGAGCAAAACATTACTGTAAAAATGTCATGCGGGGCAGAAAGAATCAAAGCTACCTGGGATCATGCTTTGACTGCTGCTACCTTACAAAAAGAGTGCTAGCTCCATGGAACAGCCCGCTGGTGGCAGAGGCTGAACCGAAGAAAAAAGACAAAACACGGCAAAAAGCGCTGCCCTGCACCATGTATAATCTATATGCTGCAGGCATTAAATCAAGGCAGGTCCCCTGGGATTACTTTTTGATTTCTTACCTGTGGCGTATGGATTATACATGCTGCGGGGTGGCACTTTTCATGCACAAATAAACAATGTGTGTTCAGGAAAACATGGCTGAATTGGCGACACTTACTCTTCGCTCCACGCAGGGCCACTGGATACTCCATGTTCTCCTGGACACATCATATGCTCATAGACAGTGCATGAAAAGCCCAACCCTGCAGTGTGCAGAATTCATGCATTGCAGGTGATTAAGTAAATGATTCCCTCCCGGAAGTGTATGAGTTATACATACTGCAGGGGAGCACCTTCCGTGTACCCTCCCTCTGCTTGAATTAGTATTACGTGCCCAGGATACCATGGAGGACCTGGTAACCCTTCGTGCAAGGCTGATTCACGTGGCAAACAGTCCCACCTGCTTAGTAAACGCCACCATATAATGCTGGCCTCTGTTATCAGCCTCCTGGCAGCAGTACCTGGGCGCAGATACTCCCACCGCCCTCCACGCATGGACAAACAAACCAGCTGGCCAAAGAAGAAATTATTCATCAGTGTCTATGACAGATCCTCCATATGACGTATAACATATACATGCTGATGGGCGAAGTATGCCAAGTGCTGCCCTGCAGTTAGAATAATCCGTACACTGCTGGTAGGCGATCAATTCATGGATCGGGGTGGGATCCCAAAGGATCAGCCTCGATTAGGTCATGGATTTCTCCTACATTGTGTGCATGTTACAGGGGAGCTCCTTTCCTGTGCTCCCAAGAGCAATATGTGTCCAGGGAACCATGGCGACCCTACCTATCCCTTCACTACCTAGCACTTTATTTTTTTGTTGAAAAACAAAACAAAAAAAACCATAACAATTACTTGAAACATGCAGGTCTAATACATAAATACAGCATAAAATATCAGATACTCTGAGATGGTTAATAGCGTAAAATGATGTAAATGTCCTCATTTTTAATTTTCCATAAAGTGGTTTCTCCTTTACAGAAAATTTGCAGGGATAAAAGGTTCTAAACTCTACATGGTGTCCATTATCTAGCACAATGTCACTCGGGTTCTGCGTTATCAGCATACAGGCAGAAATGGCCAATGTGTCAGTAAATGTGCAGCAGACAGAAAATAAAATGGTGAGATCTGCTTACACAGGGACTGCAATATCAGCATACAGGCAGATGTAGTAAATGTGCTGCAGACATGATAATATGGTGAGATATCCTGCTTACACAGGGTCTGCATTATCAGCATACAGACAGATAATAAAATGGTGAGATATGCTGCTTATGGGGATTTGTAGTGATCAGAATGAGATTATTAGCAATGCAATATCTGTATGTGCTGCATAATGCCTGTGTGTGGCAATTACAGCAACACATTGTATCTGTATGTGCTGCATAATGCATGTGTGTGGCATTACAGCAACACCTTGTATCTGTATGTGCTGAATAATGCCTGTGTGTGGCAATTACAGCAACACCTTGTATCTGTATGTGCCACATAATGCCTGTGTGTGGCAATTACAGCAACACCTTGTATCTGTATGTGCCACATAATGCCTGTGTATGGCAATTACAGCAACACCTTGTATCTGTATGTGCCACATAATGCCTGTGTGTGGCAATTACAGCACCACCTTGTATCTGTATGTGCTGCATAATGCCTGTGTATGGCAATTACAGCAACACCTTGTATCTGTATGTGCCGCATAATGCCTGTGTATGGCAATTACAGCAACACCTTGTATCTGTATGTGCTGCATAATGCCTGTGTATGGCAATTACAGCAACACCTTGTATCTGTATGTGCTGCATAATGCCTGTGTGTGGCAATTACAGCAACACCTTGTATCTGTATGTGCTGCATAATGCCTGTGTATGGCAATTACAGCAACACCTTGTATCTGTATGTGCTGCATAATGCCTGTGTGTGGCAATTACAGCAACACCTTGTATCTGTATGTGCCGCATAATGCCTGTGTGTGGAAATTACAGCAACACCTTGTATCTGTATGTGCTGCATAATGCCTGTGTGTGGCAATTACAGCAACACCTTGTATCTGTATGTGCCGCATAATGCCTGTGTATGGCAATTACAGCAACACCTTGTATCTGTGCCGCATAATGCCTTGTGTATGGCAATTACAGCAACACCTTGTATCTGTATGTGCCGCATAATGCCTGTGTATGGCAATTACAGCAACACCTTGTATCTGTATGTGCCACATAAAGCCTGTGTGTGGCAATTACAGCAACACCTTGTATCTGTATGTGCTGCATAATGCCTGTGTATGGCAATTACAGCAACACCTTGTATCTGTATGTGCTGCATAATGCCTGTGTGTGGCAATTACAGCAACACCTTGTATCTGTATGTGCTGCATAATGCCTGTGTGTGGCAATTACAGCAACACCTTGTATCTGTATGTGCTGCATAATGCCTGTGTATGGCAATTACAGCAACACCTTGTATCTGTATGTGCTGCATAATGCCTGTGTGTGGCAATTACAGCAACACCTTGTATCTGTATGTGCCGCATAATGCCTGTGTATGGCAATTACAGCAACACCTTGTATCTGTGCCGCATAATGCCTTGTGTATGGCAATTACAGCAACACCTTGTATCTGTATGTGCCGCATAATGCCTTGTGTATGGCAATTACAGCAACACCTTGTATCTGTGTGTGCTGCATAATGCCTGTGTGTGGCAATTACAGCAACACATTGTATCTGTATGTGCTGTATAATGCCTGTGTATGGCAATTACAGCAACACATTGTATCTGTATGTGCTGCATAATGCCAGTGTATGGCAATTACAGCAACACCTTGTATCTGTATGTGCTGCATAATGCCTGTGTGTGGCAATTACAGCAACACCTTGTATCTGTATGTGCAGCATAATGCCTGTGTATGGCAATTACAGCAACACCTTGTATCTGTATGTGCTGCATAATGACTGTGTGTGGCAATTACAGCAACACCTTGTATCTGTACTGTACAGGGATTTACACTCATTATAACCCCCTGAATCTTATCCCTGTACAGCACTGACTGACCCCACAGCTCCCTGTATTCTGCCAAATCCCTGGCTGCTGGAATGGAGCAGTAACGTTTGTTACAGTGCAGGTGGGGGCTGCTCCTTGCAGCTTCTTTTCAGTAATACAGGGGGAGAGGAGTGGGATCTCACTGATGACTGAGTTTCAGGGGACACACTAATCCTGCATTAAAACCAGATGCAAATTGGGTTTTTGTGTAATATTTCATGTTCTTGCTAGTCAAGCTAAATCAAGCTTAACCCAACACCGTTTCATAAGGGTCTAATCTGTCTCTGTGTACAATTTTGATGCTTTGATTATTGCAGTACTTTGGCGATTCCATTTTGCCAAAAATACGGTGAATTCACTAGTTAGCGAATGGTCACCGTATTTTGCCGAAATGGGAGCAGTTATCGGACGCCGAAAAAAACGCCAAACTGTGCCTAATTGGCATCGGTGAATTCTACTGAACTGCAACCCCCCCCAAATAAAAAACAAAAACGGAACTCTATTATTCTCCTAATAGGTGTTTAAACCAATAAAAATGCATTGAAACGTGTCTAAATAATAAAAAAGGTCCTTTAAAAAAATAGTAAAAAGGTCTAATAGAATAAAAAAATGATAATAATAAAGAATAATAACAATAAAAATAACTAATAAAAATATTAACAATCAAAAATAATACTATAATAAAAATAAATAATAATATAAAAAATAATAACACTAAAAAATAACTAATAAAAATATTAACAATCAAAAATAATACTATAATAAAAATAAATAATAATATAAAAAATAATAACACTAAAAATAACTAATAAAAATATTAACAATCAAAAATAATAATATAATAAAAATAAATAATAATATAAAAAATAATAACACTAAAAAATAACTAATAAAAATATTAACAATCAAAAATAATAATATAATAAAAAATAATAATATAAAAAATAATAACAATAAAAATATATAACAATATAATAAAAAGTATAAATAATATAAATTTATCAGGGTTGGCATAACACCGGTCTGCTTTCTAATTTTTGCAAGTCGCTGTCTGAAGGCTCTGCAACTCGCAGTTTAGCAGATAAGACACCTTTTTAATGTATGAACTTATGATATCGCTGCGTACGTCGGTGCTTTTTACATCTTTTTATTTAAAGAGACTTTTGTGGATAAAAACACACAGCCCAGCGCCGGCTCTTCAAGAATCCAAAAAGCTTGAATAAAGTAGGAGATTAGTTGTCAGCTCTCCAGCCCGGGGAGGAGGAGAAGGAGATTAGAGACAGGGGAGGGAGGTAGGGACAGTGGGGAGGTGGCCATGAAAAAAAAAATGAGATTGTCTCCCAGTCCACAACTAACTGGATGTAACTGGGAGAGAAAGTAAAGGAAGCAGCTGCTGCGAGGAAACTTGGAAAGGAGGACACCCAACAGGAAAATGACTAAATGCTAGTGAGCGGGGTGTACCCAGGCCATTTAACATCGAGGGGGGACATCAGAGAAGTGACAGGACGGTGGACCAAGGCTGTCCCAGAGGAGGCGTCTGAAGACCTTACGGATGGTCTGAGAGGTGGGTGGCAGAATATTTGTCATTGGTCCCCAAGCATCAAAGCGTGTGCCACCTGGGTATGGTGCCCACTTGGCGGCTTTTTGATCAGTGACCCTCTCTAAAAGATGCGCGTGGAGGCGCAACAGTTGTGATTTAGTGTTTTCAGTGAGCTGTGATAGGATTGTCTCCCATGGCCTCGACCATCAAGGAGATCCAGGCGATGGATCCACGTCCATCGGTCTGGTTTATCCTGGGGAAACAGTTGCCTCTAGGGAGATACTTTGTGACATCTCTGTATCTCATGGTGGAAGAACGTTGGAGAGTCTAGCCCAGTGATGGCGAAGCTTGACACCTTGGATGGTTTGAAACTACATGTCCCATGATGCTCTGATAGGCTTAACGCTGCCTAAGCATTATGGAACGTGTAGTTCCGAAACATCTGGGGTGCTGAGCTTCGCCATCGCTGCTCTAGCCCCCTCGTTCGCGAGCTTCAATATTTTTCTTTCTTTGCCCTGAAAATCAGGAACGTTCAAATCCATCCGGCAGCGCATAACTTAATGTTTGTTTTTTAAAAAGTATAGTGTTACCGTTCAGAAAGTGACAAGTTGTTTAAAAAAATAGTCGAGCTGACGGGATATTCCAGAGAAAAAAACGTTCTCCCACATTCGCCGTTTAGTAAATAAGCCCAAAGGGTAGGGTTGCCAGATCGGCCATATTTTCCTGGACACACAGTGCTATTTCATATCTAGTGGATCACAGGGAAAAGTGCTGCCCTGCAACATGTATAATTCACATGCTGCAGGAAGGAAATCAAGACCGGTCACCTGGGATTCCTTACCTGCAGCCTCTAGATTATACACGCTGCAGGTTGGCATTTTTCATGCACTGCCCATCAGCATGAATAAAGTGTGTCCAGGAAAACATGGCCGACCTGGTGACCCTCGGCTGATGGGATATTCCAGTTGGGTAAGAAAATCGTTCTCGCATATCGTGCACGGTAAACGTGCAACTCGCCCCTTGTTGCCCCTGCCCCGTGGGAAGCTGAGTGTTAGCTCTGGGGCTCAGGGTTTGTGTTTGCTCGTCTTTTTACGTCCCATCGGAGTTGTTTGCACAAAAGGAGAGATTTATTGACTGTGCAGCGTTACACATTGCGATGACGTCTCAGGGAAATCGGACCATCGTTTCCTCCTTTACTGATCCGCTGTGTTCGGAAGAGCCCCCTTTTATCTGTAAGAAGACTACAACACCCATGATCCAGTAACACCTGCTTGCTGCTGTTAGGTCCCAAGGATTCATGGGAGTGGTAGTCTCTCCAGTGTTGTAGTTGTGCTTTTCTGGGAGAGATATTGGACCAGATCCAATGAGAGTCATACACTGAGCGTGGAAATCTGTAAATCACGATGTCTGCGTTACTCGCCTGCCGCTAGTACCCAGGTGGTGGGTTAGAGTCGCCAGAACCGCCATGTGTTCCTGGACATGTATAATGTATTCATGCTGATGATGGGCATTTCATGAAAAATACAGCCCTGTGACATGTATAATCCATACGCTGCAGGTAAGGAATCCCAGGTGACCTGCCCTGAGTCTCTTCCTGCAGTATATGAATTATACATGTTGCAGGGCAGCACTTTTCACTGTGCGCCCCCCTCTGTATGAAATAGTAATAGGTGTCCAGGAAAACATGGCCGACCTGGCAATGCTACACTCTGTGCATTAGTCGGGTGGGGGGAATCGAGCCGTGTCTGACAGACACCTGAGCTCCGGCGGGAAGGGACACTCCTGGCACGCTGCCCGCTGTGTTCTCACAAAATCCCTTTTTAGAAAAGGCGTCTCTCGCAACAAACCACAAACAACTCGTCGTCTTGTTGTGAGTCTTTGTTGTCTGGAGGCCTGGTCTAACAACCAGCCCGTGACCTGCAGGGTTTGTGCAGAGGGCCGCCAGATCCGCCATGTTTGTGCCAAACTGACCTGTCCTATCGGGATAGCGGGAGATTTCCTGGTGGGACGGAGCATCTGGGGCCGGTAAAAGCCCTCTGGCCAATCACTGAGAGAGCGAGCACTGCTAGAGGTGCACCAGCGATTTAACCCACTCCCTGGAAAATAAGGTAAAAAAAAAGGAGGCAAAATGTTATATTTTTGATTAGTTTATGGAAATAGCTGGCAGAAGAAAGGGGGGCCCGATCAGGGGATCAGTAAAGGGCCCCACGATTTATGATGGCAGCCCTCACCTCTGGTATTGGATCGTTAAGTCCATAGGACTCCCAAGGATCCAGGAGCATCCCTGCACAAGCTCACGCATACAGGACGAAGCTGAGGGACACTGAGAACTATTTGTTCCTAATGGTCTTCTGCGTACAGAGAGAGAAAGCGGTGGATGGCACTGCGGCACCAGAAGAATGTAATGGACTTTTTTTTTAATGTGTTAAGTGATTTTTCCTTTTCCTAAATCACTTAACTTCCAGCTCTGAGAGTCGTTACTCCACTGCGAGATGAGTACGGCGAGCTGCATTGGAATATTAACGGATTCCCAAACAAAGTATACAAGTCGCTGTGTATGTTAAGCAGCTGCAACGTCTGAGCCGGAAACGCAGACCCAGCCGTTAATTTAATGCCACGGTTGGAATAGGAACTTAGGGGTTTAAACGGAGTATATATAACAGAGAAGATGAACGCACTGTTGCAGTTTGTCAATAGAAAACATGGCGGATCTGTTTGGCGATGGTACGGCCCGAGAGGAACCTGGCGGACAACTGATAAGAGATCAGGGCAGAAACCATGAAAAGGGCGAAATCGTATGATATTTTATATTTTAAAACATTTTTAATATGTATGAATTATCTATAGTTATATATATATATATATATATATATATATTTACACGCACTTTCTTTTTTAAACCTTGACATCATTTGTATATAAATACATATATACACATATATCTCCCCCCCCCCCCTCCACCCATTGTTGTCCCTTTCCCGTTTTGGAAACTGAAAAAAACGTCAGACCCGATCCCAGAATGTAAAAGGTTACAGTGGTTTATTTTTTATATATTTTTTCCCCTTAATGACAAAATTTATACTTTTTCACAGAAGGAAAATAACGTCACATTTTCTGGTCGATATGGCGATTCACAAATAAATAGATTTCAGCGTTTTTGTTGTAATGGGGTATAATCCTCCTCCTTTTCTGGCCGGCTCTGAGCGTGGCCACGTGTCCCCGGTGACTTAATACACCTGTACAGAGGTGATTCACGGCTCTTGCACACACACCCTTTCCATATCAGCACAGAGCGATCATTAACAGATCACCGTTCACCTTTTTCGATACGGCGCCGCGCCGCCGCTGTGCATTTCTATGCTGCTCTTAAACAGGTCGTGCAGAGTTCTCCTTTTCTATTTGCTTTGCAAGGTGATTTTTTGTTATACTATATGGGGTAATAAAGTGACAGCTGTACAAAAAAAAATCCAGGTGCAGTCAATTATTAATCGCTACTGACCCAATCCACTTTTTTCCCTTTTTTTAGTGTTTTAAAAAAAATAAACAATCTTTACCCCCCCCTCCAGTCCGTTTGAGCCGAAGGAAGACGTTCAGACGTAGGTGAGCACACATCTAGAGTCGTGCTGCCAATCCGACCCATCTCTACGCTTCTGCATTCAGTTAGGCCGGGGTCAGCCGAGCGCCTGTACTGATGTGTCTCCTGGCGTTCATCGCAGCATTGTGACTCTTCGACGGGGCCGGCCACGCGACATAGCACGTGCATTTATTGCGTGCACTACAGCGGTCGTGCTGCGGACGTGCTGAAAGCCTCCCCGTCGAAACACTACGACATGCGTTTGACGGGGCTGCAAAGCGCGATCCTCCATAGGAAGAAAACACTCGACTGACCCTGGCCTTAGCCGACTCCCCATTATGTCCGCCATCATTAGAAACATAGAAAAATGTCGGCAGATAAGAACCTTTCGGCCCATCTAGTCTGCCCAATTACATGGATACTTTACCTGGATTTATCTTTTGTTTAGGATAGCCTTATGCCTATCCCATGCTTGCTTAAATTCAATCACTGTTTTGGCCTCTATCACTTCTACTGGAAGACTGTTCCATGTATCCACCACCCTCTCAGTAAAATAATCTACATCCATTGGTGGACTGGTGCATCCTTTCCACCAGTAGTCCACAGGAAGTTGGCCAGTGGCCCTTGATTGACAGCCTTCAGGATAAAGAGGAGCTCTCCACTATGAAGATCAGTCACAGGGCCAGAGACAGCCAGGGAGACAATGGGAGGTTGGCAAGTCATACTTTGGCCACCGTGACCATTTAAATGACGTGGCCCTGGTGGCTAGTGTCCCGCTAATATAACCAGATTATTTGTTGTATCCAGAGTGGTTTTGATATCCGCTTCAGCTCTTGTATTTGATTTCAGGGTGTGTTTCTGTGGATTTACTCTTGACTGATAAGGAGGAACCACTTATCACATGTGTTGATGGCCAAAAGAAACGAAGAACTTGAAACCCACTTGAGAGGAGATAAGGAGTGCTCCACAGCCAACCCAAAGCAGGTCTGAAGTGGGCACATTCACAGCTGAAGGATGTAGATTCTTTTGGGAGCCCGTTTTCCCCTATCTGTTGGAGCGGTGGGTTCATCTGACTCTGTTTCCCCACTTAATCCATCGGAATGACACATCATCTGACTCCACCCCAAAAGCTGCTGGAGCGGCGGGTCCTCCGGCTCTGTTCCCCCTTCCAATCCGTTGGAGCGGCGGGTCCTCAGGCTCCGTTACCCCTTCCAATCTGTCGGAGTGGCAGGTCCTCACGCTCCGTTCCCCTTTCCAATCCATCAGAGTGACGGGTCCTCCGGCTCCATTCCCTCTTCCAATCCGTTGGAGCGGGAGGTCCTCCGGCTCCATTCCATCTGAGCGGCAGGTCCTCCAGCTCTATTCCCTCTTCCATTCCATGGGAGCGGCGGATCCTTCGGCTCCATTCCCACTTCCAATCCGTCGGAGCCGCTGGTCCTCTAGCTCAGTTCCCTTTTCCAATCCATGGGAGCGGCGGCTCCCCTGGCTCCATTTGCCTGTCCAATCCATCGGAGTGGCGGGTCCTCCGGATCCGTTCCCTCTTCCAATCCATCGGAGCGGCCGGTCCTCCGACTCTGGTCCACTTTCCAATCCGTCTGTGCGACGGGTGCTCAATCTAATCCTTACGAATATCTAGCAGGCCTCAAAGTCCTTATTTGAACTCCATTCTAATCCAGTTTAGGTATAGATGTTAATATGCCGCAGGTGATCCTTCAAAAATGAAGAAACCCCCACTGCTCTAGAGGCCAAAGGATCGTCCATGTAGGAGATGTCATCTTCTATACATGGTATGCCAAATGTCTCACTGCTGAAGAATGACGTGTCTCCTCTACAGAGCAACCTGGTAAACAATCCAAGCCAGTTTCTGTTTCCACGACTAGCACTGAAATCCCAAAATGCCAAAAATGACTCAGTTTTCACCGCTAAGCTGGGATATCGTGGCGTCTTTCCCAAGCGGCTTTTGAGATAATCTTTTAGCATATTGACCTTCTCAGCCTCCGGATTGTGACCCGCCGCTCATTCCTCGCCCTCATGTGTTGCAAACTTGTTACAGCTTGGTATAAAAACACTGTAACGCTAAGCAAGGGCTCACGGTCGAGGAAATGGGGTGAGGTTAAGGCCACGGGCCCACCCTACGATGATTAATTCTCTGGCAATTAAGTCGGAATCCTTTGAAACTTAAACTAAAACCTTGATGTTTAATACAGCACAGTGACCGCTGACTGTACTCTAAAATGTGTAAAGATTGCCTTGTAGATCCCTAGATTGTAGTTTTTGGCTCTGATGCCATCTGGGGCTCCTTGATGATGTCAGGATGCTGAATTGATGTTCTGCCTACACTATTCCTTTGTTGTGGTCCTCCTCCTCCTCCTGTTTTCATCCCACATGATAAAAGTACAGATTGTATTCCGTTCCTCCCACGTGTCTTCTGTACTATTGTTCTACCTCTAACCTCAGGAAGACACCAGATCCAAGACAATGGTGGCGACTTGAGGAGGAACCAAGATCTGGTGGCCATAGAATGCGGAATCTCCACTCTGTGGGTGGAATCTGATACACTTAACTCATTTGTTGCTTTATAGTGTTCCCTTCCACTACCTATCCTTTTAGAAATAATGGTAGATACTGGCAGGGTGGTCTCTACCTGCCGTGGGGCAAAGATCTTGAAGAGGGCCATCGTGTGACTGAATGTAATCGTCAACAGACTGATCTCCGATTTATTTATCAAGTATTAAGTTTGATATTTCCTTGGAGGACCACCCCCCATTTATTTTTCCAGTCTACCCTGTGTTTCTTGGTCTGTGTGACATGTGAAGACCAGCCTTCATGGCAGCCATTCACCTGGTTGACCTTGGTGGTGACATGTAACACCTAAGTAAAAGGCACGGTCAGACAAGAGGACCCGATACAGTGAATGGCAACCGTTCCGCTCCTGATATCTGAAATGGGTCTAGTTGCGCCTTACTCATGTGTTGAGAGCAGGGCCCATAATATCTCAAACGGCGAGCCTGTTGAAGGCCATTATTGACCCTGGTTACCTGTCCATGGATGGTCCCTTTCCATTGCTTGCTTCACTAATTGCTAAATACACTAAAACCCAAGTTGGGTCTCATCTTTTTTCGCTTGCGGTGATTGTTGGGAGTACCCGGAACTATTAATGGAACATAATGAGACCGCAACAGAACAATAATGCAGGGTGTGGGATCCAAGGCAAGCAATCTGTGTACAATACAAGGTCTGCTGGACAGGACAGTCCCTTCCGGACTTAGTGTATGGTTCTATACGCAGTAAAAGTAATGGCACAGAGCAGCCAGGTATAAACCCCCCACCCACTTATCCTCTATCCTTCTTATAAGTCAGCAAGATTCTTGGCTATTATCCATCCTGGAGTCACGGACGGGCTAATTATCTGAGGTGGAGCACGATCAAAGGTTTGCAGTTTATTGCTGTAGGCAGTCGTGGATTGGTGTGTGTGATTCCTGTGCAGTGTGTAAGCTTTTATAGAATGTAACAACACAACGCACACGCTCTACAGGATTGTTGCCGGATGTAGTAAGCACAATATCCCTTTAAATTTAAAAGCCATGGAAGAACGCATGACCCATGGAGTGATTCCAGAGCCGGCCTGGACATCTTGCATTATCTTGAATATGCATCGGGATCTCAAACTCAGTCTCCCCCAGAGGTTTGTGAACTAAATCTCCCATGTGTCTCTAGCCATCTATTGCATTCAAAGAATTCTGGGAAATTTAGGCAACCAACATCTGGGGGGGGGGCAAGACTGAGATGCCTGGTTTATACAGACACAAAATTTATTTCCCACTGTGCCGTCCATATGGGATAATGGGAAGTACAGCTGCCATCTGGTTAAGTTATCAGGTTATGGGGGGGGGGGTTGCAGTGGCCATCGGATTGGAGTGACTCACCATAGGGAGTGTGGTGGCCACTGGAAAAGAATACAAGATCATGGAGAGCATGGCAAGTCTGGATTCACTGGCTAAACATGGTGAGTGCAGTGGCCTTCAGATTGGAATGACGTTATACGGGGAGTGTGGCTACTACTGGATTAGAACATCTGGACGTAGGGAGCGTGGTGTAAGAATGGTAGACCATGGAGAGCTCTATCTGGTCCACCGGCCAACCCCTGGGCAGCAACACAAATGCCTGTAGGTTGGAATGCAGACACTGGAAAATGTTGACGCCATAAATAATGCACACAATGGAATGGGTTTCCCATGTTACCTCATCTCTATCTGGTTCCAGACCTGATCTGTGCAGTCGAACACTTTTATTCAAGGTCAACCAGATGCTATGACCTCCTATTTCCTATCGGTCTGGTCAAATTTTCCTAACTGCAATTCCCACGGTCAATGGACGAGCGGCTTCAGATAAACTTTTCCATTTTGAAATGCCTTTTCTGACATAACGTTGGGATTCTTGTCCGATATTCACGGAGGTTTTTTTTCCCAAACCACGGTCTTCTTCTCTTGGTAGCCACCATGCATCCTAGCAATCCTTTCATATTTTCTGTAGACTGACTTGATAAGAAGTGGAGAATCATAAAAATAAAACTTCCCGCGGATTAATCACTAATTTGAGCCGAGACACTGGGGAGGAATCTCGCAATTGATGTAGACAGGTGGACTAATACAGGAGCTCGATGCTCTACCAGTACGCCTCGACCAGCATCTGGTTTTGGACTTATTTTGCCATGAAAGAAAGCATGTAGATGGAACATGAAAAAGGAATGGACAGAAGAGAATATTTTTTGTACAAAACACTCGCAGAGCACTGGCGATAAATTTGGAATTTTTGTATACTCGTTTTATGGCATTTGCTGTAAGAAATTTAAGGTTACTTTGAAACGAGCACCTTTTTTATTTTAATATCCTGCTTTAGTAGTGACATTAATATTGAAAGGTTCTTTAGAACCAGTGGTGGCTGGCTGCATTTGAAGATGATAGAGCAGGAGACCATGTCCAGAAAAACTGACGTTGCATACCAAATGAACATTTCATCTTTGTTTATTTACCGATACTTGGTCCTTACATTGCATAATAATGAGGTTATTTCACATAATCAGGTTCACCTCACTCCTACACATCATTGACTATCTCAAAACGTGTCATTATCATCTGCTCTCTTTTGAACCGACGAGAGGCTGGGGACCCTACGCTTCTGTATAGGATGCCTGTGTCTGGTTGTCCATGAGGGATGTGAAGGGGTGACTTAAAAGAATCTCTTTAGAAAATGGGCAGACTGAGCACGTGCAAAGCACACTCAGACAGGACAGATTTCAAAAAAGTCCGTACATCCTGACATGCCCAGTTGCAGCTGTTGCTTTACACTGCCAGTGGTCGTGGATTGGGGAACAAACCAACATTATCACCTAGGAATTGTTTTTAACCTTTTAATTTCAAGCCGACAAAGCAGAGAAAGAATAGGTAATGGCATTGTAAGCAATTACGGTACTATTTTATGCATTAGGGCAGTGATGGCGTACCTTGGCACTCCAAATGTTTCAGAACTACTTGTCCCATGATGTGTAGTCATTCATAAGGCTGGCTGAGGATCATGGGATATGTAATCCCCGAAACATCTGGGGTGCCAAATCTTGAAAGATTTAACACGTCTCTTATATACAAACCATTACCTGGCTCTCAAAAACATGCAGTTGGCTCCTAAGTTTGATCTAAGCCTTGTCCAGTCCGGATTTGCACCCGGGTGTTGTGTATCTTCACTGGCGCACATTACAGGATGCCTGTGGAGGTGCCAAGGTTTTTAATGAGCTGGCAGTTCCCCATGCCACGAGCATGGAAAGTCAATATTTCCTCGTAAACTCTATCCCAGTGGTTGGCAAACTTGGCCCCCCAGATGTTTAGGAACTGCATCGATCATGATGTTCAGCCGGTCATTACTTTCACTGAGTGTCATGGGAAATGTAGTTCCAAAACATCTGGAGGACCACGGGTGCTTCAATTCAACAGGTTTAAACAGGCAAACCCCACAGAATTCAATGTAATAAATGGAATATATTATTTTATTTTTTGCTAAAACCCTTTCTGTAGGTTTTAAAATACTTTTTAAAGACTTTTTAATTTGAAACCTGCCTTTTTATTATTTTTAAAGGACTTTTTTATTACTTTAGACACATTTTTAATACATTCTTGTTTATTTACAGGGTTATTCAGAGAGAGGTGAAAAGCAGGAGAATGGCTGGAGAATGGAAAATTCTAGGTCAAAATAACCAAACCAGAAAAATTCTCCCATTTATCTCACTTCCAAATCGGCTGTTTTGACCTAAAATTTTCCATTCTCCAGTCATTCTCCTGCTTCTCACCTCTCTCTGAATAACCCTGCTAAGCTCTTATTAGGAGAATTGGAGACTTTTTGGAGTAATTTGCCGCTGCCGATTCGGTGCAATTCAGCAGTTTTCAGCGATGTCCAATAACTGCTTTGGCGACTCCAATTTTGGGGATAATACGGTGGACATTTGATAACTAGTGAATTCATCAAGGTTTCGGTGAAAAGGAAATCGCTGAAATTGCGTTCGGTTTCGGTGCTTTGTGAATAAACCTCGTAATTGTGACCGTGCAGATTGAAGGCCTTTCGTGGCCAACCTAGGATTTCTAAAGCCGTTTCCAAGGTGAAGGGATGTTCACCACCGGGAAACAGAGCGCGAAAAGGAAGGGGAGGTGGGGGGGGGGGGCTGTGAGGAAAGTGGAGAAGATAAGGGATCGGGTGGGTATGTGAGCGTTACTATGACAGTGGAATTACAGAGGAAACAACATAACATAAAGACTAAAAGCTTCAGCAAACACAATGACTGTAAAATCTAGGGGAATGGGGGCTCAGACCCGAAGAGCAGAAAAGGACAGCGGCACATCCTGCGCGCCACCGCCATAAAAAGCCGTTATTTGTGTATTTATGGCCTTTCTTTCCCCAGTTTGAAGAAGTCAGACCTTCAGTAATAATGATTTTTTTTCTCTTTCACAACCCACCATTGCCCAGATGTGTCCCCCCCCCTAAACCATTCACCCCTACCCCATCCCGCAGAGGTTGGGAACTATTCTATTTATTGATCATGTGCAGGTGTTTTTTTTTCTTCTTCATGGTTCCTCCATATATTCAGGGTGTGCGGGTGTCTTTTTAGGGGTTCCTCCATATATTCAGGGTGTGCGGGTGTCTTTTTAGGGGCTCTTCCATATATTCAGGGTGTGTGGGTGTCTTTTTAGGGGCTCCTCCAAATATTCAGGGTGTGTGGGTGTCTTTTTAGGGGCTCCTCCATATATTCAGGGTGTGTGGGTGTCTTTTTAGGGGTTCCTCCATATATTCAGGGTGTGTGGGTGTCCTTTTAGGGGCTCCTCCATATATTCAGGGTGTGTGGGTGTCTTTTTAGGGGCTCCTCCATATATTCAGGGTGTGTGGGTGTCTTTTTAGGGGTTCTCCATATATTCAGGGTGTGCGGTGTCTTTTTAGGGGCTCCTCCATATATTCAGGGTGTGTGGGTGTCTTTTTAGGGGTTCCTCCATATATTCATGGTGTGCGGGTATGTTTTTAGGGGCTCCTCCATATATTCAGGGTGTGCGGGTGTCTTTTTAGGGGCTCCTCCATATATTCAGGGTGTGTGGGTGTATTTTTAGGGGCTCCTCCATATATTCAGGGTGTGCGGGTGTTCTTTTTAGGGGCTCCTCCATATATTCAGGGTGTGTGTGTGGGTTTTTTAGGGGTTCCTCCATATATTCATGGTGTGCGGGTATGTTTTTAGGGGCTCCTCCATATATTCAGGGTGTGCGGGTGTCTTTTTAGGGGCTCCTCCATATATTCAGGGTGTGTGTGGTGTTTTTAGGGGTTCCTCCATATATTCAGGGTGTGTGGGTGTCTTTTTAGGGGCTCCTCCATATATTCAGGGTGTGTGGTGTGTTTTTAGGGGCTCCTCCATATATTCAGGGTGTGTGGGTGTCTTTTTAGGGGCTCTCCATATATTCAGGGTGTGTGGGTGTGTTTTTAGGGGCTCCTCCATATATTCAGGGTGTGCGGGTGTGTCTTTAGGGGCTCCTCCATATATTCAGGGTGTGCGGGAGTCTTTTTTAGGGGCTCCTCCATATATTCAGTGTGTTTGGTGTCTTTTTAGGGGCTCCTCCATATATTCAGGGTGTGCGGGTGTCTTTTTAGGGGCTCCTCCATGTATTCAGGGTGTGCAGGTGTCTTTTTAGGGGCTCCTCCATATATTCAGGGTGTGTACGGGTGTCTTTTTAGGGGCTCCTCAATATATTCAGGGTGTGTGGGTGTCTTTTTAGGGGTCCTTCATATATTCAGGTGTGCGGGTGTCTTTTTAGGGGTTCCTCCATATATTCAGGGTGTGGCGGGTGTCTTTTTAGGGGCTCCTCCATATATTCAGGATGTGCAGGTGTCTTTTTAGGGGTTCCTCCATATATTCAGGGTGTGTTGGTGTCTTTTTAGGGGTTCCTCCATATATTCAGGGTGTGTGGGTGTCTTTTTAGGGGTTCCTTCATATATTCAGGGTGTGCGGGTGTCTTTTTAGGGGTTCCTCCATATATTCAGGGTGTGCGGGTGTCTTTTTAGGGGTTCCTCCATATATTCAGGGTGTGCAGGTGTCTTTTTAGGGGTTCCTCCATATATTCAGGGCGTGTGGGTGTCTTTTAGGGGTTCCTCCATAGATTTAGGGTGTGTGAGTGTCTTTTCAGGGGTTCCTCCATAGATTTGGGGTGTGTGGGTGCCCCAGAATTCTTTGCAGTAGAACCCAGCATAAAGGTCCGTGGTGAATTCAGGAGCCGGCACTTTTCTTGGCTGTCCGGTTATGGTTAAGCAGATGAAGTCTGCCGACTCTTATTTAATAACTCTTTAATAAAATGGGAAATAATGATGGAAATTGGGTTAAATAGTAGTTTTAAAGTGCGGCGTTAAAACCCCACTAAAAGGCAGGTTTTAAGTGTGTGATCCGCCTCGTTTCTCCTGGAAGAGGTGGATGAAGCGTTACTTTAAGGTTAAACGCCTGAGCTCATATATCACTTTATTTATTAGAATATGTCAGGCTGTAAGAGGGAGCGCAGCGCAGATCCCCTTCCCCCCATGCCTTTTGAAGTGGACACGCACGATATTTATGACGAATGGACTTAATTTAATATAAAAAGGATTAGGAGTCTGTATTATAAAAAAAAAAGATCCAACCCCGATTTCCCTCATTTACCGCGTTACTCTGGATTTTTTGTTCTTAATCGGAACGAGCGTCTTTCAGCTCAGATTTCACCCTAATTTCCTGCTGTTCGAGGCGTCATGTCAGATCAGTTATAATATTATTTATTGTGGCACACGTGTGCACTTATGTTTTACAGTTATGCATCATTTTCCTGTCTCTTCGCTCTGTAACCTGATACCAATCCCCTTCCCCAGCACAGAAGAGCAGGAGCTCTCTCCCCCCTGCTGTGAGCAGGCAGCGGAGTCCACTGATCAGCGCTGAATAAACAGGGATCACTCGGCGACTTTTAAAAAAAGGAAAACAACTCCTAGGCCGGCAACGAGTTTACACAAAGGGCCCGGATAAATCACATGCACTCACCTCCTTAATAGCGGCTCGTAGCTGTGCGTGTATGGCACTTGTAGGTAGTGTCCCACCTTGAAATTCTCCAGGCCTCCTCAGGGATTAGAAGATTATACGGCTTTCCAGGGTATGAATCAGCAATATATGACGGTAGTGACCGGAGGAAGAGCCCAAAGGTGAATGTATATGATACGTGTAACTGTTTGCGGTGCTAGTATCTGGCTAGGACATGGCGAAACAAAGACACAACAGGTCACAGCAATGATCAACGAGGTCAACAAAGCAGGCACTGCTGCTTATGTCGGATCTGTGGTCTGGTTGTGTGGGCTGATACACTTTATTAGGTACACCTTGCTCGTAGCGGGTTGGACCCACGTCTGCTTCAGAACTGCATTAATTCTTTGTGTCATAGATTCATCAAGGTGTTGGAAACATCCCTCAGAGGTTTTGCTCCATATTGACATGATGGTGTCACCTCGGTTACTACAGATTTGTCGGCTGCACATCCATGATGCGAATCTCCCATTCGGCCACATCCCAAAGGTGCTCGATTGGATTGAGATCTGGGGACTGTGGAGGCCATTGGAGCACAGTGACCTCATTGTCACGTTCCAGAAACCAGCTTGAGATGATTTGAGCTTTGTGACATGGTGCATTATCCTGCTGCAAGGAGTCATCAGAAGATACAGGGGACACTGTGCTCATATAGGGATGGACATGGTGCATTATCCTGCTGCAAGGAGTCATCAGAAGATACAGGGGACACTGTGCTCATAAAGGGATGGACACATTGCATTATCCTGCTGGAAGGAGTCATCAGAAGATACAGGGGACACTGTGCTCATAAAGGTATGGACATGGAGCATTATCCTGCTGCAAGGAGTCATCAGAAGATACAGGGTACACTGTGCTCATAAAGGGATGGACATGGTGCATTATCCTGCTGGAAGGAGCCATCAGAAGATACAGGGGACACTGTGCTCATAAAGGTATGGACATGGTGCATTATCCTGCTGCAAGGAGTCATCAGAAGATACAGGGTACACTGTGCTCATAAAGGGATGGACATGGTGCATTATCCTGCTGGAAGGAGTCATCAGAAGATACAGGGGACATTGTGCTCATAAAGGGATGGACATAGTGCATTATCCCACTGGAAGGAGCCATCAGAAGATACAGGGGACACTGTGCTCATAAAGGGATGGACATGGTGCATTATCCTGCTGCAAGGAGCCATCAGAAGATACAGGGTACACTGTGCTCATAAAGGTATGGACATGGTGCATTATCCTGCTGCAAGGAGTCATCAGAAGATACAGGGTACACTGTGCTCATAAAGGGATGGACATGGTGCATTATCCCACTGGAAGGAGCCATCAGAAGATACAGGGGACACTGCTCATAAAGGGATGGACATGGTGCATTATCCTGCTGGAAGGAGCCATCAAAAGATACAGGGGACACTGTGCTCATAATGGGATGGACATGGTGCATTATCCTGCTGGAAGGAGCATCAGAAGATACAGGGGACACTGTGCTCATAAAGGGATGGACATAGTGCATTATCCCACTGGAAGGAGCCATCAGAAGATACAGGGTACACTTTGCTCATAAAGGGATGGACATGGTGCATTATCCTGCTGGAAGGAGCCATCAAAAGATACAGGGTACACTGTGCTCATAAAGGGATGGACATGGTGCATTATCCTGCTGCAAGGAGTCATCAGAAGATACAGGGGACACTGTGCTCATAATGGGATGGACATGGTGCATTATCCTGCTGGAAGGAGCATCAGAAGATACAGGGTACACTGTGCTCATAAAGGGATGAACATGGTCAGCAGCAATACTCAGGCCATAGGGTTTTTAACGATGCTCAGTTGGTACTAAGTGGGCCAAAGTGTGCCAAGAAAATATCTCCCACATCATTACACCACCACTGGCCTGACCCGTTGATACAAGGCAGGATGGATCCATGATTTCATGTTGTTTACGGAAATTTCTGACCCATCTGAAATCGAGACTCGTCAGACCAGGCAACTTTTTTCCAATCTTCTATTTTCCAGTTTTGGTGTCTGTGTGAATTGTAGCCTTAGTTTCCTGTTCTTAGCTGACAGGAGGCATCTGGTGTGGTCTGCTGCTGCTATAGCCCATCTGCTGCTGCTGTGACCCATCTGCTTCAAGGTTGGACGTGTTGTGCGTTCAGAGATGGTATATCTGCAGACCTTGGTTTGTAACAAGTGGTTATTTGAGTTAGTGTCACCATTCTATCATCTCAAACCAGTCTGTCAATTCTCCTCTGACATCACAAGGCATTTTCGTCCACACAGCTGCCGCTCACTGGATGTTTTCTCTTTTTCTCTGTAAATCCTAGAGATGTTGAGTGAAAATCCCAGTAGATCAGCAGTTTGTGAAATACTCAGACCAGCCCGTCTGGCACCAACAACCCATGCCACGTTAAAAGTCACTTAAATCCCCTTTCTTCCCCATTCTGATGCTCGGTTTGAGCTTCAGCAAGTCGTCTTCACCGCGTCTAGATGCCGAAATGCATAGAGTTGCTGCCGTGTGATTGGCTGATTTAGCAATTTGTGTTTAACAAGCAATTGAACAGGTGTACCTAATAAAGTGGCCGTCACCTGATTCTCGGCATTGCCTTGTTGGTGGTCTGGACATCACTGTAGCCTCAGTTTGTCACACACTCTGCATGTCAAAATTATGTAATACTCTTCCTGGTCTGGGTCGCCAGGTCGGCCATGTTTTCCTGTACCTATAATTTGTTCATACTGATGGGCAGTGCATGAAAAATGCCACCCCGCAGCATGTGTAATCCATACACTGCAGAAAAGGAATCCCAAGTGTCTTGATTTACTTCCTGCAGCATACAAATTATACATGTTGCAGGGCAGCACTTTTTCCCTGTGCTCTCCCTCTGCATTAAATAATAATGTGTCCAGGAAAACATGATTCTGATGGGGTCGGGGGTCACTGTCCTCTCGGTTCGCTCTCCCCCTCGCTGTGACCAGCAGAGGCCTCGGTTTGGTAAAGATGATCACGTGATCGTGAAACTAATTTATACAAATTATTTGTTTTTCTGATCGGCCGACGTCATACTCGTTACATAACAATTTCTTTAATGGTCATAATAACGGTATGTCAGAGGCTGCCAGTGACACAGACGCGCATTGCTGTCAGCAGTCGTCAACTTTGACATTCCAAATGTTCCAGAACTGCAGCCTTAATTGGGGGGGGGGGGGTGTTATGTAATAAATGAATCAGAGGGATATTAAAAATACAGTTCCCTCTTTTGCCCTTAAATAATTGGGTGGATCCTGCTGACAGCCTCTGAACAATTATTTTCTCCTCGTTTCTTTTATTTCCAGGTGATTTTACTCGCCTTTTCTCCGTCGCCGCGCTGCTCCTCCTCCTTCGGCTCAGGGACCCGAATCCGGAAAACCCTGAAGCTTCTCTGCACAATTTGTGCTCCTATGTAACTTGCACAGCGCAGGAACCATAAACTGCGCAGCGCTACAGGACTTACACACTTCTGTAGCGCCTGCGCAGAGTGATGGATGGGAGCTGCACGCGCATGCACAGATCTGACCCATCGCTGCCTCTCTGAGAACGCTCGCTGCAGGGATTGGTCTCACAGGGTGATGTCGCCCGCTCTCTGTGTGTGACATCACTAATGACCGGCAGTCGGGAAATTCTAAATCCCAGCCGCTGGTGAAGCGGGTTGGGGGTGGATTCCTCCACTTCACCAGCAATTTCCCCTGATAGTGGCATCGGGGGGGGGGACTCCACACATCCTGACCCCTTTAAAACTATTATTAAGTGGTCAGGATGAGTAGAGCGTCCCTTTAGACTCGGGGAAAAGTGGCGTTAGAGCCTCCATGTATTTGTCAAAGCATGTCATTTATTAATGTTACGAGGCTGTGCATAACATATGCAACCCGGTAGTATGTATGAATTCATAAGGGCTGCTGGGAACTCCGAGGAAGCCATGTGACCTGCATTGATTTAGGTACAGATATCCCCACTCGTACATACTGCATGGCAGGAACTTTCCTGTGCTCTCCCTATGTGTGGACTAGTTTAATGGTCAGAAAGAAATAGCCAATCTGGTGTCTCTACTCAGGGCTGCATTTTTCATTCGCTGCCCATCGAGCAGAAAAACATGGAAGAGCTTGGTAATCCTCGCCTGGCTGCCGTACATGTTTATGTAAACAGGGCTGCCGGATCGGCCATGTTTTCCTGGACACACATTACTATTTCATGCAGAGGCGGAACCCTGCAACATGTATAATTCATATGCTGCAGGAAGGAAATCAAGGCAGGTCACCTGGGATTCCCTTTTGATTTCTTACCTGCAGTGTATGGATTATACATGCAGCGGGGTGGCACTGTTCATCAGCATAGAAACATAGAAAAATGTCGGCAGATAAGAACCTTTCAGCCCATCTAGTCTGCCCAATTACATGGATACTTTCCCTGGATTTATCTCCTGTTTAGGATAGCCTTATGCCTATCCCATGCCTGCTTAAATTCAATTACTGTTTTGGCCTCTACCACTTCTACTGGAAGGCTGTTCCATGTATCCACCACCCCCTCAGTAAAATAATGCTTCCTGAAGCATGAATGTGTCCAGGAAAACATGGCTGATCTGGCGACCTTAACTTGCATGTCGGCTGTGAGTGGCGCGGTTTGGAGCTTGGCTTCCTTTGGGCCACCGTGGTACGAGTCCACTGTTTACATTATCTGGAAACATGACGTGAATCTCCTGCCCCACCCCAGGCTTGTATTAGCTCAGTCACACTCCATGGGACTTCTCGCAGGCTCAGATACATGTATCCAACATGTCACCGTGTTGTCACGAGCCGTAGCATTGAGGACTGTCAGTGTGCACGTTATGACACGGGTCCATTAAAACCCCAGCTCAGACCAGTCACAGCTGCTTCCAGTAACTGCAGGTGCTGACTCCCTCTCCTAATTTCCTTTATTTTTTTTTCTCTCGTAAAACTATTTACTGCTCCGTTACTTCAGCTCTGACATCACTGAAAGTCCCTTGTTTGTGTGTCCCCGGAGGGAATGAGGTCATCGGGCTACATGTGATGATTCAGCTGAAATCAGTCGGTGGTGCTCTTAAGGAGAATTGGCAATAACCTTGCTGAAGATCTAATGTACTGGATGGGTTTGCAAAGTTTAAATTAGAAACAGAAGTCTCGGAATTTTCTAAACTCTTACTGTAGCGGAGCTGCACGCTGCACGCCATCACACGGTGGAGATATTTGAGCAAAGGCACATGGGTGCGTGACCACACCTGTAGTTATATCACCTGCTAGTGACATTATTATAGGTTAATAATACTAGGAGAGGCTCAAATCCCTGGCACCTGCATAAACCTATATGTCAAACCTCCAAGGAAAATACATAATATTTCTCAAAAGGCTGGATGGACTTGATGGAAATATAGATATATATATTATTGAGGGGCTCAAAATTTCCACTCGCCTGCTCGCATTTGGCGAGTGGAAAATAAGTGTGGGCGAGTGGAAATGAACACACAGGCAGCACAATAATTTATTTTATGCTGCCTGTGCTGTGTATTCCAGAGGCGGCCAGGTTTTTCTTAGGTCTGGCCGGCAGCCCCCGCTGATGATAGAGAGAGCACGCTGGACGTCTGCAGTCCATGCCTGCCTGTGACAGAGATGCGCGGGGTCAGGGAAGGCCGCTGCTCCCAGTGTCTCTGTCAGTGGCAGGTGGGTGGAGATCTTATCGCATTCACAATTTCTATGAAAGGGCTCTCATGTGGGGCCCGGGTGGGGGGGGGGTATTATGTTTGGGTATTAATGTTGTTATTTATTTTTGTAACTTCATTCTGAATAAAACATTTAAGAGGTTGTGTTTAGCGGTGGAGTTAAGTGCAGGGTAGGTGGGGCAACTGGTGGCGAGTAACTCTTAAGGCCTGGCTAGTAGCTCGGGACTTGACATTTTGAGCCCTGTTGTTGGATATACATGAAAAAAAACTTTTTGATTCATGTTGAGCCTTTTTCAAGATATTTGTGAAGAATTCAGAGCAGACGGAAGGGTTGTTGTATTTGTAATGTACTGTATAGCTTATAAAATCATTTCTATCCGGCCTAAGAGCTGCTCAATATTGAACTTTCCTGCAGAATATTTTTTTTTTTATTCTTTTGAGTAGTTTGAATTCTGATATAACTTGATTGTATAATATTGTTATTATGTAACTGAAACAATAAACATCAACAGATTCTGTATTATGTAAATAAACACCAGTTTGTTGCAAGAAGACGTCGTAACGCTGCTCTATCAGGCTGTATTTTGTGAATAGGCCGATTGAAGCAATTTGTCACTTTGGTTCCCTTGATTGCAGGAAATATTGACGTATAATCTATATAATTAGATATTTTACACACAGCAAGGGGAGAGCACACCATCACACAGCTCAAAAAAATGTAAAGGTATTCACAGTTTTCCAAGATTTTACTTTTTTTTTACAAATTTTTCCACAGCCTAACTAGGTAATACGTGACGGGGGTTTAGTTCACAAAATATGTATCATATCTCACTTAAGCCGGGCACACTGTTAGCTCAGAAACATCTGGGGTACCAAGGTTTACCGTCATTGCCCTAGTCTATTGCATTTACCAGAGCTCTGGTTAAGTTTGCACCAGGCTTGGAGTCTCGCCCCTAGTCCTGTAATGCGAACCTTGGCACCTTTGCTGTTTCGAAACTACATGTTCCATGATGCCTATTCAGGAATAAAGCTGTCGGAGCATCATGGGACATGTAGTTTCAATAACATCTGTGGTGTCAAGGTTTGCCATCGCTGCCCTAGTCTAAGTTTTGCACCAGACTTGGAATCCATCCCATCCCGTGTGTGGAGGAATGTCTCTTTCTGTTTGCATCTCAAAGCGCTACAATGTAACCGTGTAAACAGTTTTTGCAATTGAGGAGAAAATACCTTTGAGGTGACTCCTTTTAATAGAGCTCAGGGTGAAGTGCTTTTATCAGCATCTCTATTTGCTCTGCTCCCATATTCAAACTGTCCCAGGTCATAAACGAGAGCCACAATTGACTACCTGAAGTCCCAGGTCATAAACGAGAGCCAAGGGTGACTGCCTGAAGTCCCAGGTCATAAACGAGAGCCAAGGGTGACTGCCTGAAGTCCCAGGTCATAAACGAGAGCCACGGGGACTACCTGAAGCAGGGGTGGATCCAGACACAGGTTTCCGGGGGGGGGGCATTCTACCAGTTTTCGCCAAGAGCTGGTGTTGGGTTCGCAGGGACAGGCATATATATTTGCCCCCAGCAAACATGGATATATATATTGGCCCCCAGCTCACATGGATATATATATATTGGCCCCCAGCTCACATGGATATATTTGTCCCCAGCTCCCATGGATATATTTGCCCCCAGCTCACAAGGATATATTTGCCCCCAGCTCACAAGGATATATTTGCCCCCAGCTCACATGGATATACACTATATTGCCAAAAGTATTCGCTCACAAGTTCATATGCAAGTCAAGGCAGGTGAGCGAATACTTTTGGCAATATAGTGTTTATTTGCCCCAGGTCACATGGGTATATTGCCCCCAGCTCACACATGGGTATATTTGCCCCATCTCACACATGGATATATTGCCCCCAGCTCACACATGGATATATTGCCCCCAGCTCACATGGGTATATTTGCCCCGAGCTCTCATGGGTATATTTGCCCCTAGGTCTCAACTCATTTGCCAGACCCCAGGCTCCGCCGGCGTTCTTCTCACTGCGAGGCGAGCGGCCGCTGGCATGCAGCTTGGCCGCTTGCTGGGAACCAGCTGACCAGCCGCGTTCTCACGCGATCGCACTCTGGTCAGGTGGTTCTCATCCCAGGGGCGAGCGGCCAAGCTGCATGCCAGTGGTCACTCGCCTCGCAGGGAGAAGAACGCCAGCGGCAAAGACTCTCTCGGGGGGGGGGAATGCCCTGTTGCCCCCTGGATCCGCCCCTGAACTGAAGGCCCAGGTCATAAACAAGAGCCACGGGTGACTGCCTGAAGTCGCAGGTCATTATCGAGAGTCACGGTGACTGCCTGAAGTCCCAGGTCATTAACAAGAGCCACGGGTGACTGCCTGAAAGCTTTCTGTACTCCCACCAGCGATGGTCTCCAAAGTCTAGGAAGATCAACACCACGGACCATTGACACTATGCCGTTAAATGCGGATCCTTTACGAGCTCGTCGGCTCGTTAAAGACATGACTGATCCCCGGCCCATTCCTCCTGAGTCATAATATACTTATGTCATGGTTGGCAATGCCATAAATCTGAGTATCTCCGAAAAACCCTATGAACCAAGTGAACTCACAGTAACTTGTGGTACGTCGCTACAGGTCATGGTGGTGCTTTAGATGGCAACAAAGAATGCACATAGGCCAAATGCCTTTGCAATATACTATAAGTGCCAGTTACTGGGCGCTCGGTGGGTCACTCCCGGAGTATATCCAGAGACAAGAGATGGCAGCCAGGCGCGAACCAGTAATAAAAGCGCTTTTGTTTGAGGAAAAACTGCAATGTTTTGTCTGCTAGTGCAGCTTTCTCAAGGCTTACGGCTCAGCATTTTATTCAGTGCACATACATACGTATAGACAAAGGATAGGCCACCACGATTTCTTACCGCCATGTAAATCTTTACTCACCGCATCACGGGGCAAAACATGATACGTGATTAAGGCTCCAGGTGAAACGTTGCATGTTTTGCCCCGTGATGCGGTGAATAAAGATTTACGCGGCGGTAAGAAATCATGGTGGCCTATCTTTTGTTTGCCAATTGTGATGGGACGGCGGATCCCTCGACAGAGCAGCCGCATACCTTCCAGCTGATGCCTTCGTCTTTCACTGTGCAGCCACGCTTTGCCTTTTTTCTACGTGTAGACATACATATCTATAGTAAAACATACTCACCCTTCCCAATCAGAGGCGAGTGACTGGGGAAGGCTGTCGCCATGTGGGGTGTTAACAGCCTTCCTCAGTCACTCTCCTCTGATTGGGAAGGGTACGTATGTTTTACAATATCATATGTATATATGTTTGTATATGAATTTTTTTATTTTTTTTTATGAGACCGATGAACGCTATGGAAAAATAGCTGAAATGTTGACAAGACGCGCAATAAACATTTGCTCCTTAAAGAAATCCCTGGAATACTGGACGTTCTAGGCTTGGCTACATATGACGCCGAGCACTGGGTATTTATTTATTTTTTACATAAAAAGTCTGCAAGTCCAGGAGTATTTTTATATTATTTATATATATATATATATATTAGTATTTTGATGTGTGTGTTAGATACTGTGTGAGTTTGTGGGTACCCGGCCCCTGGATTTGGCATACCCTTTCTGTCGATCCTCGTCCACATGGAGGAGCAGTGAAGTGTCCCAGACGTGCGGTACTTGACGTTTTGGATGAAGTGCTCTCGTAGCGGCTCTGGAGTCTGGCTGCTGCTGCTGCGGAACGCGCTCCTCTGCGATAAAGAAAAACAATAGTGTTGAAATTGGATCACGAAAAAATGAGTCTAGCGTTTAGAAATCAGAATGACATCATAACGAATGCGTAAATAAACAAAGACGTGCTGAGAATAGTCACATTATTTATGTCCCGCTACATTTCTAGGCTAGGGCCAACAGATCGGCCTTATCTCCTGGACGCATATACTTTATTCATGCTGATGGGCAGTGCATGAAAAATGTCACCCCGCAGCATGTATAATCCATACGCTGTGGGTAAGGAATCCCAGGTGACCTGCCTCGATTCCCTTCCTGCAGCATATGAATTATACATGTTGCAGTGCTGCCCTGCAACGTGTAAGAGGAAATGTGTCCAGGAAAACATGGCCGACCTGGACGACTATAGTGTCACCCCTCTCCTCTTGGATTGTAAGCTCTTGAGCAGGGTCCTCCCGTTTATCTCGGTGTGTCTAACCTGTTTGTCCTACCCATTGTACAGCGCTACAGAACCTGTCGGCGCTTTCTAAATGCCAGTAATTGTACGGTTTATATTTCTTTTTCCAGGCTTGGGCCTGGTGTGCAATAAAATCTGCCCTTCCTATAGGACGAGGTGAGTCATTTGCCTCTGTCACCGGCAGCTCTCCCATACAAAGCCACGCGCTCTCAGCGCTGAATAGCAGTCGATGTCCCTTCTTTTTTTTTTTTTTTTAAGACGGTGATGAGGTCACCTGCTTCCTTTTTTCCATTGCGGCCAATGAGATCAGGGTGGAGGCGGGGACACACAGGTGTACTGTCCTAGGTGTGCACTTCAATGCCGGATCCCATTGACGCTGCAACAGGCTCCTCCGTAGACAAAGCGCAGTAAGTTCCTCATCGGGGGCTTGGGTGGTGACAGCGTCTTCTCTTTTCAGAAGGCAAGGTGCATTGTGGGGCTTGTTGTGACCACGACGGACACTGTGGCCACCCGTTAGCTATGCCTGGGGCTATATAGCTGCTTGTACTTGTTGGTCTATAGAGCTGCATTCATGTAGGCCTTTGTATTGCTATAGTGCACAAACCGGACTACTACTCCCATCCTGCTCAGCCACTGCGCGCTGCGTCCCACGGATTGTCTTCCTGCGGTGCATGGAGCACACACGGGTGTTATTCAGCATCCTGTGAATCACAAATTACAGGCCGGAGAAAACCAGGCGATAGTTGGAAATCGTTACCATTTGCTTTTTTATTACTTTTATATTTTTTTAGCCCAAAATGTTGGCTTTGCTCGTCCGCACTCCTCCTCAACGCACATCGAGTTCATGAAGAATCCACCTTTACAGGAATATAGCAGTATTTTCTTGTAAAATCCATATATATTGGAAGCCCCCCCTGAGCTCGGCCTCCTTCTCTCATTTTCTTGGTTATTGTACTGCGCTGCGGAAACCGTTACCGCTGTATAGATGATAACGATCGAGAATACATCATGTTATTCATGCTTGCATTTGCCTAATCCCTCATTGGTTTAGCACATTGATGGCGAACTTTGACACCCCAAATGTAGGGCTGCAACAAACGATTATTGTCATAAATCGATTTAGTTGGGCGATTTTTCGATTAATCGATTCATCGGATGGAAAAAAAATAAAATCAACCCCTCCTTCCTTTTTTTTTTTCACCCCTTTTTCTTACGCAGTTTACGTAACTTTCGTAGATCCATACGGAAGTTGCGTATCTCGCGTAACGTGAATACTTGCGTATTATCTTTGCGTGCTTTTTGCACACAACGTACGCGGGAATCTGGTCAGAGGGATGGATGATGCTGCATGCGCAGCTCAAACCCATGTCTTCTTTCTCCCCTGCTACAAGCATGATGATGATGTCAGCGAGCAAAAGTGTGGGAAGGGAGGAAAGGGTTACTCCATGCAGCCTGGTCATGTTATTTTAAGCTGGTCAGGGTGCTTAGACTGTCCCATTAAAATAATATCATGAAGCCACTGGGTGGGGGAAAAGGACTGGAGATGGGGAAGACAGTGAGTTTAGGCAAGGGACCAAACCCGAGTTTGGGAGTGAGGGATGGCAGCTCTGGACCAGAGAGAGGGAGGCAGGGAGGGTGGGGTGGTGGCACGGGACTCCAAATCAACTACGGATAAGCCACAGGGGATACAGATCCTCCAGCCAATGGCAGCACCCCGGGGGTCTGTGCTATCGTTCTGATACTGCTACAAACTAAATGAAAAACAAAACTGTTACGTCTGTCCTAAACCTAGCAATAAATCATACAGAGTAAAGCAGTGGCGCGTCTTCTCCAATTTGCTCCGAAGCCGCGTCTGAGGTTATTAACGTTTAACTCAGTCTGACTCTGAGCTGTGCGTGCCGTACACAGACCCATTAATCCATAATGACAAATGTTGACAACTATTCTCATTATCGATTCGTTATTTCAGCCCTACCGGAATGGTTTTAGAACTATGTTTCCTATGAGTCTAAGTCACAAATACGGCCGGCAGAGCATCATGGGACATGTAGTTTGGAAAGAGCTGGGGTGCCAAGGTTTGCAGTCACTGTTTTAGTAGCTCATGTGTGCTGTATTAACCCTTCTTTGCCAGTACGACTGGGTAAGCGTTGCTGTGAGCCCATTAGATAGGTCACCTGGGGGCTTATTCACTAAACGGTGAGTTGTGGCTGGCGATTTGACAACTGAGCTTTGAAAGTGATGCCACCTTTATTTTATTTTTAGATTTTGTTGATGCTTCTTAGGCCCCCGATGAGAGGAAGAGAGCAGGATTAGACCATGCATGTTCTGCCTTCGTGCATTCTTACGTCCTTTGTTTAAGGGATGAGACAAATCCAGTCCCGCAGGTTAGCGGACAATAGAGACGAGACAACGAGGGCATATAGTGTGCCAACTCACAGCACACCCAGCCAGACGCTGGATGATCCCCCTAATATATCGTCGGGAAAAGCCATACAAATGTTTTGTCCAGAAAGCCCATCACTCTCAGCCGGAGACCGGTAATACACACAGTCAGCAGTGATGCCTTTTAATGTCAGGGCTACCAGGAATACCATACAATTAAATTCCCCAGCTCTTAGAGAACTGGAACTCCCATGATGCTTTGCTAGCCATTCTCATGAGCAGAGGGGGCACTAGAATTAGGCAAAGTAGGCAGCCGCCTAAGGCCTCTCTCAAACAGGGGCCTCACCTGATACTGTCTGTGTGGAATTTCTGCATTCACACATAAATACACTCCTACATCAACATACACCGGTTCGCCAACACATCAATCTCGGCCTTCATCATTCATTTTTGGGTTACTTTCTGCATTTTTGCTCAATATTTGGGGCCTCACAGTTGAGCTTTGCCCAAGGACTCACTGACTCTAGAGCTGCCTCAGTTACCATGGGAATTGTAGTTCATCACAAGTTCAAGGTCAACGGCAATATGCGATGCAGCCGATGCAGGGTGTTTCTGCCCATGTTTTAGTGCAGGTGTCGGCAGCATTTGCCCTCCAGATGTTTTGGAACTACATCTCCCATGATGCTAAGCCTCTCGTTAGGCTGTCAGAGCATCATTGGAAATGTAGTTCTGAAACATCTGGAGGGCCACGGTTGCCGTCCTGCTTTAGTTTGTCTTGCTGCCAGATGTCAAACTCCGCCCCCCAAGTGTTCATAGCCTACAATTCCCAGAATTCTTTAGACTGTAATACAAGGCCAGAGAATTATGGGATTTATAGTTCAGAAACGTCTGGGGGGGGGGCTGTAGTTTGACAGCCCCATGGTATAGTATTGCTGTTAGAGTGTAAGCTCTTGAGCAGGATCTGGTTTTCCTAAGATACGAAAAAATGAAGCATAACATTGGAATGTATCTGTTGTACAGCGATGCAGAATATGTCTGCGCTCTATAAATTATTGATCTATAACAAATTTGATTGAAATAAAAAAAACAATACTACGAATTATTAGCGGTTTAATAATAATAATAATCATCTTTGTTTTTACAGATTCCAAAGTATTTAATATGACATAAGGGGTTATTCACTAAATCGCTGAATTTCGGGTCAATTTGTCTATTCACAAAGCTGTCAATTCGCCAAAAAACATGTGAACTGACACCAAAATATGGTGCAATTCCCTGGCGTTTGGCGGCACCAAAATAGTCCTTTTGGAAACTATTGATTTGTCTATTCACAGAACGCCGAATTACACCGAAATGTCGGCAAAATGCCCTGATTTTCTGTGTTTCAATTAGTCAGGTTTAAACAGATGAATCCCATAGGATTCAATGTGAAAAAAAGAATCTTTGGTAGTAATAATAATAAATAAAAATCAAGGCCATTTGTTATTTTGTTTTTGCAAAAAAAAAACTTTTTGGATTTTTCAAACGATTTTTCCAAGACTCTTTATTTTGTAACAGACCTTTCTATTATTTTTTTTTTTCCAAAAACCTATTTATCTTTTTTATATTTTATATGTATTTAAAGATATATTTTTGTTTTCTATATATTTTTAAAAGACCTTTTTAATTTATTTATTTTCTAGGACCTTTTTTTTTTTTTTTAAATTGGACGCATTTTTATTGATTTACACTCCTATTCGGCAGTTATCAACAAAATTGGGCGCTTCTCAGCGACGCCAATTTCTGCAGAATAGATTTACTGTTCGATAAATAGTGAATTCACCAAATTTTTCGGGCTAAGTGAGACGAAATGCAATGCACCAAAATTGCGTTCCATTTTAGTGAATAGACCCCATAATGTTCAGTGTGATAGTAACAGGTATTTATGAGGAAAAGCTGGCAATTCATATCGTAACCGCTAAGGCTGGGGTCAGATGAACGTAGTGCGAACGCGCGTGCAGCCGCACTTTATCACGGCCGTAGTAGCAGCAAATGACGGCCAATATACGAAGTACTGCCGTACGAAAGTTCGGCCGGGCAATGCAAGCGTCAAACGAACGCATTTTTTGGAGAACGTCAACTGACGTACAGAGTGCGCTGCGTCCGCTAGCGGCGTGTGTGCGTGATTAGGAGACGTCAGACGCTGCTAATGTCCGGCCTACATAACGTCCAGAGGCAAAAAGGATTTTATTGATGATCCGTAAAAAAGACGCACGAAAATGCGCATAGTATGACCGCTATCGCGTATTCCGTGAAAAAATACGTCCATTCGTTCGAACGCACTTTTTCATGGACGACGCAAAAAATGCGTTCGACTGATCCTAGCCTAAAGGATCAGGTGATTTTTTTTTTTTTATATATATATATTTTTTTTCGCTTTAATATTAAAAGATTAAATAAAATCTACTGCAAGGTCAGGCGTCTGTTTATAATTAATACCCCGCTGTGCTTCAATTCCCCGTTTCAATTGCTTGGATTTTTATTTTACTTTAATGCCATTATGTCATGGGGTAAGAATCCGATCTTAAATCTCTGTCCCCTTTTCCCAGGCAGTTTGATCTGTATCGCTTTTAATGCCTGTGCTATCGCTGGCCTAATAATGTATTTAAAGGGGGTTAATTTACAACCCGCTATTTGAATTTTACAGCTCTTGATGTTGTTGCTTTTGTGTATTTTTTTTTTTACACAAGGTGATCCTGCGATCAGGGTTATTCAAAGAGATCCGAATGGCTGCCGAAAGGGAACCGAACGATGAAAATCAGCGTTCGGTTACCTTTCCTGGCCATTCGGCTATTCAGAGAGCAGGCAATTCGCCAAATCCTGGCGAATTGCCTGCACATACGGTGCCTGTTCGGCGCCTGTTCGAGGGCAGTGAAAACCCCATGAAAAAGCACTGCTTCGGCTATTCAGAGAACACAAACCAGCAGTGAAAGGTTCCCCTAATGCCCTGCCATTCGGTGGTTTAATTCGGCAAGTTAATTCAGGAGAATCCCATAGGCTTCAATGTTAAAAATATTCCCGTTTTAATTCAATATCTAATAAACCGTCCATTATAAAATTCTGCAGCAAAATGTCTCTTTATTTATAGATTTTTTAGGATATTTTAAGCATTTTTCTGGATTTCTTTTTTAAAAAAAAATCCGATTTTTTTTAGTTTTACTTATTTTTTCTGTAACAGTCCTCTTTATTATCATTCATTTGATCATATGTAAATTTCAGACATTTTCACTCAGTAGTTTCTTTGCAAACAGCTTTTCACTTTTCAAACATTCAATCAAACTGTTTTTCTAATTTATTCACTTCACTCGTCTGCGGTGTCGGCTTTTTCCGGCGGCTGCGCTGCGTGTGATCGGCTCCTGATCGGGTTTCTCCTGCATGTTCGGCGGGGTTAATCCAGATGTTTTTGCGGGTTTCGGTGTGTGTTCGCCCTCGTTTTGCGGTGAGTTTGCGGCGGCTTTTCCCTGCACTACGACGGCCCTGTGATGCTTGCTGAATACACCGCAGAGTCGCCGAAATGGAATTGCCAAATTGCACCGAATTGAAAAGAACGAAAAGTCACCGAACGTGCGGTGGCTTTTCGATTCTCTTTGAATAACCCTGTATATGTTGGGTCGGTCGTAGACCTGGAAATCCAAAGAGCTCTGTGTCATGTCGTATTAATAAAACAATTTTAATTTTTAATTCCTAGAAAAGCCGACTGAATTCACAGCTCTTTATAGTTTCTCTTGTTTATATACAATAAATATTATATTATTATTATTATTACCCAGAACATACTGGAAAACGAGAGAAATTTTAATGTATCCTTCCTGGTAAAAATACTTTAAAATAAATTATTATTATAAATATTTAATCTGCTCACTACACGAGTAAATATTAAATATTTTGTTTTATTTTAAATCTATTTAATATGTAATTAAAATGATTCAAATTCCTCATGTTTTGGGCGTGTATTTTTTTTCTTCCTGTTTTATCCTATTTGTTTTTATTTTTTATTTGATTGTGGTACATATTTCAGAGCTCGGCCCGGCAGAGTCGAGTTGAGAATAAATAACAGTTGTGCAGCGCATGCCATGCTGTGAGTATGCAATACAATAAACCCCCTGCATCCTTACAGCGCCGGTAACATTGCAGCTATAAATCTGCAATACGGCTGTATGACGCGCGGTACTCAGTTGTAGGTCAGGCCCAGGCCCGGGTTTAAGGTCCTCTTGGCCTGGGGATGACGCACTCTGCTCTCGTGCCCACCAATATTGCTGAACTGCACCTGCTTGATTATCTGGCCATAAATTGTAAAGCATTATGGGAATTGTAGGCTATGGACAACTGGAGTTTTTTGGTTCAACATCGCTACCCTAGATCTTCGTCGACATCCGTAAGAAATGTATGGATTAAGTTCACCCTTAGTTCACTCTTTCAGAACCTCTTTTAAAGTTTTTTTTTTTTTTAAATATATATTTTTAATTATTTATTTATTTATTTATTTATAAAGGATTTTACCAGGAAGAATACATTGAGATTTCTCTCGTTTTCAAGTATGTCCTGGAATGAAATAGAAAGAACAGTGAAGCGCTCTCAGGATAAGTGCAAAGATATAAACGCTACACAATGAATATGGAGGTTCCCCTAAAAACCTGAAAACAGACGATAGAACAGTCAATGGAGCGCCAGCACAAAACTGGAAATATGAGCGTGCACTTTACATGTCCTTCAATCCTTCTTCCCAATCTTCTCAATAAAATCACTCTTGAATAAGGCCTCGCTAGAAGAGAGAAAATATCATCGCGCAATATATTGGTTCACCGTATGAGGAAGATAAAAAATGGTGATTCTACTCACATATTCATGAGCCTGGCCTAGGCTCTAGGGTGGATATCTGATATGGGTCTTCAAAGGTGTTCAGGTGCCCATGTACCCACAATGTGGTAGTAGTCTTCAGACAAGTAGTCTTCAGATAAAGGAAAGCGGTCTGAAGACTACTACCACATTGGGGGTACATGGGCACCTGAACACCTTTGAAGACCCATATCAGATATCCACCCTAGAGCCTAGGCCAGGCTCATGAATATGTGAGTAGAATCACCATTTTTTATCTTCCTCATACGGTGAACCAATATATTGCGCGATGATATTTTCTCTCTTCTAGCGAGGCCTTATTCACGAGTGATTTTATTGAGAAGATTGGGAAGAAGGATTGAAGGACATGTAAAGTGCACGCTCATAATTCCAGTTTTGTACTGGCGCTCCATTGACTGTTCTATCATCATATATTTTAAAAGGTTGCAGGATTTTGGTTCCAGAACAGGTGAATTTAATATTTTCTAACAAATATAATATTGTATATTTATTATAAATAATAATAATGTAAATATTTATTTTGTTTTATTATTTATATATATTTTGGTCATCTGGCATGGCTTCCCTTGGCAAGTTAATAATCCGCCGTGCAACGAGGCTCGTTATCTCCTCGCAGGAGCCTCGCAGGTTAATTGGTGCAGCGATGCCTGCGGGCAGGCGTGTCACGCCGCTTTTGTGCCCATGTCATGCTCTGGCAGCATCTTGGCTGCTCTGTCGGCTTCCTGACATCAGCGCGCGCGGCTTGGGTTACCGAGGCTCTGCCAAGCGGGAATCTCTCTCCGACACACCGGTGGAAACCATCTGCCCCGGCCGGGCCCTCGCCTGAATGAACCCCAGGGCTGTCACCATGGTGATGTCCCCCACATTGCTCGCCCCTTGTGTGTGGGTGTGTAGGGGGGCGACTAATGTTTACATTTATTTTGGAAAGGCTTTCCCAGAAAACCCAGGTGTGGGGGGTTAATTTATTTGTTGCGGGGGTTGCAAAAAGAAACTTGCAAATTTTAGACCAAGAACGGGGGAAATTAGGAAATCTCCGGCTCTGCTCTTTTTTTTTTTTCTCAGCTCAGTAAATTTTTGGAAAAAAAAAATGTTATGCAAAAAATGTGCTGAGCTGAAAACATGCATTTTTTTTTTTCTTCCTCCTACGCGGGTTTTACTGGTGAATTCCGAGATGATGTACATAGAAGTTCAGGAATGGTTCTCGTCACCGGAGGATCTCCGTGTGCTCGTTAATTCATTATTCCGCTAGACCTGGCGCTTCTTTGCACTCAAAGAATTCTGGGAATTGTACGTGGGAATCATGGGGGCGGAGTTTGAGATCCCAGATTTACAGGAATCTTTTAGCTCATGGGTCGGATGTTTTGGAACTACATTTCCCACAAGGCTCTGCCAGCATAATGAATAGCTGAGCATCATGGGATATGTAGTTCCAAAACACCTGCAGGGCCAAGGCTGCCGACCCCTGTTTTTAGCTCAACTGCTCAATCGGATACGGTGAGCTCTGTGTGTGTGTGTGTGTGTGTGTGTGTGTATATATAGTCACAGACACATGCACATCTCTACTCCCATCCTTTTCTTTAATGATAGCAGGTGGATTGGAGATGGTTGCACATGGAGGTGGCCATCTTGGAAATGAAAAGTGGGAGGAGCTACACCAGAAGGGATGGGGTGGGTGAAGCTATACGGCACTTTCACTGCCTGTGGGCGTTTCTAATAGGTGTATTTTAGCGCCTGGCGTTCAGGACATTGTGTCTCTTTGTCAGTGTGGGTATTGTTTGTGCAGAGGCACATGTTACATCCCTGTGACTCTGCTCCCGGCTGCTGCTCAAAACATTTCCTCTTAGGCTACGGTCAGACGAACGCATTTTTCGCATCGTCCATAAAAAAGTGCATCCGAACGCATTGACATACTTTTTCACGGAATATGTGATAGCGGTCATACGATGCGCAATTTCAGTCGTGATTTTTTTACGGATCCAAACCAGGAAACTTTGGGTGTCTGGACGTTATGTTGGCCGGACATGAGCAGCGTCTGACGTCTCCTAATCACGCACACACGCCGCTATGCGGACGCAGCGCACTCTGTACGTCAGTACTTGCGGTTCGACATTCTTGCAAAAATGCGTTTGTTTGCCGCTTTCGTTGCGCGGCCGAACTTTCGTGCGGCCGTACTTCGTGTGTGGGCCTGTGTTGGACGTCATTTGCTGCTACCACGGCCGTCATAAAGTGCGGCTAAACGGACGCTCGCACTGCGTTCGTCTGACCCCAGCCTTAACCGGGTTAAAAGCACAATTCCTCAACTGGAGGCCAATTTCAGCTGTGGGTCCAGCCAAACTGTGTGTATAGACATATAGCTCAGTTCAGCATGTCACATGACCACAAGGAGGGCTGGGCGCTCCAGCCAATCCAAATGCTCTCGGTGCAGGAAGGCTATGATCCCATTGGATGGGACTGGAAGCATTCTGATTCCAGGAAACCTAATCTGAGGGCTCCCGGAGCTGAGGGTCTGAGCAGGACTAAGCCCCTGCAGCGGGATGGCTAAATCAGCCCTCTGAGCCCCCTCTCAGAGGACCATATGAAGCAGTCAGCACAGCCAGAGGGGAAGACTAGCGGAATGCTCTTGATGCATTCCGCGAGCAGTGAGGTCTGTGTCTGGGTGTACATGACGTCTGGGTATACATGTATCTGAGGTCTGTGTCTGGGTATACATGTATCTAAGGTCTGTGCCTGTGTGTGCGCAGGCTGTGGAGTGGGTGCAAATGGGGTGTCTGGTCATATATTTCATATTAACATATACTGGACAGACTTTCAGCAGAAATCCTATTTATTGGAAAGTGTCACATGACTTTAAATAAAAGTATCGGTACTCATGCTCAGTCTTAAAATATTGGTATTGGTGCATCCCTAGTGTGTGAGCGTATCACAGAGCTCAACAGCAATAAAACTCACAGTAATGTGCGGTGTGTATGAACGTATCACAGAGCTCCAGAGAAATAAAACTCACAGTAATGTGCAGTGTGTAATGTGTATAGGGATGCACCAAAATTTTGGCCACTGAAAATCATCGGCCGAAAATGGTGTTTTCAGTTTCTGCCGAAATGGAAATTTCACCTGAAAAAAAATCAGCCAAAAATTTCCCTTTGGAGGCCTGACCGAGCCGGGGGCTCACCTGAGCCTGAAGGCCGGCCGAGCTGCCTGGAGGCCGGCCGAGCTGCCTGGAGGCCGTCTTCCAAGCTCACGGCCTGGGCCTAGTTGCCTACACATACTCACCTACATCCTCCTAATGCGTCCCTGAGCTCCAGCGGTGACCGTCCTCCGGCCATCACAGGCTGCTCGGCCATCCTCCAGGCTCAGATGAGCCCCCGGGGTTGGAGCATTTCTGCGGCAGAGAGCGTTCTAGTAGTTGATCTAATGGCAGAAACATCCCATTGGTTTCCAGCGATTTCTGCTCCATAATAGGTTGGGTTCACAACTAGACGATTTTCAAACATGCACAATACGTGCATTTTTTTACGCGCGTTCGAGCATATAAAAAACCCGCGAACGCACATTGTGCTGCATTGTCTATGGCTGTGAATGCGCTGCTATGCGCACCAAAAGAAGATCCCGGACTTCTTTGGGCGCAGGACGGTTTAAAGTGCGTTCCTGCGTGCTTTAAAACGCCCAGGTGTGAACAGGTCCCATAGGAAAACATGTGATTTCCCCGTTCATGCGTTTTAAAGTGCGCAGGAACGCACTTTAAAACGTCTAGGTGTGAATGGGGCCTAGATCTATCGCTTTCCATTCAGAGGAGAAGCCGTGGCATTTGTTCCAGAGGATTGAAAGGTGGCAGGAGCCGGACGGGGCCTCACTGGCAGAGCGTGACCCGATACAATAAAGGGGTTACCCACAGAGCACCAAAATGTCGCTCCCCCCACTCCGGAGAATCAAATTTCCCCACCCTGCGGTGAATTAACCATTCACCACAGGGTCCCCAAATGCAGCGAATCGGCTGCCGAATGCAAACCTGTCGCCCTTCAGACATCCACCGCAAAAACACCCGATAGTCGCCAAACGCAGCCAACAAACAGCTGCAGAAAAAAAGCCGACAAGCCGCCGGACTGGTAAAAAAAACAACAAAAAACACAACAAGATTGAAAATGTAAACACTGCAAAAAAAAAACTACATTTCTCTGCTGTTCGGTGTCACTGAATAGATTAACCATTGCTTCTCTATGGGGGATTTCACGGCCCTCAAACAGGCACCGTACGTGCAGGCAATACACCAAAATTTGGCGAAATGCCTGCTCTCTGAATAGCTGAATGGCCCCGAAATGTCACTATACGGGGAAACTCCCTGTCTGGTGACATTTCGGGGCCAGATCGGCTTTCTCTGAATAACCCTATAATGTCTGATAACGTGTGAATGATGGAATTCAATATACAGAGTTTAATAAAGTGTTTCTCCCGTTTTCCCTCTTTTTGTATTTCCAGGTGTACAATGACAGCCCTCTATGTTGTTGCCTCGTCCCGTCTCTGCATGGACCCCTGGGCTTTCCTTTCCCCTGTGTCTCCAGCAGAATGGATGTCCTAATCCTTCACCCTGCCTGGAGGTAGGTGAGTATCCGGCCGCACGTGAAAGCCTCCTGACATCAAGCTGCCGCGCCTATTCCCTTCCTTTTTACTATTCTATCAGGGTTATTCAGAGAGCGGTGAAAACCAGGAGAATGACTGGAGAACTGAAAATTCTAGGTCAAAATAACCAAACCAGAAAAACTCTCCCATTTATCTCACTTTCCAAAATTGGCTATTGTTCATTCTCCTGGCAATTCACCTGGTTTTCACCTCTCTCTGAATAACCCTGTCTGTCTTATCTCTCTCCTTTGCAGCGAAGGGATCCGAGAATGAACAACAGTGAAGTATTCGTGTCGAGCGGTGACACGGGGTTCTTCGTCGGGCGAGGGCAGAAGCCGCGCTGCCTCTCCGCCATCGAGCCGCGTGTGCCCAGCGAGGCGGATCTGCGTGATGAGGAGCTGGACATGTTCCTGGGGGTGCCTATGCGCAGGTCGTGCCGGCTGCGCTCCTCCGTGCACGACAAGGACGCTTTCCGCAGGCACAGCTGGGAGCCGGGCAAAAAGCTTCAGGAACTCGAATCTGACTATGAGCAAATCAGGTACATCTCATCTCGACTCTACCTCTTCCTCAACGTAACGACGCGGCCCGAAATCTCCACGATTCACCGCTTTATGAAAGACTCCTCAAGGCCAAAAAGGAAATGCATCTTCTAACGCAGGGCTGTCAAACTCTGACACCCCTCAGATGTTTTGGAACATAATGAGTGGCTGAGCATCAAGGGAGATGTAGTCCCAAAATCTCTTGGGGATAAAGGTTGCTGACCCCTTTAACACCCCTGCTCTAGGCATTGTCACCGCTAAATGTAAATTGAGTGGTCACAGTGCCCTGAGTGTCCTCACTCCTCTCCCCCTTCTTTATAGGGGCTCTCGTTGGGCTGATTCAGCCCTCCGGTTGCAGATCCTTTCTTTTTAACCCTAGATCAGTGATAGTGAGCCTTGGCACCCCAGATGTTTCTTAACTACATAACCAATGATGCTAGACCAGTCCTTGGTGTGACTACGCATCATGGAACATGTAGTTCCTCAAAAGCCGGGGTGCCAAGGTTCACCATCAGTGCAGTATGGTCTGTGTAATCTATGCAAGGTGACTTCTGTGCTGTATTGCCTCCACTGCGTGATAGTGAACGGTGCGGCATTAAATGAACATGCCCCCATATTCCTCTGCATTACGCTTGTGTTATATGGGATTATAGGACGAGGTGATGTATAATACAGGGTGTTAGCGCTCTGAGCGATGCAGCCATATTTTATGCAGGGGTGTGGAAATTATACTGCCCGACGCCCGGGACATAAAGATCTGGGCGCCAGACAAGTAGATATTTTTTTGCGGTGCAGTCCGGCGGGCAAGAAGCCCACCGGACTGCACACGAGCGCCATCGGGATATAAATTGCGGTCCTCCATAGTAGATCATCCTGCGGGACAAGTAGATTGGACTACCACTTAGTCCGTTGGACAAGTAGATTTTTTAAAAAATTTCCACACCCCTGATATGTACTATATGATGCAGGATATGCAGCATGATGAGGGGCATTTGATTACCCTGGTGCCGTAACAAAGGGGTTAAAACCAGTTTATGCGCCGCCACGCAGGACTAAGGCCCCGTTCACACCTGGGCGTTTTACAGCGCGTTCCTGTGCGCTGTAAAACGCCCAAACACGGAAATCACATGATTTCCTATGGGACCCGTTCACACCAGGGCGTTTTACATCGAGTAGAAACGCGCTGTAAAATGTCCTATGCCCAAAAAATTACAGGAGCTTTTTTGGGGCGTATTGCAGTGTGGTCGCAGCCATAGACTGCAGCGTGAACGCGCTGCAGTGCGCGTTTGCCCGTTTTTTCACGTTTGTGTGATACGCACGTCAAAAACGTGCGTATTACGCGCATATGAAAAACGCTTAGGTGTGAACCCAGCCTTAAGGATGTACAATAATTAAACTGCATTATGGGACAACAAGCTCTGTCTCATAGCGCCGGCCAGGCCTTGCATTACATTCATCTTCCACATGGGGCAGTATAAATGAATGTGCTGGAGGTAAAGCAGAGGTCAGCATCCTCGACGCGTCGGATGTTTTTGGAACTACGTTTCCTCGATGCTCAGCCTCTCATTAGGTTAGACAAGCCTCACGGCAGATGTGGCCGATTCAGAAAGAGGAAAATATACATGGATTTGTATGAACTGACCCGCAAATTGACCCTGCAAGTGCAGCAACGGGTGATGTAAAGTGTAGTAGATGCTCCCCACGTGTGTAAGAGAAGCAGTAAAGGGGTTGCACACATACTGATCCCCCCCGTCGGGGGTGTGACGTGCTGTGTATGCTCAGCAGCCGCTTCCGTGTATCTCGCACTGCACCTACTTCTGCAAAACCGTGCAGGAAGCGGCTGTGATGGACGGGAGCTGCAACCTCACTTTCTGGCGTATGTCAGTATCGGCCACGGACTTACCGTCGCAATGCTCCAACCGGTATGTGCCCCCCCCCGCGGCGCCTCCCCGATGGCAGATATCCTTAATAAATAGCATTTGTTTGTGGCAGGGTGTCTGTTATTGGGGTTTGTGTCCCCCCGTATTGCCTTTTCGGTCTGTCTAGACAGGAAGCTGGAGGTTTGCGATCTCGTGAGAAACTAGTAATCAGGCCGGCCGGGGCGTCCTGCGGGTTTCTAGTAATGGGGATACAGCGGGTGAGAGACGGGAGCGACGCCTTCTGGAACGAGCCGGGGGATTTTCATCCCGCCGCCTCGACCGATAACGTCTGCTTGCGTATGTTTTCCAGCGTGAGTCTGAAAGGTCTGGATCCGGGACAGATCGAGGAGAACATGGGCTACAGGAAAGACCCCCGACGGACCCCGATAATCCGCAGCACGGACGAGCTAGAGTCTTTGCTGTCCCTCCGAGGAGAGGACCATGAGGTCACGCAAGAGGTGAGAGACTGAACTGAAATCGTACGGATTATTTTTATATTTTGCCATTTTTTTTGGGGGTAAATGGAAGGGGGATCCCAAGCATTGAAAGAACTCTAGGCCAGGGCTGTCAATCTCTGCCCCCTATGTCGATGGACTACAATTCCCAGAATTCTTTCAACGCAATAGATGGTCTGGGAATCATGGGAGTTGTAGTTTGGCATCTCCTGGATGCCAGAGTTTCAGTCTCGGGATCTCACAGCTCTCCGGGTATGACATTTCCATATTATATCCCACCAATTATTATTTATTTATTTTATTTAGACCATCTCCAGCTGCCGGTATCATTTATCTTGATGATGTAATATGAGGGGGGGGGTTTCATCCTAGGTGTGTGAAGTAACCTTCCCTGTGATGTAATAACGTCCTTTTATAAAGACTGCCTTTCACCTGGTGGTATAGTAAAAATGCACTGACCCCAGGAGCTTACAGTCAAATCATGTTGAAACAATGTATCTAGAGAGAAGTCATGAAATGATACCACAATCTAGGGGGTAATGAGAGAGCCTGCACCAAGAGCTTACAATCTAGGGGGATAATGGGAGAGCCTGCACCAAGAGTTTACAATGTAGGGGGATAATGGGAGAGCCTGCACCAAGAGTTTACAATGTAGGGGGATAATGGGAGAGCCTGCACCAAGAGTTTACAATGTAGGGGGATAATGGGAGAGCTTGCACCAAGAGTTACAATCTAGGGGGATAATGGGAGAGCCTGCACCAAGAGTTTACAATGTAGGGGGATAATGGGAGAGCCTGCACCAAGAGCTTACAATGTAGGGGGATAATGGGAGAGCCTGCACCAAGAGTTTATAATCTAGGGGGGTAATGGGAGAGCCTGCACCAAGAGTTTACAATCTAGGGGGGTAATGGGAGAGCCTGCACCAAGAGCTTACAATGTAGGGGGATAATGGGAGAGCCTGCACCAAGATCTTACAATCTAGGGGGATAATGGGAGAGCCTGCACCAAGAGCTTACAATGTAGGGGGATAATGGGAGAGCCTGCACCAAGAGTTTACAATGTAGGGGGATAATGGGAGAGCCTGCACCAAGAGTTTACAATCTAGGGGGATAATGGGAGAGCCTGCACCAAGAGCTTACAATCTAGGGGGATAATGGGAGAGCTTGCACCAAGAGTTTACAATCTAGGGGGTAATGGGAGAGCCTGCACCAAGAGCTTACAATCTAGGGGGGTAATGGGAGAGCCTACACCAAGATCTTACAATCTAGGGGGATAATGGGAGAGCCTGCACCAAGAGTTTACAATCTAGGGGGGTAATGGGAGAGCCTGCACCAAGAGTTTACAATCTAGGAGGGTAATGGGAGAGCCTACACCAAGATCTTACAATCTAGGGGGGTAATGGGAGAGCCTGCACCAAGAGTTTACAATCTAGGGGGATAATGGGAGAGCTTGCACCAAGAGTTTACAATCTAGGGGGATAATGGGAGAGCCTGCACCAAGAGTTTACAATCTAGGGGGGTAATGGGAGAGCCTGCACCAAGAGCTTACAATCTAGGGGGTAATGGGAGAGCTTGCACCAAGAGTTTACAATCTAGGGGGATAATGGGAGAGCCTGCACCAAGAGCTTACAATCTATTTTAATAATGTGCTCCTGTTCCTAATCTCGCAGTATAATAGGTATTTTTATTCTGTCTTTCTTATTCACCTCATAGTGCAGCAGTAAAGTGTCAGCCTTGTGGTTTGTATGGATTTAACGTGTAATTGCTGATAAACAGAATCTACCCAATGCATATAAAGCGACCTGTCCTCACTCCAGCATTACTCTGTGCCAAAATAAACCGTCTGTTCGTGTTTAGATTGCACCCAGTGCGGGACGGCTTCTTTTTCTGCATTGAACTAGTTGTGGTTACAGCGCTCCACCTCCCAGCATCCTGCTGTTAACCTCTCGCTCGCTCTGCTTGGCCGGGTTCAATTAATAACGCTTTCTAAATCCTGTGTTTGTAGGAACATGCCAAGAGGCTTCAGGCATACCTATCATCTCAGGCCTTCATCTGCAACCCCATCTCCAAGTCTGTGTCCATGACTGGCATCGATCACAGATACTCCTACAACGATGGTGAGTGCGCGGCCCCAGCTAAACAGCCGAATGCGAGACTGGGCTCATAGATCATGTATATCCAGTCTGATGGTATAATGCGGTGATATATGTGCAAGATATCTGAAGCAGATTACACTGCAGTGTTTTTATAACCTTCACTTCCAAGTGCTTTTTTAAAATATTCTATAATCATATGGGACGCATCAAATATAAGATAAAATAATGTAAAATTTTTATTTCTTCATGTATTGGATTTATCCTTTACAGAGATATCGCTGGGATGAAAGGTTGTAAACTGTAGATGATGTCCCTTATCTGGCACAATGTCACACGGGGTCTGCATTATCAACATACATGCAGCAATGGCCTTTGTGTCAGTAAATGTGCTGCAGACAGATAATAAAATGGTGAGCTCTCCTGCTTATGGGGATTTGTAGTGATCAGAATGAGATTATTAGCAATGCAATATCTGTATGTGCTGCATAATGCCTGTGTGTGGCAATTACAGCAACACCTTGTATCTGGATGTGCAGCATAATGCCTGTGTATGGCAATTACAGCAACACCTTGTATCTGTATGTGCTGCATAATGCCTGTGTATTGCAATTACAGCAACAACCTTGTATCTGTATGTGCCGCATAATGCCTGTGTATGGCAATTACAGCAACACCTTGTATCTGTATGTGCTGCATAATGCCTGTGTATTGCAATTACAGCAACACCTTGTATCTGTATGTGCCGCATAATGCCTGTGTATGGCAGTTACAGCAACACCTTGTATCTGTATGTGCTGCATAATGCCTGTGTGTGGCAATTACAGTGACACCTTGTATCTGTATGTGCTGCATAATGCCTGTGTATGGCAATTACAGCAACACCTTGTATCTGTATGTGCCGCATAATGCCTGTGTATGGCAATTACAGCAACACCTTGTATCTGGATGTGCAGCATAATGCCTGTGTATGGCAATTAAGCAACACCTTGTATCTGTATGTGCTGCATAATGCCTGTGTATTGCAATTACAGCAACACCTTGTATCTGTATGTGCCGCATAATGCCTGTGTATGGCAATTACAGCAACACCTTGTATCTGGATGTGCAGCATAATGCCTGTGTATGGCAATTACAGCAACACCTTGTATCTGTATGTGCTGCATAATGCCTGTGTATTGCAATTACAGCAACACCTTGTATCTGGATGTGCAGCATAATGCCTGTGTATGGCAATTACAGCAACACCTTGTATCTGTATGTGCTGCATAATGCCTGTGTATGGCAATTACAGCAACACTTGTATCTATATGTGCTGCATAATGCCTGTGTGTGGCAATTACAGCAACACCTTGTATCTGTATGTGCTGCATAATGCCTGTGTATGGCAGTTACAGCAACACCTTGTATCTGTATGTGCTGCATAATGCCTGTGTATGGCAGTTACAGCAACACCTTGTATCTGTATGTGCTGCATAATGCCTGTGTGTGGCAATTACAGTGACACCTTGTATCTGTATGTGTTGCATAATGCCTGTGTATGGCAATTACAGCAACACCTTGTATCTGTATGTGCTGCATAATGCCTGTGTATGGCAATTACAGCAACACCTTGTATCTGGATGTGCTGCATAATGCCTGTGTATGGCAATTACAGCAACACCTTGTATCTGGATGTGCAGCATAATGCCTGTGTATGGCAATTACAGCAACACCTTGTATCTGTATGTGCTGCATAATGCCTGTGTATTGCAATTACAGCAACACCTTGTATCTGTATGTGCCGCATAATGCCTGTGTATGGCAGTTACAGCAACACCTTGTATCTGTATGTGCTGCATAATGCCTGTGTGTGGCAATTACAGTGACACCTTGTATCTGTATGTGTTGCATAATGCCTGTGTATGGCAATTACAGCAACACCTTGTATCTGTATGTGCTGCATAATGCCTGTGTATGGCAATTACAGTGACACCTTGTATCTGTATGTGTTGCTTAATGCCTGTGTATGGCAATTACAGCAACACCTTGTATCTGGATGTGCTGCATAATGCATGTGTGTGGCAATTACAGCAACACCTTGTATCTGGATGTGCTGCATAATGCCTGTGTATGGCAATTACAGCAACACCTTGCATCTGTATGTGCAGCATAATGCCTGTGTATGGCAATTACAGCAACACCTTGTATCTGGATGTGCTGCATAATGCCTGTGTATGGCAATTACAGCAACACCTTGCATCTGTATGTGCTGCATAATGCCTGTGTATGGCAATTACAGCAACACCTTGTATCTGTATGTGCAGCATAATGCCTGTGTATCTGTATGTGCCGCATAATGCCTGTGTGTGGCAATTACAGCAACACCTTGCATCTGTATGTGCTGCATAATTATTATTATTATTATTCTTTATTTATAAAGCGCCAGCATATTCCGCAGCGCTGTACAATAAGCACAGTATAGACAGGGTTACAATACATTGAACAACATTTGACAAACAGTACAGGAGGAGATGAGGGCCCTATTCCCGTAGGAACTCACAATCTGGGAGGGTTGGGGTTGGAAACAGGAGGAGAGGACTGTAAGGTGAGAGTGATTGATGATTGCGTCAGTGAGTTGGGTGGTAGGCTTCCCTAAATAGGAACGTTTTAAGGGAGCGTTTGAAGGAAGAGAAGTTAGGGGAAAGTCTGACAGTACGAGGGAGAGCGTTCCAGAGAGTGGGGGCTGCGCGTGAGAAATCCTGCAGTCTATCATGGGAAGAGGTGATGCGGGGAGAAGCTAGGCGCAGGTCACTGTTTGACCTTAGGGAGCGGGCTGGGGTGTATTTGGTGATTAGTGAGGACAGGTAGTGGGGAGCTGAGTTAGTGAGGGTTTTGTAGGTAATGCCTGTGTATGGCAATTACAGCAACACCTTGTATCTGTATGTGCAGCATAATGCCTGTGTATCTGTATGTGCTGCATAATGCCTGTGTGTGGCAATTACAGCAACACCTTGTATCTGGATGTTCAGCATAATGCCTGTGTATGGCAATTACAGCAACACTTTGTATCTGTATGTGCTGCATAATGCCTGTGTATGGCAATTACAGCAACACCTTGTATCTGTATGTGCAGCATAATGCCTGTGTATCTGTATGTGCTGCATAATGCCTGTGTGTGGCAATTACAGCAACACCTTGTATCTGGATGTTCAGCATAATGCCTGTGTATGGCAATTACAGCAACACTTTGTATCTGTATGTGCTGCATAATGCCTGTGTGTGGCAATTACAGCAACACCTTGTATCTGTATGTGCTACATAATGCCTGTGTATGGCAATTACAGCAACACCTTGTATCTGTATGTGCTGCATAATGCCTGTGTATGGCAATTACAGCAACACCTTGTATCTGTATGTGCCGCATAATGCCTGTGTATGGCAGTTACAGCAACACCTTGTATCTGTATGTGCTACATAATGCCTGTGTGTGGCAATTACAGCAACACCTTGTATCTGTATGTGCTACATAATGCCTGTGTGTGGCAATTACAGCAACACCTTGGGATGTAGGGTAGCGTGTCGGCCCAAACTGCAGTTATGGGGAACTGCGTCAGCTCCCAATATGAAAAACAAATATTTATGTGGTATACTTTGGGGTCTGATATAGGTGTGGGTTTTAGCGAGTGTAGGTGTAAAGTGTCACACATGGGTGAACACTGTATAAAAATATATTTTATTTTTCGAGTAACACTTTCGGCTGACTTGGAATGATCAGAGTTATAAATTGATGGATTTTCTATATCCGGGATGTGTATTTCCAGGTAAATGGTGACAGAATCTCCCTATATATACGTTCCCTCTGACGTGCCATTTGTTAGAGGTGTCTGTGACCCCCCCCCCATTGCCAGCGTCTGCCGTGTGCTGGATGATTTGACCGTATCTCATTGTAAAATGCCAGCGTAATGCTCCCCAGTGGCCCATGTCTACACACATCAATGTGACATACAGTTACAGACCTCTGAAGCTATTTTGCCTTACAGCGTGAATTTCCATTTCCTGAAAACCATGTAAATGTACGGGGGTGTGTGTGTACATGTGTATGAACGAGAGCTCTGCTTACACTGTATGATAACTGCGTAAATACAGCGGGTGCTTACTCAGTTTGCATCGAACTTTCAGTCCCTGTGTGTATGTGTGTGTGTCTGTGTGTGTGTGTGGTCCATCATATACATCAGCTGGAGGTTACTAAGGGTGGTTTATCCTGGTTTTAAGGGGTTAAAGGGACACTCTTTACCTTTTTGAAGTGGTCAGAGTGTATGTAGTGCCCTCCCTCCGGTCCCGTTTGTCCGGTAGCACTGTGTGAAGCAGAAGAGTTTCCTCTGCCCAAACATCTGTTACTCAGCAGATAGGATTTTGAAAACCCCTCCTCCTGGGGACCAACTCTGCATGCTGACATCATCCTGCCTCTGAAGAGTAGCGGCAAATAGCGTTCTGAGAGACTGCATCAGGGGACTGGTCCGTGTAGCGCCAACCTATCATCCTGCGCAGGCGCTGCCGAGCGTGTGTACGAAAGCACTCAAGTTCCATAAGATATGCAATCTGCATAGTGTACTACAAAGGTTACACACGCTGCAGAAATTGTGTGAGACGTAGCAGGGACTTCCGCATTAGAGTTACTAAAACCATATGAACTCCTGTCCTAAGAAATTCCTGCTCACACGCCACCATTTATTACAACGATAAACTAACTACATAAACAATGTGTTAATATATTATGTAAAAACCCATTAGGGCCCATTTCTCCAAGATCACGTGACCCGCCTTATTAGATACCAGGTTACAATGATTCCCCTTATAGAGTGGCTCGTGTGAGTTTAGGGATTAGCCCTAATGGGATTTTATATATTAACTTGTTAAGCTGGTGTACTCATTTTAGAATGCTGGTGAAATCCTTTTAGAATGCTGGTGTACTTCTTTTAGAATGCTGGTGTACTCCTTTTAGAATGCTCAGAAAAAATTAGGGCTTAGGCACCATCTCCCTTGGTAGGTCACCGGAGAAGGGGGTCTCTTGCTGTACAGCCCCAAAGAAAGTCAAAAAACAATAAATAAACTCTGAATACCGTGGTATTAATACAATGGATTTATTCCAAAATCAAGAAAAGCAGCGACGTTTCGACCACAACTGGTCTTTGTCAAGGCTTGACAAAGACCAGTTGTGGTCGAAACGTCGCTCCTTTTAGAATGCTGGTGTACTCATTTTAGAATGCTGGTGTACTCATTTTAGAATGCTGGTGAAATCCTTTTAGAATGCTGGTGTACTTCTTTTAGAATGCTGGTGTACTCCTTTTAGAATGCTGGTGTACTCATTTTAGAATGCTGGTGAAATCCTTTTAGAATGCTGGTGTACTCCTTTTAGAATGCTGGTGTACTCATTTTAGAATGCTGGTGAAATCCTTTTAGAATGCTGGTGTACTCCTTTTAGAATGCTGGGGTACTCCTTTTAGAATGCTGGGGTACTCATTTTAGAATGCTGGTTAACTCATTTTAGAATGCTGGTGAAATCCTTTTAGAATGCTGGTGTACTCCTTTTAGAATGCTGGGGTACTCCTTTTAGAATGCTGGGGTACTCATTTTAGAATGCTGGTTAACTCATTTTAGAATGCTGGTTAACTCCTTTTAGAATGCTGGTGTACTCATTTTAGAATGCTGGTGAACTTCTTTTAGAATGCTGTGTACTCATTTTAGAATGATGGGGTACTCATTTTAGAATGCTGGTGTACTCATTTTAGAATGCTGGTGAACTTATTTTAGAATGCTGGTGTACTCATTTTAGAATGCTGGTGTACTTATTTTAGAATGCTGGTTAACGCCTTTTAGAACGCTGGTGTACTCCTTTTAGAATGCTGATGTACTCCTTTTAGAACGCTGGTATACCCATTTTAGAACGCTGGTGTACTCCTTTTAGATTGCTGGTGTACTCCTTTTAGAATGCTGGTGTACTCCTTTTAGAATGCTGATGTGCCTACTTTATAGAGTGCTGGTGCATGGTGTTCTCTTACCTGTGGGCCTGCATAAATGCATTCGTTAATTTAAGGAATACTGAGGAAAATGGAATGAAATACCTGTGATTTTTAGTCTTATCGCTGCTCTCATTGGATGCCAATCTTACAGGCCTGGTATGCTGCACTATGCAGAGATAAAGCGGAAGAGATAAGTACATTCCAAAGGCTTAACCTGATGTAAACAATCCCTGGAGGAAAGGCACGGGAAGCTGGACATGGCAGAAACCTGTGCTCCAAAATCCACTGCTAATAAATCCCAGGGGTTTACATGACGTGCCCCGCGGGGGTTTATACATCGTGCCCAGCGGGGGTTTATACATCGTGCCCAGCGGGGGTTTATACGCCGTGCCCCGCGGGGATTTATACGCCGTGCCCCGCGGGGGTTTATATGCCGTGCCCTGCGGGGATTTATACGCCGTGCCCCGCGGCGGTTTATACGCCGTGCCCCGCAGGGATTTATACGCCGTGCCCCGCGGCGGTTTATACGCCGTGCCCCGCAGGGATTTATACGCCGTGCCCCGCGGCGGTTTATACGCCGTGCCCCGCAGGGATTTATACGCCGTGCCCCACGGGGATTTATACGCCGTGCCCTGCGGGGGTTTATACGCCGTGCCCTGCGGGGATTTATATGCCGTGCCCCGCGGCGGTTTATACGCCGTGCCCCGTCGGGATTTATATGCAGTGCCCCGCGGGGGTTTATACGCCATGCCCCGCGGCAGTTTATATGCCGTGCCCTGCGGGGATTTATACGCCGTGCCCCGCGGCGATTTATACGCCGTGCCCCGCGGCGGTTTATACGCCGTGCCCCGTGGGGGTTTACACGCCGTGCCCCGTGGGGGTTTATACGCTGTGCCCCGTGGAGATTTATATGCTGTGCCCCGTGGGGATTTATACGCCGTGCCCCGTGGGGGTTTATACGCCGTGCCCCGTGGGGGTTTATACGCCGTGCCCCGCAAGAGTTTGGAAAAATGTTTATAACAGAAACAGACAAAAAAAGGTTCCTGTCACTCACAAGGATATGAGGGACATGCCTAATCGCAGGCCGATCGCCAGTGCCCCTATGTATACTTTGTTCAAACGTTTGCCACCCAGTCCATGTCTGTGGTTCTTGATTATTTATTTATTTATTTATTTATAAAGGATTTTACCAGGAAGGATACATTGAGATTTCTCTCGTTTTCAAGTATGTCCTGGGATCGAGAACATTGAAATTTTACAGTTACAGAAATACAAAGTAATACAATGCAAAATATTAAAAAAACAACACAAATATACAGATTAACAGAAAATAAATATGTAGGAAATAGTCACTATGTTACATGTTTACAGGTGCATTCTGTATATAGTCACTGTGTTACATGTTTACAGGAGCATTCTGTATATAGTCACTGTGTTACATGTTTACAGGTGCATTCTGTATATAGTCACCATGTTACATGTTTACAGGCGCATTCTGTATATAGTCACTGTGTTACATGTTTACAGGTGCATTCTGTATATAGTCACTTTGATACATGTTTACAGGTGCATTCTGTATATAGTCACTGTGTTACATGTTTACAGGCGCATTCTGTATATAGTCACTGTGTTACATGTTTACAGATGCATTCTGTATATAGTCACTGTGTTACATGTTTACAGGCGCATTCTGTATATAGTCACTGTGTTACATGTTTACAGGTGCATTCTGTATATAGTCACTATGTTACATGTTTACAGGCACATTCTGTATATAGTCACTGTTACATGTTTACAGGCGCATTCTGTATATAGTCACCGTGTTACATGTTTACAGGTGCATTCTGTATATAGTGACTATGTTACATGTTTACAGGTGCATTCTGTATATAGTCACTATGTTACATGTTTACAGGTGCATTCTGTATATAGTCACTATGTTACATGTTTACAGGCGCATTCTGTATATAGTCACCGTGTTACATGTTTACAGGTGCATTCTGTATATAGTCACTATGTTACATGTTTACAGATGCATTCTGTATATAGTCACTGTGTTACATGTTTACAGGCGCATTCTGTATATAGTCACTGTGTTACATGTTTACAGGTGCATTCTCAAGGCTCTGTCCTTGGTCCTCTGCTCTTTTCCATCTACACCTCCTCCCTGGGCAAAATCATCAACAGCTTTGGCTTTAATTACCACCTCTACGCTGATGACACTCAGATCTATCTCTCTCCCCCTGTCCTTTCAAAAGTCAGTGACTGCTTATCTGGCATCTCCTCCTGGATGGCCTCCCACCACCTAAAGATCAACATGCCCAAGACTGAATTCCTACTTATTCCTCCCTCCAATGCCTCCCCACCTCCTGACTTCTCGATCACGGTGGAGGGTATCACCATCTCCCCATCAAACCAAGTGCGCTGTCTTGGAGTTACACTTGACTGCTCTTTCCTTCATCCCCCACATCAAGTCTCTTTCCTCCTCCTGCCGATACCAACTGCGTAATATTTCCAGAATTCGGCCATTTCTTACCGCTGTCACCACAAAACAACTCATACACGCCCTGGTAATCTCCCGACTCGACTATTGCAATAATCTCTTATCTGGCCTCCCTCTGTACCGCCTCTCCCCCCTACAATCCATCCTGAACGCCTCCGCCAGGCTAATTCACCTCACCCGCCGCTCTGTCTCTGCCGCTCCCCTCTGCGAGTCCCTTCACTCCCCATCCACTGCAGAATTAAGTTCAAAATCCTTATCCTTACCTACAAAACCCTCACTAACTCAGCTCCCCACTACCTGTCCTCACTAATCACCAAATACACCCCAGCCCGCTCCCTAAGGTCAAACAGTGACCTGCGCCTAGCTTCTCCCCGCATCACCTCTTCCCATGATAGACTGCAGGATTTCTCACGCATGTTACATGTTTACAGGTGCATTCTGTATATAGTCACTGTGTTACATGTTTACAGGTGCATTATGTATATAGTCACTATGTTACATGTTTACACAGTGCATTCTGTATATAGTCACTGTGTTACATGTTTACAGGTGCATTCTGTATATAGTCACTGTGTTACATGTTTACAGGTGCATTCTGTATATAGTCACTATGTTACATGTTTACAGGTGCATTCTGTATATAGTCACTGTGTTACATGTTTACAGGTGCATTCTGTATATAGTCACTGTGTTACATGTTTACAGGTGCATTCTGTATTGATGTATGTTAGTAAGGAGCTCTTGAGTGACTTAAGACTGGGGGAAGATTTGATGGCGTCTGGGAGGTTATGCCATAATTGCGGTGCTCTGTAGGAAAATGAGGACCGAGCCACTGCCTTTTTGTATTGTGGTATTGCAAGTAAGGTGCTGGTCCTGGATTGTAGGTTATAGGATGAGGGTAGCGGCGGGGGGAAGCAGTCTATTCAGGTAGGGTGGTAGCTTCCCAGAAAAGCTCTTAAACACCAGGTTGGAAAGGTGAAGGGGAGCATTTAGACTCCAGCGACGGCCAGTTTAGCTCTTTTAACATGTCACAATGGTGGGTCATGTAGTTACATTGTAATGCAAAGCGGCAGAATGAGTTATACAATGTAGTAAGTTTCTGAAGATGTGTTTGCGGGGCGGCTGCATACACTACATCTCCGTTATTCAATAGCCGGCATAAGCATTTGCTGTACAATCTGCTTGTTTCTGTACAGGGCGCCTAGTTTGGGCTAAAGTTTAGATGAGAGTTTTTCGATGTGGGGCCAAAGGATAGATTAGAGTCCAACCACATACCTAGATATTTGAGAGAAGTGACTGTGGTCAGCGTGCCATTTGATTTTGTCCCAACACATAGATGGGGATTTTGCAATTTGTGTAGTTTAGGTGCTGTTCCAAAGAGCATCGTTACAGTTTTGTCAGTATTTAGAAACAGGTTGTTATCTTTGATCCACTTTTCTACCTCTGTGAATTGTTCTTGCAGCACGGCCTCGAGCTGTGGGAGATTTGGTTTGCTGGTATAGATCACAGTGTCGTCTGCATACATGTGTACAGTTGAGGCTTTGCAGACGTTGGGCAGATCATTTATGAATATTGTGAACAGCAGGGGGCCTAGTATTGAGTCTTGGGGTACACCGCACGTGACTGGGCGCGGGAGGTAGGAGCTGCCTGAAATTGACACATATTGTGATCGGTCGGATACATATGATTGGAACCAGGTTAGCGTGCGATCACCAATGCCAGAGTTTTTAAATTTTTCTAACAAGATGCCATGGTCTACTGTGTCAAAGGCCTTGGCAAAATCAAGGAAGATGCTCCAGTTAGGTTTCCTTGTTCCAATCCCAGCTTGGATATCATTACAGACTTTTAAAAGGGCGGTTGTGGTTGAATGATTTGGATGAAAGCCGGATTGATAATTTAGCTCTGGTTTTCACTCCATGGTGCTGCCCGCTCTCACCATAAACATATGATGTGTTATCTGTTTACTCTGTGCTGGGTTATATACATGTTGTGATACCTTGGTGTACTCTGAGCTGGGTTATATACATGTTGTGGTACCTTGGTGTACTCTGTGCTGGGTTATATACATGTTGTGGTACCTTGGTGTACTCTGTGCTGGGTTATATACATGTTGTGGTACCTTGGTGTACTCTGTGCTGGGTTATATACATGTTGTGGTACCTTGGTGTACTCTGTGCTGGGTTATATACATGTTGTGGTACCTTGGTGTACTCTGTGCTGGGTTATATACATGTTGTGGTACCTTGGTGTACTCTGTGCTGGGTTATATACATGTTGTGGTACCTTGGTGTACTCTGTGCTGGGTTATATACATGTTGTGGTACCTTGGTGTACTCTGTGCTGGGTTATATACATGTTGTGGTACCTTGGTGTACTCTGTGTTGGGTTATATACATGTTGTGATACCTTGGTGTACTCTGTGTTGGGTTATATACATGTTGTGATACCTTGGTGTACTCTGTGCTGGGTTATATACATGTTGTGATACCTTGGTGTACTCTGTGCTGGGTTATATACATGTTGTGTTAGTCTGAGAACAATGGGAGAAGGGGACTAGGCCCAGGAGCTTGCAATCTTATAGGTAAGGTTTCCAAGCCTTCTCTCTTACGTCCTGTAGCTAAAGGGTGACATGAACAGTAATCCCAGAAAACAGAAATCACAGATGTGATAAAACACAATTCTTCTCATGATTTAACCCCTGCTGGTGTCCTTTTCGTGGTTTGGGATGTATTAGCAGCTCTCCCTTTGTCCACCAGGGGGAGCAGTGACACCACCTCATCCTATACTATAGCTGCCAATGGGCTGAGTTTGTATGTAAATGTTTTATGTTTTCTATTTTGTGTTTACTTATTGTATGATTATATATATATATATCAGCGCAGCAACCCAAACAGAATCCCAGGGGATATAGCGCTCTCAAAAGCACAATATAACCAAACTCAGCTTGACAGTCTGTACCGATTTATCCTAGGAGCCACGTCCGAAAAAAAGTGTGGGAACTCACCCAGATTCCTGTCCCCCAATTATCATTTATCGGTTCGCACTTAACACACACACTGTGAAATCCTACTTATATGATCGATCCTATATTTATTGTGATTTAACAGGAAGACATATGATTGGACGCCTGAATACAGGATTTATAGTGCTGGGAACTTGGGTCCCTCTGCAAAAATAGTGCAGGAACTGCGTTCCCCTCCCCTTGACCCTCACTTTATCAGCTTCACATGAGCTCCGTGCATATGGCAAATCCCTAATCCCAGGCTCACGCCGTGCACATGTCTACAAGGAAAACTGGGGCCGGGGGATCAGCCCCCCTAAACTCCACCAGTTCCTACATGCCTCCTCTGCAGCAGTGTCGCAGCGTGACTCTGCATTGTGACACTTTGGTGAATACTTTGTGTCATATTGGTCAGGTTTATCGACTAGCAGGAAGGATTGTGTGTCCAACCTGCTTTTATGCAGCTGGCGCCCTGCGCTCGATGTTTTATTTCCACATCGTGCGTGGCACAGTGTCACGACTACTTGCCGTTTACACAACATGTCCCATGCAGTGTGTGCGCATCAGAATGAGCGCACCGGTCATCTCACACATGTGCAGCAGGGAAGGCTGCGCACCGTGGCATCTTGTGGCTTGGCTGCAGTTCCTCATATGTTCCTGGTGTTTGTTTTGTGGTGTGTTTATTCAGCACATTCTGCGTTACACAATAGGGCTGGTTTCATGAAACAGGAACTTTGCAGAGATGTCGGTGATAAGGCGTTTTTGTTTTTTTTTCCAGCCTGAAATAACTCCGCGAGATAAATCCGCTTTTATTTTTAGATTTTATATAAACTTCGATTTACGTGCTATAATCCAAGATTCTCCCACCGAGGCAGCATTGACCATTTACGTCAGGGGTCGGCAGCCCCTCACCGCACTCTCTTAATACATCAAAAAAACGATACAAATCCATTCCGGACGGCGGTGTCTATTAAAATGCTGCAAAAAATAAAAAGTACATAAAAATTACAAGCGGAAAAAGCAGATACTGATCTGTAACGAGAAGCATCATGTGTATGTAGGTGCCCGTAATACAATGTATTCATCTAGCACAGGTGTCAGCAGCCTTGGACCACCAGATGTTTTGGAACTACATCTCCCACAAGATACAGCCTACCTGATGAATGGCTGAGCATCATGGGAGACCTAGTTCCAAAATGTCTGGGGGGGGGGCTGAGGCTGCTGAGCCCTAATCCACAGCTTCAGACTGTGATGCAGCCAGGGTTTCCCCCTTTACATTCCAAGCTTGCAGAATATTTTTTTTCCAGGTTCACTTTTTCCTCCGTCCTCACAATCTTTTTTTTAATTATTATTCATTGTTATTATATTTTTTATTTATGGTTTATTTTATTGTTATTAATAAATATAATTTAAGTAATAAAATAATAATAATAATAAAAAGAACTAAAACACAAATAGAAAAATTATTTTTTCTTAAAACAAACCCTGAATAAAAAATATTAAGTAATAAAATAATAATAAAAAGAACTAAAACAAACATTATTTTTTTTTAAATATAGGGTTTGTTTTATTATTAATAAATATAATTTAAGTAATGAAATAATAATAAAAATAAAACAGAAATATAACAATTATTTTTAATTTTGGGTTTGTTTTATTAATAAATATAATTTAATATAATAATAATAAAAAAAAACTAAAACACAAATATAACAATTATTTGTATTAATGTTTTTTAATTTAGGGTTTGTTTTATTATTAATAAATATAATTTAAGTAAAAAAAAATATAAAAAGAACTAAAACACAAATATAACAATTATTTTTTATTTTTTATTTAGGGTTTGTTTTATTATTAATAATAAATATAATTTAAGTAATAAAATAATAATAAAAATAAATAAAACAGAAATATAACAATTATTTTTAATTTAGGGTTTGTTTTATTATTAATAAATATAATTTAATAATAATAATAAAAAACTAAAACACAAATATATCAATTATTTTATTAATATTTTTTTATTTAGGGTTTGTTTTACTATTATTACATGTAATATAAGTAATAAAATAATAAAAATAACTAAAACACCTATATCAATTATATTTTATTAATATTGTTTATTTAGGCTTTGCTTTATTATTAGTAAATATAATTTAAGTAATAAAATAATATAATAATAATAATAAAAATAATAATAAACATATTTGCTATATTTGTGTTTTAATATATATTTTTTTCATTTTCTACTCTCGTCATAATTAAATACCTATTTAAAAAAACCTGGTACAGTTACCTGGCGGTTGCAAATATGTATAAGTGAGAGTAAATTAAATAAATCTGCACATTTTTAATTCCGAATGCAAATGTATTGGTTCTGCCACCAAGAACATACTGTATGTTGTGTACCCTCTGGGTTTTAACACGGAAGAAATCCGTTCCGCACTCAGACTCCCTCTACTCTAGGGCAGCCGCGTGCACGGTTTGTGTGACATGGAGCTGAATACCTCGTACAAACCTTTTTTTTTTTTATTTAAAGCAAATCAATCTGCGCTCTAAATCCTATATCTACTCAATATGGGCCCTATTACGATGTTGGCGTTAAAACGCAGGCGCAAAGGAGGAAAAACTGTGCCCGCAGTTTTCCCCCTTGTGCCCGCGTTTTGACGCCACATCACAATGCAGGCGCAAAATATGCTGCCTGCATTGTTTGCGAGCGTTAAAAGGCTGGATGCTCGCGGCAGCGCTGAGCGCAGCCGCGAGCATCCACTCGCTTGAGTCCATAGGACTCCATTGAGTTCTCCCCTGCCGGTCACATGACCAGCCGGATCTCGCCTTGCGTAGTGATACGCAGGGAGAGACTGGGGGGGACTTTTTCCCCCAGTCTTTCCCTGCTCCCGCCGGCCAGAAGGGGCGAACAGAGCCGCGGTCCTCGCCGCGGGACAGAGTGTGAGTATGAGATTCCTTTTTTTATTTTTTAGGCTGGTGTTAATGGGTTCTGCAGAAGCGGAATCCGTTAACACTAAGTTCTGGCTGTGGTTGACTTTTCGCTGACCAGAGCCGGACGGTAATCAGCGCTGACACTTTGTAATCCAGCGCTGATTAACACTTTGCGCTCCCCATGTTAAGTATAGGGAGAGCAAAGGACAGTAACCTCGCGCAGAGGAGCGCAAGGTACCAAACGCTAACGGGTTTTTTAAGGGAGGGATTTCGCTAAAGCATGACGTGTAGTCATCATTTTATTAATGGCTCGGAGGCGAGTACAAATCCTAAACCTAAAACAATAAGCTTTTAACTTGCCGTAAATACTTCTTATAACCCTGATGTTTCCATATGTTATATATTGATGTGTTTGTACAGGTTTAGATATAAAGGTTACGTTTATTATTATTTGATTATAAATTGTTGCAGAAATCGATGTATCGGACGGGTATTAAGCGCAGGAAGTCACCCGGTTTGTGTTTTTTCCATGTTGCACGCGTGTTAATGGCACACTTAGAGGCCGTTAAAGCAGTATTTTTGTCTCTAGTCGATCGCTTGTTATCTGCCGTTTAGGATGAAGGTCTCAGGTGTCGGCCGAGTTGTAATATATATATATAATCTCCTTTGCAGATGTGTCGCTCTACCATAATGGGAGACATAACGCAAACCGGTAAGTGGGGGAACAAATCCCTTCAAACACCTGCCCCTCTCTGTTCCAGACGCAATTTCCAGCTCGCTAATAGCCCCAACGCTGGGGGGGGGGATCTCCCGCTGCCTTCTACACACCTGCTGTAATATCTGCAAACGCAACCCTGTCCTCCGTGTCTGCCCCGCCGCGTCTCGCCCATGCCCCGTGTTTCACCTCGCTGAGCACGTCCAGACCTGTTACAGAAGGTCGAGTAGGCCGCGTGAGTTGTCAATCCGTTGCGGTCGGACTCAGGCGTTTGTCCTCTGTCGGCCCGTCACAAGCTCCTGAGTTCGGATGTCCCTGGCGAGAGTCCATAGAGGGTGGAGAGGTCGGCGGTTTTTATCTCTCGGTGAGAGGATTATGAGTTGGCCACGTCAGGTCGAATCCACATCCCAATTAAAAGTTGGCTTCCCGCCCCGTCTGCCGACCTCTGGGCTGGCACCGCTCCTGGTCAGTAGGGATGAGCCGAACACTCCCCGAGTTCGGTTCGAGCCCGAACCCGAACTTCCCATTTGTTCGGGACCGAACCCGAACCCCCATGCAGGGCTGAAAATTCGTTTTTTAGAGTGCCCTCCAAGAGGGCATATATGCTACATATTTGCCATAAAAGGTGTATGGGGTCCGGGTAGTGCCCTGGGGGACAGGAAACAAGGACAAAAAGTAAAAAAAACAACGTTTTTAAAGGGACAGTGAGTTTTCCATGAAATAAGGGTTAAATATAAAAATGAAAAATTCCTTCAAATATCGTGCCTAGGAGGTCCCCATAACCTGCCCGTGAAGTAGCGGATTTCTAGGATGTATAGAAATATGTAAAAACCAAAAAATGACATTTCAAATGACGGTAAATGCTTTTCCTTTAATCTATCCATAAACAACTGCTTGGGGCGGCAGTCTGTATGAAAAAGGAGACATTTTCGGACACGCAGAAAAAGTTTACTAATTTTTTGGCGGTGAAAAGCAGGAGAATGACTGGAGAATGGAAAATTCTAGACCAAATAGCCGATTTGGAAAGTGACATAAATGGGAGAATTTTTCTGGTTCGGCTATTTTGACCTAGAATTTTCCATTCTCCAGTCATTCTCCTGAGTTTCACCTTTCTCTGAATAACCCTGTCAGGGTTATTCAGAGAGCGGTGAAGAGCAGGAGAATGACTGGAGAATGGAAAATTCTAGGTCAAAATAACCAAACCAGAAAAATTCTCCCATTTAGGCTAGGGTCAGACTAGCGAATTTTTAACGTGCGTTTAGGCGCACTTAATCACGGCCGCACTAGCAGCAAATGACGGCCAATATACGAAGTACGGTCGCACGAAAGTCTGGCTGCGCAACGCAAGTGGAAAATGAACGCATTTTTTCGAGAACGCAGAACCGCTAGTACGGACGTACAGAGTGCACTGCGCCCACTAGCGGCGTGTGTGCATGATTTGGAGACGTCAGACCCTGCTCATGTCCGGCCAACATAACGTCCAGACACCCAAAGTTTCCTGGTTTGGATCCGTAAAAAATCACGCACAAAAATGCGCATCGTATGACCGTTTTCATGCAATCCGTGAAAAAATACGGCAATGCGTTCGGACGCACTTTTTGACGGTCGCTGCGAAAAATGCGTTAGTCTGACCCTAGCCTTATCTCACTTTCCAAATCGGCTATTTGGTCCAGATTGTTCTCTTTTCCTGCCATTCTCCTGGTTTTCACCTTTCTCTGAACAACCCTGAGAGAGAGGTGAAAGCCAGGAGAATTGGCAAGAGAAGAGAACAATATAGACCAAATAGCCGATTTGGAAAGTGAGATAAATGGGAGAATTTTTCTGGTTTGGCTATTTTGACCTAGAATTTTCACTTCTCCAGTTATTCTCCTGCTTTTCACTGCTCTCTGAATAACCCTGTGAATGTTTAATCCCGAGGTGAAAAATAACATTGCTTTAGATTTTTTTCAAACACCAGTTAAATGCAGCATATTAGGATGTTTTAGGGAAATTAATTCTCAAATCTCAATCATAAGCAGACACCACCCCACCCTCAGTATATTGTACAATGTATCAAATCGATTACCAGACTAAAAACACCTGGTGTTATGCCCGTTTGTGAACAGAGGTCATTTAGAGTTGCTAATCTTTCCACGTACACATTAGTTTTTAATTCAATATCTAATAAACCGTTGCTTATAATATTCTGCAGTAAAGAGTCTCTTTATTTATAGATTTTTTAGTATTTTTTTAAGCATTTTCTATACTTTTTTCAAAATTTCTTTTTTTTTTTCGAACCCGAACCGAACACACCAAAAAGTTCGAAATTCGCGAACTTTCGAACTGCCAAAGTTCGGGTCGAACTTCGAACCGTCCGAACCCGAACAGCTCATCCCTACTGGTCAGGAGTTTGAGATCGGCTTCTTGATCTAATTCTTTAGGATTTTGGACCTCTTTGCTCTCTATATCTCACGATGATGGGTCCAGTCAAGGCCTACACGTACGGCTCGGCCATTCCTTGCTTCCTCACCAAATGCTCCTTGTTGTCGTCCTCTGTAGATTAAGCGCTCTGAGCTGCGGCGATATAGGCGACCTGGAGACCGACGAGAAAGAAAACCGGGATAAGGAGGAATCTCCGCTGGGGAGGACTCTGAGCTTCATCAAGAAAATGACCGGAAGCAAGAGTAAGGTAGGACATCAGGCGCTGCGCATCCATGATTTGCTACTTTGTTTTAAATCGATCCATTGAGAATCTTGGCTTTTTTTTAAGGCATTGACATATCGTTTCGCTTGATTTGCGCTGGTAAAGAAGCCACATTTTACCGAGATGATTCCATTTCTGCGCGCCGGTAGAAGATGACATTTTCACAGATGATTATTATAGATGAGAGATTATTAACTACAACTCCCATGATGCTCTACACCTGTTATGAGTGGCAGTGCATCGTATGAGCTGTAGAGCAGACATGCATGTTTCTTCGTGGTTTTTCTCTTCCCGGAAGGAATGCCGGCTCTCCGAGCCCGGTGCCAAGTGATTTATGGTTCCCTGAACACATTTAAATAGAAAAAACCCAAAAAAGTACCTCTAATTCAAGGGTGCAGAGAACGACGCGTTCCGCCAATTCCTCTAGAGAAGCACTGGGAACAAATAGTTCCCCACGGCCTCAGCACGATCCTAATACACGAGCTCACACAGGGTAGTACTTGGCTCCATGAAGTCTCCAGGGCCCAATACCGCAGAGCCGATGCTGGTATCTGTTTGCAACACCCAAATATTTGAGTCCGGAACAAGAGCCTTTTAGGATTATAGGCTGGCACCATGATGCCAGCCCCAGGGAAATCAATCCTCCCCCTCCAAGATGTCTGTATCCATGCAGTGGAATATTCCCCGTGTATTCCTTACTGTAATAACCTATTTGGCTGGGAGATGTCGCCACCTGCTGGCCAGAAGGAGATACTGCAGGTCAGGTCTCCGTGCAGGATCTGCTGGACAGATGCCCGTTGCACATTCTCCGGCCGGTTTCAGAAAGTGTCAGCACGCCGGGCATCGTGCCCACACTGCTAAAACTTATGGGGCAAGAAATGACACCTCTCACACGCCTGATTCGGCCCCCAGATTGCGAGTGTCTCCTTCACTTTAGTAAACACCCTGCGCTCGGTGATCCGGTGATTCCTGCAGCTGTCTGGTTCCAGTGTTTGCCTCAAACAATGTGACATGCAAAAACCTAAAGGGCAAATGTATATATATATATATTCTGTAATGAATCCCCGCAAGTTGCTTTGTCAGACACCCATTCAAACTTCAGGTTCCTCAGCATTTCTTATAATCACGCAGTGTAGGGGCTTGAACGCCCAGCGACAGCATAGACCGTCACGCACTAAGCTCCCCAGTCTGAGCTGCGGAGTGCTTGGAAATCATACGTATCGCTGTTGCAGCTGTAGCGCACGCCAGGTGGAGCAGCAGCCGCCAAATACAGTGTTACTGTAACACATGAAGTATAACCGTCACATAATCTCAAATGTTCAGGATATGGGAGATAGTCCCGCTCTGGGTACAAATATCGCAATCTGCACAGAGTTCCTTTTTTTCCTTTTCATTGTCTGCCGACACATTTTTATCAAAACAAAAAAATGTAAGGTTTTGATTTTTACCATTTTTTTAAAAATGATAAATAACTGGATATAAATGCAAAGTGACCATAAATATAAAGCTGTATCTGTCCTTTAAGAAACGGTATATAACATGTGGGGGTGCACTGAATAAAAAGAGCGGAAAATCAACAGGTACAAAGCAAAAACGGCAAACTCGCCGTCACTGTGCTCCTGAACACGCAGCAAGGGTAGAAAGCCTAAAGGGTTAATGAACCTTGATGGTTCCAGTGTCTTCTTTATTTGTATCCAGTCTTTTCTTTCCTGTGTCTGTAACCAGTGCAGGATTCAATGTTGCACCGTTGAAAAGGAGTTTTAAAAAAGAACACATATATGTCTTGATTCTGGGCTCCCGGAGCAGCTCGGCCGGGTTCGGGCACTAGGGGGCTGCCGAGCAGAGGTCTGGCGGTCTGTCTCCCCCCTCTCCTCCTTGCTCAGAGCGGTTGATGGTGAGTTGCATCAGCCTGAGTTCATAGATGTGGCATTTCCTGCCAGGGCCTCTCTCTCTGAGCCTGGGCTTTATCCACGGCCCCGGGAGGACAGTTTCCCAGACGCCCCCCCTCTCTTAATGCCTATGCGTTGTCTGGCGCTCAGGTGGAGGAAATCTGTGTTAAACGACATGCTGTGCTTTCCCACCAGGTACAGGGCAACACGAACCCCGGGGGCTGGGTCAATTATGTATAAAGCGCCAACATAGCCAGCGGCGCTGCACAATTGGTAGGAGAAAACAAACAAAAAATTAACACATTTATTTTATTTTTATTTATTTAAAAATAAAATAAATTTGTGTTAATTTTATGTTTGTTTTCTCCTACCAATTGTGCAGCGCCGCTGGCTATGTTGGCGCTTTATACATAATTGATCCAGCCCCCGGGGTTTGTGACATGCAGCGAATAATAGGAAAAAGAGAACATGCCCCAGTCTCACCCTCTGGCTTCTCTTTCTTTCCCCCGTCTCGCCCTCTGGCTTCTCTTTTTTCCCCCGTCTCGCCCTCTGGCTTCTCTTCCTTTCCCCCGTCTCGCCCTCTGGCTTCTCTTCCTTTCCCCCGTCTCGCCCTCTGGCTTCTCTTCCTTTCCCCCGTCTCGCCCTCTGGCTTCTTTTCCTTTCCCCGTCTCGCCCTCTGGCTTCTCTTCCTTTCTCCCTGTCTCGCCCTCTGGCTTCTCTTCCTTTCCCCCGTCTCGCCCTCTGGCTTCTCTTCCTTTCCCCTGTCTCACCGTCTGACTTCTCTTCCTTTCCCCCGTCTCGCCCTCTGGCTTCTCTTCCTTTCCCCCGTCTCGCCCTCTGGCTTCTCTTCCTTCCCCCGTCTCACCCTCTAGCTTCTCTTCCTTTCCCCCGTCTCGCCCTCTGGCTTCTCTTCCTTTCCCCCGTCTCGCCCTCTGGCTTCTTTTCCTTTCCCCCGTCTCGCCCTCTGGCTTCTCTTCCTTTCCCCCGTCTCACCGTCTGGCTTCTCTTCCTTTCCCCCGTCTCGCCCTCTGGCTTCTTTTCCTTTCCCCCGTCTCGCCCTCTGGCTTCTCTTCCTTTCCCCCGTCTCGCCCTCTGGCTTCTCTTCCTTTCCCCCGTCTCGCCCTCTGGCTTCTCTTCCTTTCCCCTGTCTCGCCCTCTGGCTTCTCTTCCTTTCCCCCGTCTCGCCCTCTGGCTTCTTTCCTTTCCCCGTCTCGCTCTCTGGCTTCTCTTCCTTTCCCCCGTCTCGCCCTCTAGCTTCTCTTCCTTCCCCCGTCTCGCCCTCTGGCTTCTCTTCCTTTCCCCCGTCTCGCCCTCTGGCTTCTTTTCCTTTCCCCCGTCTCGCCCTCTGGCTTCTTTCCTTTCCCCCGTCTTGCCCTCTGGCTTCTCTTCCTTTCCCCCGTCTCACCGTCTGGCTTCTCTTCCTTTCCCCCGTCTCACCGTCTGGCTTCTCTTCCTTTCCCCGTCTCGCCCTCCTGGCTTCTTTTCCTTTCCCCCGTCTCGCCCTCTGGCTTCTCTTCCTTCCCCCCGTCTGTCGCTCTCCTTTCCCTTCTGTCTCGCCCCTGGCTTCTCTTCCTTTCCCCCGTCTCGCCCTCTTGGCTTCTTCCTTCCCCCGTCTCGCCCTCTGGCTTCTCTTCCTTTCCCCGTCTCGCCCTTAGCTTCTCTTCCTTTCCCCCGTTCTCGCCCTCTGGCTTCTCTTCCTTTCCCCCCGTCTGGCTTCTCTTCCTTTCCCCGTCTCGCCCTCTGGCTTCTCTTCCTTTCCCCGTCTCGCCCTCTAGCTTATCTTTTCCCGTCTCATCTTCTCTTCTTTCCCCCGTCTCCCGTCTGGCTTCTCTTCTCCCTCTCTCGCCCCTTGCTTCTCTTCCTTTCCCCCGTCTCGCCCTCTGGCTTCTTTTCCTTTCCCCCGTCTCGCCCTCTGGCTTCTCTTCCTTTCCCCCGTCTCGCCCTCTGGCTTCTCTTCCTTTCCCCCGTCTCACCGTCTGGCTTCTCTTCCTTCCCCCGTCTCGCCCTCTGGCTTCTCTTCCCTTCCCCCGTCTCGCCCTCTGGCTTCTCTTCCTTTCCCCCGTCTCGCCCTCTGGCTTCTTCTTCCTTCCCCCGTCTCGCCCTCTGGCTTCTCTTCCTTTTCCCCCTCTGTCTTCCCCCGTCTGGCTCTCTCTTTCCTTTCCCCGTTTCTCCCTTCTCCGTCTGGCTCTTCTCCTTCCCCCGTCTCGCCCTCTGGCTTCTTCTTCCCTATCCCCCGTCTTCGCCTCTCGGCTTCTTCCTCTTTCCTTTCCCCCGTCTCGCCCTCTGGCTTCTCTTCTTTTCCCCCGTCTCGCCCTCTGGCTTCTCTTCCTTTCCCCCGTCTCGCCCTCTGGCTTCTCTTCCTTTTCCCCCGTCTCACCGTCTGGCTTCTCTTCCTTTCCCCGTCTCGCCCTCTGGCTTCTCTTCCTTTCCCCGTCTCACCGTCTGGCTTCTCTTCCTTCCCCCGTCTCGCCCTCTGGCTTCTCTTCCTTCCCCCGTCTCGCCCTCTGGCTTCTCTTCCTTTCCCCCGTCTCTCGCCCCTGGCTTCTCTTCCTTTCCCCCGTCTCACCGCCTCTGGCTTCTCTTCCTTTCCCCCGTCTCGCCCTCTGGCTTCTCTTCCTTTCCCCGTCTCACCGTCTGGCTTCTCTTCCTTTCCCCCGTCTCGCCCTCTGGCTTCTCTTCCTTTCCCCCGTCTCGCCCTCTGGCTTCTCTTCCTTTCCCCCGTCTCGCCCTCTGGCTTCTTCTTCCTTTCCCCCGTCTCACCGTCTGGCTTCTCTTCTTTTCCCCCGTCTCACCCTCTGGCTTATTTTCCTTTCTCCCCGTCTCACCCTCTGGCTTCTTTTCCTTTCCCCGTCTCGCCCTCTGGCTTCTCTTCCTTTCCCCGTCTCGCCCTCTGGCTTCTCTTCCTTTCCCCGTCTCGCCCTCTCGCTTCTCTTCCTTTCCCCCGTCTCGCCCTCTGGCTTCTTTTCCTTTCCCCCGTCTCGCCCTCTGGCTTCTCTTCCTTTCCCCCGTCTCGCCCTCTGGCTTATTTTCCTTTCTCCCCATCTCGCCCTCTGGCTTATTTTCCTTTCTCCCCATCTCGCCCTCTGGCTTATTTTCCTTTCTCCCGTCTCGCCCTCTGGCTTCTCTTCCTTTCCCCCGTCTCGCCCTCTGGCTTATTTTCCTTTCTCCCGTCTCGCCCTCTGGCTTATTTTCCTTTCTCCCGTCTCGCCCTCTGGCTTCTCTTCCTTTCCCCGTCTCGCCCTCTGGCTTCTTTTCCTTTCTCCCGTCTCGCCCTCTGGCTTCTCTTCCTTTCCCCGTCTCGCCCTCTGGCTTATTTTCCTTTCTCCCCATCTCGCCCTCTGGCTTATTTTCCTTTCTCCCCGTCTCACCCTCTGGCTTCTTTTCCTTTCTCCCGTCTCGCCCTCTGGCTTCTCTTCCTTTCCCCCGTCTCGCCCTCTGGCTTATTTTCCTTTCTCCCGTCTCGCCCTCTGGCTTCTCTTCCTTTCCCCGTCTCGCCCTCTGGCTTCTTTTCCTTTCCCCGTCTCGCCCTCTGGCTTATTTTCTTTTCTCCCCGTCTCGCCCTCTGGCTTCTCCTTTTCCCCCTTCTCTGCGTATACAAATTTTCTGATGCCCCCCCCATGTCTATGTGTATACAGATTTTGTTTTGATGGATTCAGCCCCCGCGGTGTCTCAGGTCGCACCGGAGCCCTGGGCCTGAAGCTTGCAGTCTTCTTGGCAGATTCTTTGTGTCTTTAATGCCTCTTTCTTTGCACGTTTGATTGATGCCCCCCCTCTTTCTATGCACGTTTGATTGATGCCCCCCCTCTTCTATGCACGTTTGATTGATGCCCCCCCTCTTTCTTTGCACGTTTGATTGATGCCCCCCCTCTTTCTTTGCGCGTTTGATTGATGCCCCCCTCTTTCTTTGCGCGTTTGATTGATGTCCCCCCTCTTTCTCCCTCCTCTCCGTTTCCCCAGCCCTCTATCTCCTGGGCGCAGTTGCGCGTTGGGAGGAAGTTGGTCAGGAGACGCAGGATGTGACTGCTTTCCTGTTAGTGACAGATGCAGACTGCGAGCTGGACGTCTCATCAGAGCCGCTCGGTGACATTCAGCGCGCTTATCTTTTCCTGCACACTCACCGTTTCCCAGGAATCTGCCCCAATTACATGTGCTGACACATTTAACATATATGTAGAATCTGCGTTACATACATACGCACATTGTGTGTGTGTGTACATATATATACACACACACACACACACACACACACACACTGTAGGACAGGGGTTCAGCCAACTTGGCAATCCAGAGGTTTTGAACTACATTTCCAATGATGCTCAGTCAACCTAATGAGTGGCCCAGGATCATGGGAGATGTAGTTCCAAAACATCCTGAGGGATGAGGTTGCAGGCAGCCCCCCTGCTGGACACCCTCAGATACATATCGTGTTTGTGTAAGGATCGACACTGTCTGAGTCTGTCCTGATGACGCACAGATCCCCTAAATTATGTGAACCCAGCCTCCCAGAGCCTGTCCTGATAATGCACAGTCAGATGCAGTAAATGATGCGAGCCTGTCCTGTTTGAGCCGGTCCTGATAACGCACAGTCAGATGCAGTAAATGATGCGAGCCTGTCCTGTTTGAGCCGGTCCTGATAACGCACAGTCAGATGCAGTAAATGATGCGAGCCTGTCCTGTTTGTGCATTATCAGGACCGGCTCAAACAGGACAGGCTCGCATCATTTACTGCATCTGACTGTGCATTATCAGGATCGGCTCAGTCAGATGCAGTAAATGATGCGAGCCTGTCCTGTTGAGCCAGTCCTGATAACGCACAGTCAGATGCAGTAAATGATGTGAGCCTGTCCTGTTTGAACCGGTCCTGATAACGCACAGTCAGATGCAGTAAATGATGCGAGCCTGTCCTGTTTGTGCATTATCAGGACCGGCTCAAACAGGACAGGCTCGCATCATTTACTGCATCTGACTGTGCATTATCAGGACCGGCTCAGTCAGATGCAGTAAATGATGCGAGCCTGTCCTGGTTGAGCCAGTCCTGATAACGCACAGTCAGATGCAGTAAACGATGTGAGCCTGTCCTGTTTGAGCCGGTCCTGATAACGCACAGTCAGATGCAGTAAATGATGCGAGCCTGTCCTATTTGAGCCGGTCCTGATAGTGCAGTGCATTAGGCCAGGCTCAGGCAGGGCTGGTTTGTCTGATGCCCCCCTGCATTAGGTTTCAGGGTCTGTGGGGGGTTAATTTTTGGGGGATTCCGCTTTATTCCCAGATATATACAGACTGGATTTTGTGTCGCTGTGCATTCATTCAGCTCCAGATTATTAATAGTGCGGTGTGATTACCGGGAGGCGGGAGAGAAGAACGCGCTGTATCCAGGATAACGAGATGGGGAGCCTGTGGTAACCCTTTCTATACCAGGTCACACAGCATTTAACCCCTTTTTAGCGTCATTTGTGGACTCTGCTCACTCCAAAGGGTTAAAGCTCTGCAGGGTCCTGTCTGCTTTGAATAGGTAAATGAGAATTTGCATGTGGAAATCTGCTCTCTCCTACAATCTTATGGTTGCAGTATGGTGCTGTGCAGTGTATGGGTGAGGGATGGAGCTGCCCACGATGCAGTATATGGGTGAGGGATGGAGCTGCGCACCGGTGCAGTGTATGGGTGAAGGATGGAGCTGCGCACCGGTGCAGTGTATGGGTGAAGGATGGAGCTGCGCACCGGTGCAGTGTATGGGTGAAGGATGGAGCTGCACACCAGTGCAGTGTATGGGTGAGGGATGGAGCTGCGCACCGGTGCAGTGTATGGGTGAGGGATGGAGCTGCGCACGGTGCAGTGTATGGATGAGGGATGGAGCTGCGCACGATGCAGTGTATGGGTGAGGGATGGAGCTGCACACAATGCAGTACATGGGTGAGGGATGGAGCTGCACACCGGTGCAGTGTATGGGTGAGGGATGGCGCTGCACACGATGCAGTATATGGGTGAGGGATGGCGCTGCGCACCGGTGCAGTGTATGGGTGAGGGATGGCGCTACGCACCGGTGCAGTGTATGGGTGAGGGATGGAGCTGGCACGATACAGTGTATGGGTGAGGGATGGAGCTGCACAGTGGTGCAGTGTATGGATTAGGGATGGAGCTGCGCACGATACAGTGTATGGGTGAGGGATGGAGCTGCACACCGGACAGGGGCGGGCTGACCCATTGGGCACTCCGGGTTTGCCCGAGAGCCTGCGGGTCAGTGGGGGCCCGGTTCTGTAAGGGGCGTTACGTTCCGACCACGGTGGCGCACTAACAAACTGCCTTGTTGGCGGCGCTCCAGCGTGCCTTCCTGGGCCCCACGTGCACCCTGCATTGATGTGCGCGCCTCACGTGGGGGGCGGCGTCAATGCAGGGTGCACGTGGGGCCCAGGAAGGCACGCTTGAGTGCCGCCGACGAGGCGGTTTGTTAATGCACTGCCGTGGTTGGAACGCAACGGCCTTTACAAAAACCGGGCCCCTGAGCTGCTGGGGTCATTATATATCCATGTGTGAGCTACTGGGGGCAGTATATATCCATGTGCGAGCTACTGGGGGCAGTATATATCCATGTGTGAGCTACTGGGGGCAGTATATATCAATATGTGAGCTGCTGGGGGAAATATATATCCATGTGTGAGCTGCTGGGGGCAGTATATGTCAATGTGTGAGCTGCTGGGGCAATATATATATCCATGTGTGAGGTGCTGGGGCAGTATATATCAATGTGTGAGCTACTGGGGGCAGTATATATCAATGTGTGAGCTACTGGCGGCAGTATATATCAATGTGTGAGCTACTGGGGGCAGTATATATCAATGTGTGAGCTACTGGGGCAGTATATATCAATGTGTGAGCTACTGGGGCAGTATATATCCATGTGTGAGCTGCTGGGGCAGTATATATCCATGTGTGAGCTGCTGGGGGCAGTATATATCCATGTGTGAGCTGCTGGGGGCAGTATATATCAATGTGTGAGCTACTGGGGGCAGTATATACCCATGTGTGAGCTGCTGGGGGCAATATATACCCATGTGTGAGCTGCTGGGGGCATGTGGGTTGTGCGTTGTATGGGAGGGGTATATGGGTGTGGCCTGCTGTGTAGGCGTGGTACAAGGGGCCCCACTAACTTCTTTTGCCCGGGGCCCCATTACTTGTCAGTCCGCCCCTGACACCGGTGCAGTGTATGGGTGAGGGATGGAGCTGCACAGCGGTGTGGTGTATGGGTGAGGGATGGAGCTGCACAGTGGTGTGGTGTATGGGTGAGGGATGGAGCTGCACAGTGGTGCGGTATGGGTGAGGGATGGCGCTGCACAGTGGTGCGGTGTATGGGTGAGGGATGGCGCTGCACAGTGGTGCGGTGTATGGGTGAGGGATGGCGCTGCACAGTGGTGTGGTGTATGGGTGAGGGATGGAGCTGCACAGTGGTGCGGTATGGGTGAGGATGGCGCTGCACAGTGGTGCGGTGTATGGGTGAGGGATGGCGCTGCACAGTGGTGCGGTGTATGGGTGAGGGATGGCGCTGCACAGTGGTGTGGTGTATGGGTAAGGGATGGCGCTGCACAGTGGTGCGGTGTATGGGTGAGGGATGGCGCTGCACATTGGTACAGTTCCGTCATGTGGTGTAATGTGGTTGAGTAAATCCTCACAGGCCCCGGGGAGTCTTTCTAAGTAATTGCTGATATAATGGACCAATAAATAAATAATCTGATTATCATAACGCTGTGCACTTTAACCTCTTCCACGGATTCTTCCCATCCTTCTCCCTCTCTGTATTCCCGCCGTCTATTTCCCCTCTTGCAGCATCACTCGTGTGCATCTCATTCTCCCCAAAATATCCCTACCCTCCTCTCCTCTCTCTTCTTCCCCGTCATCCCTCTCTCCAAACCCCCCCCCATGCTTTCTGCTCCCCTTGGCTCATCTTTATTTGTCCCCTCCTCTCCTTCTGTTTCTACCTGTTACCCACATCCTCCGGTTGCCATGGAATTCACAAATAAAGTGTTATTCTGAGGCCTGTGTGACTTAACATGAGGGGGAGGAGGGGCGGCTCCTGCAAAGATTGGGGACGTCAGGGTATATCAGGGCACACACCTTGTAGTATCGCTAGGGATTGTCTGCAACGCCGTGCCATAAAATGTCCACAACCAGAGATATAGAAAGGGTAGTAGATACATGGAATATCCTCCCAGTGGGAGCAGTAACAGTGATATAGAAAGGGTAGTAGATACATGGAATAGCCTCCCAGTGGGAGCAGTAACAGTGATATAGAAAGGGTAGTAGATACATGGAATAGCCTCCCAGTGGGAGCAGTAACAGTGATATAGAAAGGGTAGTAGATACATGGAATATCCTCCCAATGGGAGCAGTAACAGTGATATAGAAAGGGTAGTAGATACATGGAATAGCCTCCCAGTGGGAGTAGTTACAGTGATATAGAAAGGGTAGTAGATACATGGAATATCCTCCCAGTGGGAGCAGTAACAGTGATATAGAAAGGGTAGTAGATACAAGGAATAGTCTCCCAGTGGGAGCAGTAACAGTGATATAGAAAGGGTAGTAGATACACGGAATATCCTCCCAGTGGGAGCAGTAACAGTGATATAGAAAGGGTAGTAGATACATGGAATAGCCTCCCAGTGGAGCAGTAACAGTGATATAGAAAGGGTAGTAGATACATGGAATAGCCTCCCAGTGGGAGCAGTAACAGTGATATAGAAAGGGTAGTAGATACATGGAATATCCTCCCAATGGGAGCAGTAACAGTGATATAGAAAGGGTAGTAGATACATGGAATAGCCTCCCAGTGGGAGTAGTTACAGTGATATAGAAAGGGTAGTAGATACATGGAATATCCTCCCAGTGGGAGCAGTAACAGTGATATAGAAAGGGTAGTAGATACAAGGAATAGTCTCCCAGTGGGAGCAGTAACAGTGATATAGAAAGGGTAGTAGATACACGGAATATCCTCCCAGTGGGAGCAGTAACAGTGATATAGAAAGGGTAGTAGATACATGGAATAGCCTCCCAGTGGGAGCAGTAACAGTGATATAGAAAGGGTAGTAGATACATGGAATATCCTCCCAGTGAGAGCAGTAACAGTGATATAGAAAGGGTAGTAGATACATGGAATAGCCTCCCAGTGGAAGCAGTAACAGTGATATAGAAAGGGTAGTAGATACATGGAATAACCTCCCAGTGGGAGCAGTAACAGTGATATAGAAAGGGTAGTAGATACATGGAATAGCCTCCCAGTGGGAGCAGTAACAGTGATATAGAAAGGGTAGTAGATACATGGAATATCCTCCCAGTGAGAGCAGTAACAGTGATATAGAAAGGGTAGTAGATACATGGAATAGCCTCCCAGTGGGAGCAGTAACAGTGATATAGAAAGGGTAGTAGATACATGGAATAGCCTCCCAGTGGGAGCAGTAACAGTGATATAGAAAGGGTATTAGATACATGGAATAGCCTCCCAGTGGGAGCAGTAACAGTGATATAGAAAGGGTATTAGATACTGCTCCCACTGGGAGGATATTCCATGTAACAGTGATATAGAAAGGGTAGTAGATACATGGAATAGCCTCCCAGTGGGAGCAGTAACAGTGATATAGAAAGGGTAGTAGATACATGGAATAGCCTCCCAGTGGGGGCAGTAACAGTGATATAGAAAGGGTAGTAGATACATGGAATAGCCTCCCAGTGGGAGCAGTAACAGTGATATAGAAAGGGTAGTAGATACATGGAATAGCCTCCCAGTGGGAGCAGTAACGGTGATATAGAAAGGGTAGTAGATACATGGAATAACCTCCCAGTGGGAGCAGTAACAGTGATATAGAAAGGGTAGTAGATACATGGAATAGCCTCCCAGTGGGAGCAGTAACAGTGATATAGAAAGGGTAGTAGATACATGGAATATCCTCCCAGTGAGAGCAGTAACAGTGATATAGAAAGGGTAGTAGATACATGGAATAACCTCCCAGTGGGAGCAGTTACAGTGATATAGAAAGGGTAGTAGATACATGGAATATCCTCCCAGTGAGAGCAGTAACAGTGATATAGAAAGGGTAGTAGATACATGGAATAGCCTCCCAGTGGGAGCAGTAACAGTGAAATAGAAAGGGTAGTAGATACATGGAATAGCCTCCCAGTGGGAGCAGTAACAGTGATATAGAAAGGGTAGTAGATACATGGAATAACCTCCCAGTGGGAGCAGTAACGGTGATATAGAAAGGGTAGTAGATACATGGAATATCCTCCCAGTGGGAGCAGTAACAGTGATATAGAAAGGGTAGTAGATACATGGAATAGCCTCCCAGTGGGAGCAGTAACAGTGATATAGAAAGGGTAGTAGATACATGGAATAGCCTCCCAGTGGGAGCAGTAACAGTGATATAGAAAGGGTAGTAGATACATGGAATATCCTCCCAGTGGGAGCAGTAACAGTGATATAGAAAGGGTAGCAGATACATGGAATAACCTCCCAGTGAGAGCAGTAACAGTGATATAGAAAGGGTATTAGATACATGGAATAACCTCCCAGTGAGAGCAGTAACAGTGATATAGAAAGGGTAGTAGATACATGGAATAGCCTCCCAGTGGGAGCAGTAACAGTGATATAGAAAGGGTAGTAGATACATGGAATAGCCTCCCAGTGGGAGCAGTAACTGTGATATAGAAAGGGTAGTAGATACATGGAATAGCCTCCCAGTGGGGGCAGTAACAGTGATATAGAAAGGGTAGCAGATACATGGAATATCCTCCCAGTGGGAGCAGTAACAGTGATATAGAAAGGGTAGCAGATACATGGAATAACCTCCCAGTGAGAGCAGTAACAGTGATATAGAAAGGGTAGTAGATACATGGAATAGCCTCCCAGTGGGAGCAGTAACAGTGATATAGAAAGGGTAGTAGATACATGGAATAGCCTCCCAGTGGGAGCAGTTGTATAGTAGGCGTCACATGATGTCCCTGTGTGACAGTCACACAGCATTTTCATTTGTATGCTGGATGCTTGCATTTCGCATCACTGTTGGAGTGCAAGCTCTTCAGGCTAGCTGAGTCAGTGATGTAATTTCCGCCCAGTGCCAGGCAGTGATAGACCTGGTTCTGCGCGCTCGGCTGTCTCGGTCGTGGGTGGGAGTGCAGTGTTTCGCTTCCTATAATTAGGCGATGCACAGACTGGTGATGTCATGTTCTCTGACTCGGGGAAAGTGCATACGTTTGTGTTCCCGGGCGGTGCACATCGGCTCCAGAGCAATCATCGCCTCCTGTACGGTGCGGGGGATTCGCCAGCAGAAAAGCCCTCTCTGACTTTAATATATCCAGTAAATCGTACATGTTACTACACAACGTGTCTCAGCTCCATCACGCAAGAACTCGCATACACAATCCCAACTAGACTGCAAGCTCCTGGGCCTTTATATTGTGTAGTGCAGCATCTGTGTCATATCCACAGGCACTGGTTGTATACTTGAAGGCAAGCCGGAGTGTGTGCGCAGGGTCTGCCACCTGATGGCCGCTATCTTGCAGCTCTCTCTCGTGCCTACACTCTGCAAGCTCACTGTCTTCCCGTGGTAATTATGGATTTGAGTGACGGCACAGCCGGGCCTGATCCTCCATGCTGTGACTGAATGTTCGGCTATCAGATAGGGCAAACATACTGTCAACACAAACCAGCATCCTCCATCCAGAACTGCCTGCTGGTGGGCAGCCTGGTGTGCTTCCCCCTCAGAAGGCGCCCCCCGAGCCTCCATGGTCCTCATTGTACCTTTCCTGTTCCATCTTCCCACACAGCCGTGGCTATTCTCCTCACCTCTGTGTATCACCCCTCTTCCCTTAGATTGTAAGCTCTTGAGCAGAGTCCTCTTTTCCCATTGTTCTGGGTGTGTCTAACCCAGGGCTCAAAATTTCCACTCGCCTACTCGCATTTGGCGAGTGGAAATTAAGTGAGGGCACACACAGGCAGCACAAAAAATTATTTTGTGCTGCGTATTCTAGTGGTGCCACTGTGCAGCCCCTCCTTCCCCAGGCTCCTCCTCGCTCTGCTCACACTGGGGTCTGATGTCTGGGTGTACATGTATCTGGAGTCTGATGTCTGGGTATACAGGTATCTGGAGTCTGATGTCTGGGTATACATGTATCTGGAGTATGATGTCTGGGTATACATGTATCTGGAGTATGATGTCTGGGTATACATGTATCTGGAGTCTGATGTCTGGGTATACATGTATCTGGAGTCTGATGTCTGGGTATACATGTATCTGGAGTCTGATGTCTGGGTATACATGTATCTGGGGTCTGATGTCTGGGTATACATGTATCTGGGGTCTGATGTCTGGGTATACATGTATCTGGGGTCTGATGTCTGGGTATACATGTATCTGGGGTCTGATGTCTGGGTATACATGTATCTGGAGTCTGATGTCTGGGTATACATGTATCTGGGGTCTGATGTCTGGGTATACATGTATCTGGAGTCTGATGTCTGGGTATACATGTATCTGGGATCTGATGTCTGGGTATACATGTATCTGGGGTCTGATGTCTGGGTATACATGTATCTGGAGTCTGATGTCTGGGTATACATGTATCTGGGGTCTGATGTCTGGGTATTAATGTTACTTTGTAACTTTATTCTAAATAAAACCTTTGACAGTGTAATTTCATAAGATAATTTAAGGGTGTGTGTGTAGGGGCAGAGTTAAGGGCTGGGTAGGGGTTAGGTGGAGCAACTGGTGATGAGTAACTCTAATGGCCTGGTTAGTAGCTTGGGACTTGAAATTTTGAGCCCTGGTCTAACCTGTTAGTATATTTGGTTGTTTTGTCCTACCCATTGTGCAGCGCTACATATTTTGGCAACGCTTTAACAACACCCAGGGGCCTGAAGCAGTGTATCACCTGCCGGCTGGACCTAATGGGATTTGAGATCTACAGCAGCACCCCTGCCAGCTGTTGACCGACTTTGCTGTTACTGGCTGGATGGCAGCTGGCCGTGTCCTCCCCACAAAGTCCCTGGCTCTCCTTGACGTGCCCTTTAGCCCCCACCCCATGATGTTTACACAGCTGGGCTGACGGCGGAGAGGGAGAGTTAAAGGGCCCTTTTGGGAGTGTAGAGATGGTGCCCATGTGCCCTCTGCGAGTGGCGGGGAGGAGAGGGTGTGATCTCCTGCTCTGGCGTTTCGCATAGAAATATATATATATTTATCTCAATGTGTTTTATTTATAAATATCCCCCCCCCCGGGCGTACAGAAAGCCCTGGAAGACATCTTGCCGTTAATAAGCGCCTTTTGTTTCCCCAAACACTCGCACACTGCCTCGTGGGCTTATTGTGAAAAGCAGAGGATTCTGGGTAAATAACATTCCTTTTTTTGTAAACAAGCTAAATTTACAAAACAAATGTAAAATCTATTAACGTCCATGGAGTATTGAGTTTACTCTGTGGATACGTGTCCTGGGAGTAGCTCGTGTCCTGGAAGTAGCTCGTGTCCTGGGAGTAGCTCGTGTCCTGGGAGTAGCTCGGGTTGTGGAAGTAGCTTGTGTCATGGGAGTAGCTTGTGTCCTGGGAGTAGCTTGCGTCCTGGGAGTAGCTCGCGTCCTGGGAGTAGCTCGGGTTGTGGAAGTAGCTTGTGTCATGGGAGTAGCTTGTGTCATGGGAGTAGCTTGTGTCATGGGAGTAGCTTGTGTCCTGGGAGTAGCTTGTGTCCTGGGAGTAGCATGCGTCCTGGGAGTAGCTCGGGGTGTGGAAGTAGCTTGTGTCCTGGGAGTAGCTCGTGTCCTGGGAGTAGCTCGTGTCCTGGGAGTAGTTCGTGTCCTGGGAGTAGCTCAGGGTGTGGAAGTAGCTTGTGTCCTGGGAGTAGCTTGTGTCCTGGGAGTAGCTTGTGTCCTGGGAGTAGCTCGTGTCCTGAGAGTAGCTTGTGTCATGGGAGTAGCTCGTCCTGGGAGTAGCTTGTGTCTTGGGAGTAGCTCGTGTCGTGGGAGTAGCTTGTGTCGTGGGAGTAGCTCGTGTCCTGGGAGTAGCTCGTGTCCTGGGAGTAGCTCGTGTCCTGGGAGTAGCTCGTGTCCTGGGAGTAGCTTGTGTCTTGGGAGTAGCTCGGGTTGTGGAAGTAGCTCATGTGTTCCTCTTCCTTATTTTTTTTTGCAGAGCTTTATTGAGATATTGTGTAATGAACAAATATGTATCCGACACACCACTGACCCAGGCGAATGGGTCCAAGAAAATATGATTTCAGATAATATTGGCAACCTCCATGCCTGCCAATGTTTTGTGACTACATTTCCCATGATGCTTGGGTTCCCCACAGAGCAGGACACATTAGTTCTAAATCCTGCATGATCCCATGGGTGCTGATGTCTCCACTTGGTTGTCCAGCAGGGCTAGCACGGCTAAATCTCGGCAACCAAGGGATTTCAGATCTACGTCTGGGCATTAAGGGACAAGTAGTCCTTCACGTCTGGGGGGGCCTTGGTTACCCCCACCTCTGATGGAGAGAAGTTAACAAAGAAACCCAAACTCCCGTGCTTTCGTTCATTGTAATAATGTGTGTTTTTAAAGAGTAGTCATCCACCTGGGTTCAGGGTGTATTATCAAATCTTAGGGTCCCCAGGCAATACATCATGGGGGCTCCCCCAATTGTGCCAGCGCACATGCAGGCCACACTCATACAAGCCCCGCCCACATGCAGGTCACACTTATACAAGCTCTGCCCACATGCAGGCCACACTCTCATACAAGTGCCGCCCACATGCAGGTCACACTCTCATACAAGCGCCGCCCACATGCAGGTCACACTCTCCTACAAGCGCCGCCCACATGCAGGTCACACTCTCATACAAGCGCCGCCCACATGCAGGTCACACTCTCATACAAGAGCCGCCCACATGCAGGCCACATTATCATACAAGCCCCGCCCACATACAGGTCACACTCTCATACAAGAGCTGCCCACATGCAGGTCACATTCTCATACAAGCGCCGCCCACATGCAGGTCACACTCTCATACAAGCGCCGCCCACATACAGGCCACACTCTCATACAAGCGCCGCCCACATGCAGGTCACACTCTCATACAAGAGCCGCCCACATGTAGGTCACACTCTCATACAAGCGCCGCCCACATGCAGGTCACACTCTCATACAAGCGCCACCCACATGCAGGTCACACTCTCATACAAGAGCCGCCCACATGTAGGTCACACTCTCATACAAGCGCCTCCCACATGCAGGTCACACTCTCATACAAGCGCTGCCCACATGCAGGTCACACTCTCATACAAGAGCCGCCCACATGTAGGTCACACTCTCATACAAGCGCCACCCACATGCAGGTCACACTCTCATACAAGCGCCGCCCACATGCAGACCACACTCTCATACAAGCGCCGCCCACATGCAGGTCACACTCTCATACAAGCGCTGCCCACATGCAGGCCACACTCTCATACAAGCCCCGCCCACATGCAGGTCACACTCTCATACAAGCCCCGCCCACATGCAGGCCACACTCTCATACAAGCCCCACCCACATGTAGGTCACACTCTCATACAAGAGCCGCCCACATGCAGGTCACACTCTCATACAAGCGCTGCCCACATGCAGGCCACACTCTCATACAAGCCCCGCCCACATGCAGGTCACACTCTCATACAAGCCCTGCCCACATGCAGGCCACACTCTCATACAAGCCCCACCCACATGTAGGTCACACTCTCATACAAGAGCCGCCCACATGTAGGTCACACTCTCATACAAGCGCTGCCCACATGCAGGCCACACTCTCATACAAGCCCCGCCCACATGTAGGTCACACTCTCATACAAGCGCCGCCCACATGCAGGTCACACTCTCATACAAGCGCTGCTCACATGCAGGCCACACTCTCATACAAGCCCCGCCCACATGCAGGCCACACTCTCATACAAGCCCCGCCCACATACAGGTCACACTCTCATACAAGTGCCGCCCACATGCAGGTCACACTCTCATACAAGCGCTGCTCACATGCAGGCCACACTCTCATACAAGCGCCGCCCACATGCAGGTCACACTCTCATACAAGCGCCGCCCACATGCAGGCCACACTCTCATACAAGCCCCGCCCACATACAGGTCACACTCTCATACAAGCGCCGCCCACATGCAGGTCACACTCTCATACAAGAGCCGCCCACATGCAGGTCACACTCTCATACAAGAGCCGCCCACATGCAGGTCACACTCTCATACAAGAGCTGCCCACATGCAGGTCACATTCTCATACAAGCGCCGCCCACATACAGGCCACACTCTCATACAAGCGCCGCCCACATGCAGACCACACTCTCATACAAGCGCCGCCCACATGCAGGTCACACTCTCATGCAAGCGCTGCCCACATGCAGGCCACACTCTCATACAAGCCCCGCCCACATGCAGGTCACACTCTCATACAAGCCCCGCCCACATGCAGGCCACACTCTCATACAAGCCCCACCCACATGTAGGTCACACTCTCATACAAGAGCCGCCCACATGTAGGTCACACTCTCATACAAGCGCTGCCCACATGCAGGCCACACTCTCATACAAGCCCCGCCCACATGCAGGTCACACTCTCATACAAGCCCCGCCCACATGCAGGCCACACTCTCATACAAGCCCCACCCACATGTAGGTCACACTCTCATACAAGAGCCACCCACATGTAGGTCACACTCTCATACAAGCGCTGCCCACATGCAGGCCACAGTCTCATACAAGCCCCGCCCACATGTAGGTCACACTCTCATACAAGCGCTGCCCACATGTAGGTCACACTCTCATACAAGCGCTGCCCACATGCAGGCCACACTCTCATACAAGCCCCGCCCACATACAGGTCACACTCTCATACAAGCGCCGCCCACATGCAGGCCACACTCTCATACAAGCCCCACCCACATGCAGGTCACACTCTCATACAAGCCCCGCCCACATGCAGGCCACACTCTCATACAAGCCCCACCCACATGTAGGTCACACTCTCATACAAGCCCCGCCCACATGCAGGCCACACTCTCATACAAGCCCCACCCACATGCAGGTCACACTCTCATACAAGCCCCGCCCACATGCAGGCCACACTCTCATACAAGCCCCACCCACATGCAGGTCACACTCTCATACAAGCCCCGCCCACATGCAGGCCACACTCTCATACAAGCCCCACCCACATGTAGGTCACACTCTCATACAAGCGCTGCCCACATGCAGGTCACACTCTCATACAAGCGCCACCCACATGCAGGTCACACTCTCATACAAGCCCCGCCCACATGTAGGTCACACTCTCATACAAGAGCCGCCCACATGTAGGTCACACTCTCATACAAGCGCTGCCCACATGCAGGTCACACTCTCATACAAGCCCCACCCACATGTAGGTCACACTCTCATACAAGCGCCGCCCACATGTAGGTCACACTCTCATACAAGTGCTGCCCACATGCAGGCCACACTCTCATACAAGCCCCACCCACATGCAGGCCACACTATCATACAAGCGCCGCCCACATGCAGGTCACACTCTCATACAAGCGCCGCCCACATGCAGGCCACACTCTCATACAAGCCCCACCCACATGCAGGTCACACTCTCATACAAGAGCCGCTCACATGCAGGTCACACTCTCATACAAGAGCCGCCCACATGTAGGCCACACTCTCATACAAGCCCCGCCCACATACAGGTCACACTCTCATACAAGCCCCACCCACATGTAGGTCACACTCTCATACAAGCTCCGCCCACATGTACATTGTTGTATTACAGAACTTATTTCAAAATGAAAGTATATCCGTCATTACACTGTAGCAGCTCAACCACTCAGAGCAGCTCTGGGGGCCCACTCCTAGGTGAGTGCCCTCGGGCAGTGCCCATTTGCCCTAATGGTCAGTCCACCCTGGCCGGGTTTACTCTCGGTCTGTTGCCAGGGATGATCACCACATTACCCCATGTGTCTAGGTGAGGGCTCTGCCACCTCCTGCCCGGCTCTCGTTGGCACCAGAGATGTTCCCTGCCCCCGTCTCGCTGCCTCTAGGTTCTTCTGAAGTTCGGTTAACATTTTGTCTGCACCCCCTCGTCCCCCTCTGGGATCAGCTTTGCGGTTTTGTAGGAACTCGTACTTGTTTTTAATGTGTAATTACCCACAGTTCGTTGCCTGGAAGCCAGCGCAGCGTTTTTGTTTCGCCTGTCTGGTTCCTCCATGTTTGTGCAAGGTCTCAGTGTTGATTTAAACGGCCTGTGCGAGCCCTGGCACAGACTGGACCCATTATGCCCGCCGCGGCTCCGCAATGTGACAGGGTATCAGCCGCCATGCCCTGAATAAACATGGCTTTACCTTCATGCCCTGCGTTGTACCATATCTAGATGCCAGATTCTGTGCGTTTTTATGAATATAAAGGAGCACTTTGCGATGTGGATGCAGCAGCACGGAGTTATCCGCTGGATAATGTGCCGTATTACCACCAGGAGAGCACCGTATACTATAATGTCACGCGGCGCCATCATATAAACCCAGCCAAGATAAAGAGGAGTCAATATAGAGGGGGGAAATGTCAATATGTAATCACCAAAAATAGAAGGTGAACAGACGTGTCATACGTCCAGATGATAAAAATCCCTTTTGTGTTAATGTGCATCAAAACCGAAAGGAAATAAAAAGCAAACAGTGTGTGTCATACACACAATAGGATACATTAAACCCGTTCATATCGCTCGCTGAGCCTGGCCACGCTGACGCAAATAAAAGCCGCCATCCTCTCCTGCTCTGATTAATTGCATCGTTTAAATGCTCCAATAACACTTTCCTCCGATACTGCTGAGTGTTAAGAAATAAACACACACACACACACACACACACACACACACACACACACACACACACACCCCAAGTCCGAAAAAAAATAATGTGGGAAGATTTATTTTCCCGCAGTTATTATCGGACATGTCAAATGTGGAAAAATAAACATACACCGCTCAATTCAAATATGTGACTGTGTGTGTGTGTGTGTGTGTGTGTGTTTGTGTATTTTAGCAAAAAAATATAATAAGCGACAAATATAAGATTTATCAGGGAAACTCATGAATAAAAAGTAGAATACACAGTGTATGGGAACTCTGTTCTATGTGTGTATATATATATATAATAAATCTATTACACTGGAGGGCAGCACTCTTCCTTCACTAAACATAACAGACGTGTGGTTCTTGAGGCCGGGCAGGCTTGGGGTGTGTGTATTAGGGATGCACTAAAATGTTGGCCACCAAATTTATTGGCCGAAAATGGTGTTCTAGGTTTTCGGCCAAAAGGCAGAAAAAGCCGAAACATGGGCCTAGAGGCCAGCCAACCCTCGGGCTTGCCTGAGGCCTCCCGGCCATGTTGGGCACTCGATTGCGGCCTCCGGACCCGGCTGAGCCTGGTGCTCAATTGCGGCCTCCGGACCCGGCTGAGCCTGGTGCTCGATTCAAGCCTCCGGACCCGGCTGAGCCTGGTGCTCGATTCAAGCCTCCGGACCCGGCTGAGCCTGGTGCTCGATTCAAGCCTCCGGACCCGGCTGAGCCTGGTGCTCGATTCAAGCCTCCGGACCGGCTGAGCCTGGTGCTCGATTCAGGCCTCCGGACCCGGCTGAGCCTGGTGCTCGATTCAGGACCGGCTGAGCCTGGTGCTCGATTCAGGCCTCCGGACCCGGCTGAGCCTGGTGCTCGATTCAGGACCGGCTGAGCCTGGTGCTCGATTCAGGCCTCCGGACCCGGCTGAGGCTGGTGCTCGATTCAGGCCTCCGGACCGGCTGAGCCTGGTGCTCAATTCAGGCCTCCGGACCCGGCTGAGCCTGGTGCTCGATTCAGGCCTCCGGACCCGGCTGAGCCTGGTGCTCGATTCAGGCCTCCGGACCCGGCTGAGCCTGGTGCTCGATTCAGGCCTCCGGACCCGGCTGAGCCTGGTGCTCGATTCAGGCCTCCGGACCCGGCTGAGCCTGGTGCTCGATTCAGGCCTCCGGACCCGGCTGAGCCTGGTGCTCGATTCAGGCCTCCGGACCCGGCTGAGCCTGGTGCTCGATTCAAGCCTCCGGACCCTGCTGAGCCTGGTGCTCGATTCAGGCCTCCGGACCCGGCTGAGCCTGGTGCTCGATTCAGGCCTCCGGACCCGGCTGAGCCTGGTGCTCGATTCAGGACCTCCGGACCCGGCTGAGCCTGGTGTTCAATTCAAGCCTCCGGACCCGGCTGAGCCTGGTGCTCGATTCAGGCCTCCGGACCCGGCTGAGCCTGGTGCTCGATTCAGGCCTCCGGACCCGGCTGAGCCTGGTGCTCGATTCAGGCCTCCGGACCCGGCTGAGCCTGGTGCTCGATTCAGGACCTCCGGACCCGGCTGAGCCTGGTGCTCGATTCAGGCCTCCGGACCCGGCTGAGCCTGGTGCTCGATTCAGGCCTCCGGACCCGGCTGAGCCTGGTGCTCGATTCAGGCCTCCGGACCCGGCTGAGCCTGGTGCTCGATTCAAGCCTCCGGACCCGGCTGAGCCTGGTGCTCGATTCAGGCCTCCGGACCCGGCTGAGCCTGGTGCTCGATTCAAGCCTCCGGACCCGGCTGAGCCTGGTGCTCGATTCAGGCCTCCGGACCCGGCTGAGCCTGGTGCTCGATTCAAGCCTCCGGACCCGGCTGAGCCTGGTGCTCGATTCAGGCCTCCGGACCCGGCTGAGCCTGGTGCTCGATTCAAGCCTCCGGACCCGGCTGAGCCTGGTGCTCGATTCAGGCCTCCGGACCCGGCTGAGCCTGGTGCTCGATTCAGGCCTCCGGACCCGGCTTTTTTAATTTATTTTTCTCTTTTTTCTCTTTTTTTTTTTTTTAAAAGCCATTTTTGTTTTCTTTTGTTTTTTATTTGTAAAAGACTTATTTAATGTCTTTTTATAGGCATTTTTATTATTTAGACACATTTTTATTGATTTAAGCTCCTAATAGGAGACTTTGGGTTATTTTTTTCCCAATTTATAGGAATGTGTCGATTTTGACACATCTCCAAAGATCTTTTCTGTCCTATTTTGACATATTACTTTGAATAAATCTGTGGTTATTATTGGATTGATTTTCATTTCAAATTAAGTCTAATATTAATATAATTATACAAAAACAACTATTTAGAAAAACCTTAGGGTAAAAAGTCAGATTTGGTTCTCGGCCAAACTCATCTCGCTGTTTTGGTACCAAATTTTCATTTCGATGCACCACTAGTGTCGAAGTTTGACGTATGTTGATAGGACTGGTACCAGCAGGCTCGGGTGTTTTTGTAGCCTGTCTTGTAAAGACCCGGGAGAGTTCACCGTAATCCACATTTTCTGCTCTAACCGGAGCATTTTAATGAATTAATTCCAATCTATATTAGTCCAAAAAAGTTGGAGGGGAAAAAACCCACCCTCCTTCCGCTCCTCTTTGTGTCTAATTTCAAAGGAATGCATTGTGTGCGTTTTCAGAGAGAAGTTACAGGAATGGCAGTGTCGTCGTTACAGGAGATAATAAAGATTTGGGAATTGGCATTGTTTATCCCTGCTGTGGAATTTCGAAATGTTTGTGTATGAAACATAATACAGCACTTTAGACCAAGTGCTCAGCCAGACATCCCAAGAGCTTACAATCTACGGGACAGGGGTAAGCGAAAACAAATGGGAGCAGAGGGAAGGTGAACCTGGTGGCCAGAAGAATATATTAGGGATTTCATGGGAAGGACCAGGAGCTTGGGCTGAGTAAGAGTAATTAGAGAGAGAAGTGGAGACAGCTGGAAAAGGAGAGCTGACATTAGGGACCGGGCCTGGGTGGGTGGCTTGGGACAGCAGAGGGAGAGAGATGGAGGTCAGTCTGTATGAGTGCGCTATGGAAAAAGAATAAGGTTTGGAGAAAATGCTCAGATTGGTAACCATTTACAACGTAGGTGAAGGGAGGGAGAAACAGAGGGGGTTTTTTCTAAAGAAAAATGGAGTTAATGTGGATAATGCCGCAACTATATTGTAAAAAACCTCAATGTTTTCAGGCGTTCAACTGCTCGCATCCCAATCAGAGTTTTCTTTTATCCACTCTGTGATATTCCTATCTGACACGACGTTATATAGAAATACAATGTATCCTCCTTGGAGGAAAATCAAAATGAATGCGGTGGAGCAGAAAACCCCAAACCTTGGTTAGAAGTTCATGAAAACGGTGAGGCTCGAAAATAAACCTTCCAAAATGTGTCCTTGATACAAATCTATCAGTGTGTTACTCGCTCACACAAACTGATCTCCAAGTAGGAAGAAGCCGATATATCACTCTGGTTCAGCAGGGATTGCACCAGATTGAGCCTCAACTACTCATTATTTATAGACAGCCTGCTGCTTTTATATACACACACACATACGTTATGATTATAATCTACATGATCCCTCATGGTTTTGGTTTGACGTTCAAGCCGCTCCATCAAATGGAGCAGAAAGATAGTGCGGAGAGATTGACCAAGCCCAAATGTGTCATTGCAAGGAGTAACCGCGACCTTATGATGTGAAAACCTGCCTTAGATTGTAAGCTCACGGGACGTCTGGCTGAGCATTTGAATAAAGTGCTGTATCAGCCACAATGATCATTATCCTGCGGGCAGAGTCACCTGTTCCTAATGTATCATTATTTATTAAGTGTAATTTTTGTGCTTCCCCTTTGTAAAGCGCTGCGGAATCTGTTGGCTCTATGTGAATTATTGTATCTGTCACTTGGGAAGCCATGGGGTGGACCTGTAGTCTAGATCACTGCTGGGTATAGCAGCCACGTGCCCTAGGGGTAGTGTGTCCTTGCTGGTGCTCCCTGCTGGTTCCAGTTACTATGGGCACAGAGATTTGCTCCTTTCTGGTGACAGTGTCTGAGGAGGCTGCTGGGAAATCACAACTGGTCTCTCTTCTTCCTGCCAGAATCCTATGCAGGTTACTGTAACTAGGAGCACTGCAATGCTTATCCCTTCCCCTTGATGTTACTGTATCTGAGGCCCTGGTATTCTTTCCTCCTGCTGGTTGTTCTGCCTCTTGGCACCAATATGTTGCCGTAACCGTACTAGCCATGACCATACTGAGGGTACAGAACTCAGCACACTATCACGGTCCCATACTGAGGATTCAGAGCTCAGCACACTATCACAAAAATTAGCCTCTGTAAGCCAATATGAGAAGGTTTTATTGTAAGTTGGTGCTTAATGTAGAAGAGTCAGATCTTCACGTGGACACAGTGTGACGTTCTGGGCCCCTGGCGCCCCCTCTGATACTCTGATACATGTAAGTTCTGGACTTTCATTTCATTTTTGGGATTTCGTGCCTTGGAGCCTCACCTGGACTCTCGTCAGTTCTAATTGAACTGTGTTTATAAGGAGGCATCACCCTAGGAAGGGGGCTGTCTCATTCTGATTTCATTCTGATCTCACAGCTCACTCATGCATTTCATGTCAGTCCTGGTTAGGTGCAGTTTTGCTTCTGAATCTCCTGTCTGACTTCAGGTTACTCTATAGGACTTCTTTATCAGGTTCATTCATAGCAATACCCCTGCTTAGTTCTGTTCATTTCTCTGTTCATTGTTATCTAGGTTCTTGGTTATATATATTTTTTATGTTTATCTGGTTTAGTTATTCTTTGTACTTTAGTTCAGGTATGTCTGCCTTCTTTGCTTTTTGTTTATGCCCTGCTTCTAGCCCTGTATCCTGCATTGCTTTTGTATCACTGTATTTTGGTTTATTCTTGTGTTTTTATGCTTAGAGTTTTTAGGTTCTGATCCTGGTGTTTGTTTTGTTTTTGTTCTGGATCCCTGCTGTGTATTTAGTCTGGCTTTAAATAAATTCTTGTTGCTGTTTCATGTCTGTATTCATGTGTGATCACTGCATATTTACCTCACACCCTTCTGCACCCATGCCAGGCCAGGTCCACCCTAACACACGGGTCTCGAGATTTCATCCAGGCCCCCATGTCCGTTAATCCCACTTCATTAATCCCAGCTCCCTATCCTGCATCCTCCCTCTTAATAGATCGATAAAGCATTGGCTTCCGATCAGAAGTGATCTCCCTAATGATGTTTGCTTTTCCTTTGTAAAGGATGACATATGCGCCATACATTCCTTCTTCACGGAGGAACCCCATCCATCCCGGCAGCCGGGAAATTCACAAACCCGGCTGCTGGTGGCAATGGGTGGGGTGGAGGTAACTTCTCTGCTTCACCCTGATATTTCACCAGATTGGTGATGGGGGGGTACCACTTAATACCCCCCCAGGCAACTGGCAAGTCTGACGTCTTTAATTATCATGTTTGTATTTGAATGAATCTGATTTTTGTAGGTTTTATTTGGGGGTTTTGGTGTAATTGCCTTTATTCAGTAAATGGGGGTGTTGTGCTTACATTGTGCACAGGTGCCATGTGTCTTAATTCTATTTTTTTCTTTGGCGCCACAGAGTTTCACCAAAGACACAGATATCTTGTGTTTTGGGCCCTGCTTTGCGTTCGTTTCCATAGCGATGCGCAGTATTCTGTTCTCGTTGCACGGATCTCTTAAAAAAGCTCAAAGGTGTAAAAAAAAAAAGACTCAGAAATAGTTTGGGGGAATAAAAATATGTGCGTCGTTTCCATGTGTTATCGCAGCGTAGATCCACGTCTTGTCGCTGGCTTTTTTCTTGCATCGTAAAGGTGAATATATATATGTATAAATATATATGTGTGTGTGTTTTTTCACTGATTGTTCCCAATCCAGAGCTGACACGGCCCATGAGATCCGAGCGGACCCGTTCAGGTGGGAATCTCATCTGCCTACAGGAAGCCCATTTTTACCAGGTCCCAAGTCTACCAGCCCTGTGCCGTAAACCCGATAAACCGCAGATACCCTCCCTGTGCCGTAAGCCTGATAAACTGCGCACACTGCATATGCCAGATGCTTAGCCACGCCCACTGCATATGCCAAATTCTTAGCCCTACCCACTGCATATGCCAAAATAGAAGTTCTAAGCCATGGTTTATACCCATCCAGGTGCACAAAGTCCTATCCACTTCAAATACCAACCTAGGTTCCGTCCATGCAATACCAGCCCAAAGATTCTATGACCCATCTACAGCATGATCTATCTCAGGGATTGTAAGCGTTAATCGCATCATTTTATGGACAGCCATGCCCATTATTATCCCTTGCCTGCATTAAACCATGCCCAGAGTATAGCCCACCCACCCATGAGCTCTATGTCATGCCCACACAGTATATCCCACCCACCCATGTGCTCTATTCCATGCCCACACAGTATATCCCACCCACCCATGAGCTCTATGCCATGCCCACAGTATATCCCACCCACCCATGAGCTCTATGCCATGCCCACACAGTATATCCCACCCACCCATGTGCTCTATTACATGCCCACCCAGTATATCCACCCACCCATGAGCTCTATGCCATGCCCACAAAGTATATCCCACCCACCCATGAGCTCTATACCATGCTCACACCGTATATCCCACCCACCCATGAGCTCTATACCATGCTCACACCGTATATCCCACCCACCCATGAGCTATATGCCATGCCCACACAGTATATCCCACCCACCCATGAGCTCTATTCCATGCCCACAGTACAGCCCACCCACTCATGAGCTCTGTGTCATGCCCATACATTATACAGTTGTGTTCAAAATGATTCAACCCCCAATGCTGTAAAGGGTTTTAGGGAATTTAGTGACATTTGTAATTGTATTCAGAATGAAATCCTACAAGGACTTTTTAAAGAACCATATGCAACTAAAATGACATCAATTGGTTTTATAATACAGTAGTAAATGTTTCTTTTGTGAATTCTTCATTGACACAATTATTCAACCCCTTAAAGACTACCACTCTGAAGAACAGAGGTTCATTCAAGTGTTTTCAATCAGGTATTGAAAACACCTGTGGATGTCACGGAGCAGCAATAAAGCATAATAAGCACCAATTAGGCAGCTTTAAAATGACTGTGATACTCAGCTCCTTCTAGACATTTACTGGTGTGGTTACAAACATGGTGAAGTCAAGAGAATGGTCCAGGAAGACAAGAGAAGAGGTGATTACTCTTCACAGGAAGGGCAATGGCTATAAGAAGATTGCAAAGATGTTAAACATACCAAGAGAGACCATAGGAAGCATCATTCGCAAATTCAAGGCAAAGGGCACTGTTGAAACGCTACCTGGTCGTGGCAGAAAGAAGATGCTGACTTCGACTGCTGTGCGCTACCTGAAGCGTAGAGTGGAGAAAAGTCCCCGTGTGACTGCTGAGGAACTGAGAAAAGATTTGCCAGATGTGGGTACTGAAGTTTCAGCTCAGACAATACGGCGCACACTGCGTAATGAAGGCCTCCATGCCAGAACTCCCAGGCGCACCCCCTTGCTGTCTCCAAAGAATAAGAAGAGTCGACTGCAGTATGCCAAAAGTCATGTGGACAAACCACAGAAGTTTTGGGATAGTGTTCTGTGGACTGATGAAACAAAATTAGAACTGTTTGGGCCCATGGATCAACGCTATGTTTGGAGGAGGAAGAACAAGGCCTATGAAGAAAAGAACACCTTGCCTACTGTGAAGCATGGCGGGGGGTCAATCATGCTTTGGGGCTGTTTTGCTTCTGCAGGTACAGGGAAGCTTCAGCGTGTGCAAGGTACCATGAATTCTCTTCAGTACCAGGAGATATTGGATGACAATGTGATGCAGTCCGTCACAAACCTGAGGCTTGGGAGACGTTGGACCTTTCAACAGGACAATGATCCCAAGCATACCTCCAAGTCCACTAGAGCATGGTTGCAGATTAAAGGCTGGAACATTTTGGAGTGGCCATCGCAGTCACCTGACTTAAATCCGATTGAGAACCTCTGGTGGGACTTAAAGAAAGCAGTTGCAGTGCGCAAGCCTAAGAATGTGACTGAACTGGAGGCTTTTGCCCATGACGAATGGGCGAAGATACCCGTAGATGGCTGCAAGACACTTGTGTCAAGCTATGCTTCACGTTTAAAAGCTGTTATAACTGTAAAAGGATGTTGTACTAAGTACTAAGATTGAATGTCACTTGGGGGTTGAATAAAACTGATAATGATGTGAGCACAGAAAAGACATTTGTGGTTATTTCATTATAAATGTTATGTTATATTTGTATGACCTACACGTGCCTCTTTGATTTAATTGTAAGCAAGATGACTGAATGATCAAAATCAATGTCAAACTGGCCAAAACACTCAATTTCAGTGGGGGTTGAATAATTTTGAACACAACTGTATCTCACCCACCCATGAGTATTTAACACTTAAATGTCAGGTAAAATAGCAATATTGTACCAAATTTTTCTTATTCTTGGTTGAAATAAAGTAAATTTTAACTTGTCATGTATTGGTTTATCCTTTACAGAAATATAACTTGATGAAAGGTTCTAAATGCTAGACGCCGTCCCTTACCTGGCAAAATGTCACACGGGGTCTGCATTATCAGCATCCAGGCAGAAATGACCTTTGTGTCAATAAATGTACTGCAGACAGATAATAAAATGGTGAGATCTCCTGCTTACAAGGGGTCTGCATTATCAGCATACAGGCAGATGCAGTAAATGTGCTGCAGACAGATAATAAAATGGTGAGATTTCCGGCTTATGGGGATTTGTAGTGATCAGAATGAGATGAGCAATGCAATAACTGTATGTGCTGCATAATGCCTGTGTATGGCAATTACAGCAACACCTTGTATCTGTATGTGCCGCATAATGCCTGTGTATGGCAATTACAGCAACACCTTGTATCTGTATGTGCTGCATAATGCCTGTGTATGGCAATTACAGCAACACCTTGTATCTGTATGTGTTGCATAATGCCTGTGTATGGCAATTACAGCAACACCTTGTATCTGTATGTGCTGCATAATGCCTGTGTATGGCAATTACAGCGACACCTTGTATCTGTATGTGCTGCATAATGCCTGTGTATGGCAGTTACAGCAACACCTTGTATCTGTATGTGCTGCATAATGCCTGTGTATGGCAGTTACAGCAACACCTTGTATCTGTACTGTACATGGATTTACATTCATTATAACCCCTGAATCTTATCCCTGTACAGCAGCGACTGACCCCACAGCTCTCCCTGTATTCTGACAAATCCCTGGCTGCTGGAATGCTGCAGTAACGTCTGTTGAGCTTTTCATTACAGTGAGGGAGGGGTCTGCTTCTTGCAGCTTCTTTACAGTAACAGAGGGGACAGGAGGAGTTAGGTATAAATGTGAATTCCATATTACAAAGTAATGCAAATGGGTTTATACGTACGTTTTTTATTGTATTGGAATGTAACAGTGTGTGTACACATTTTGGTATTGAAAGGGTTAAATTGGCTTTCTCTCATTGTGAATTGCCTCTTTGTTTCATGAATTACCCTGAATAATTTCCTCCATGTCTACCTGTACAACGTCTCGCTCCCCAGAGGACGTATTAACAGTTTTTGATATCATTTTTGCCAACAATGAAACCCTTTGTACCCTTCACGAGTTAAGCGGCAGCGTTTAACCCTATCCTGGCAGCAGCCGGGGACCGTGCGGTTATTTAGTGACATTGTAGCTCCAGGATAACGTCCCCGCATCCAAACGGCGCAGCGGAATGTGCTGGCGCTCTACAATGAGATCTAATAATAACAACCGCGCAAAACGCGCCTGTTCTCTGCTTTTCCCTCGATTTAGTGTTAACTCGTCGTTGCGTGGAGAGCCTGAGCGCAGCTGCGCCGCCGTCGAGCTGAATGGCTCATTTATGGAAATAATTATCACCTCGCGGAAAGCCGGGTGCTTGAATAGGCCTCGCTATTTGCATAATTCACGTACGAGAAAATCACGAAAGGGAGGGGGGTTGTCATCAGTGTCTCAGTGCTGAATAGGAAACCTGTGATGTGCCAACCAACCAGCCGAGGTAATAAGGGAGGGGGGCATTGTATACATGTGTGGATGCGCTTATGCTCCACATACGTAAAATCGGTTGAACGATGATGACGTTGGGTAAAATCGCTTCCCTAGGCAGACAAATGTATATATTTTTATTGCTAAAGAACAATTTTATTTTGCTGTTGGTGAAATCTCTTTTTTGTAAGTCTGACGGGGTGTCGTGTCCCCTTTTGTAGAGTCCTGTTTCTGACATGTTCAATAGAAACCTCTTTTTTCTATTTTCACTGCGTGTGCATATATGTACATCAACTTGTCACACATCCCCCATTACTACTTTTTATCCAAAAAAGGCCACGCCCCTCTAAAACACAAAGAAACAAGTCCTGACTGATTGTGTAACAGAAAGGCAATTTCTTTGTGGATCAATTAGCTGCGTAATAACAGTAATTAAATGTAAAAGAGAAAAAAAAAGTATGATGTTTTGCCAAAAGGAACATTTGCCAAATGGTTTAAACCACCACAGCCTTTATATTCTATTATATATTATTTTATTTTACCCAGGACATACTTGAAAACGAGAGAAATCTCAATGTATCCTTCCTGGGAAACGAGATAAATCTCAATGTATCCTTCCTGGAAAACGAGAGAAATCTCAATGTATCCTTCCTGGGAAACAAGAGAAATCTCAATGTATCCTTCCTGGAAAACGAGAGAAATCTCAATGTATCCTTCTTGGGAAACCAGAGAAATCTCAATGTATCCTTCCTGGAAAACGAGAGAAATCTCAATGTATCCTTCTTGTAAACCAGAGAAATCTCAATGTATCCTTCTTGTAAACCAGAGAAATCTCAATGTGTCCTTCCTGGGAAACGAGATAAATCTCAATGTATCCTTCTTGTAAAACATGAGAAATCTCAATGTATCCTTCCCGGGAAACCAGATAAATTTCAATGTATCCTTCCTGGGAAACCAGAGAAATTTCAAGGTGTCCTTCCTGGGAAACCAGATAAATCTCAATGTATCCTTCCTGGGAAACGAGAGAAATCTCAATGCATCATTCTTGTAAAACATGAGAAATCTCAATGTATCCTTCCCGGGAAACCAGAGAAATTTCAATGTATCCTTCCTGTGAAACCAGAGAAATTTCAATGTATCCTTCCTGGGAAACGAGAGAAATCTCAATGTATCCTTCCTGGGAAACGAGAGAAATCTCAATGCATCCTTCTTGTAAAACATGAGAAATCTCAATGTATCTTTCTTGTAAAACATGAGAAATCTCAATGTATCCTTCCCGGGAAACCAGAGAAATTTCAATGTATCCTTCATGGGAAACCAGAGAAATTTCAATGTATCCTTCCCGGGAAACCAGAGAAATTTCAATGTATCCTTCCTGGGAAACGAGAGAAATCTCAATGTGTCCTTCCTGGGAAACGAGAGAAATCTCAATGTGTCCTTCCTGGGAAACAAGAGAAATCTCAATGTATCCTTCTTGGGAAACCAGAGAAATCTCAATGTATCCTTCCTGGAAAACGAGAGAAATCTCAATGTATCCTTCTTGGGAAACCAGAGAAATCTCAATGTATCCTTCCTGGAAAACGAGAGAAATCTCAATGTATCCTTCTTGTAAACCAGAGAAATCTCAATGTATCCTTCTTGTAAACCAGAGAAATCTCAATGTGTCCTTCCTGGGAAACGAGATAAATCTCAATGTATCCTTCTTGTAAAACATGAGAAATCTCAATGTATCCTTCCCGGGAACCAGATAAATTTCAATGTATCCTTCCTGGGAAACCAGAGAAATTTCAAGGTGTCCTTCCTGGGAAACCAGATAAATCTCAATGTATCCTTCCTGGGAAACGAGAGAAATCTCAATGCATCATTCTTGTAAAACATGAGAAATCTCAATGTATCCTTCCCGGGAAACCAGAGAAATTTCAATGTATCCTTCCTGTGAAACCAGAGAAATTTCAATGTATCCTTCCTGGGAAACGAGAGAAATCTCAATGTATCCTTCCTGGGAAACGAGAGAAATCTCAATGCATCCTTCTTGTAAAACATGAGAAATCTCAATGTATCTTTCTTGTAAAACATGAGAAATCTCAATGTATCCTTCCCGGAAACCAGAGAAATTTCAATGTATCCTTCATGGGAAACCAGAGAAATTTCAATGTATCCTTCCCGGGAAACCAGAGAAATTTCAATGTATCCTTCCTGGGAAACGAGAGAAATCTCAATGTGTCCTTCCTGGGAAACGAGAGAAATCTCAATGTGTCCTTCCTGGGAAACAAGAGAAATCTCAATGTATCCTTCTTGGGAAACCAGAGAAATCTCAATGTATCCTTCCTGGAAAACGAGAGAAATCTCAATGTAACCTTCCTGATAAGATTACTTTATGTTAAAATTTATTCATTTATTTATTTATAAAGAACCCTGCCCTGAGCTGTTGGTGAAATCTCCTTTCCTCCAGTCTCAGCGGATGACCTTGTGTATTGTCCCGTTGATGGACAGGTCGCCAGAGTGCTCCTCAATGTCTTTTTTTATTTTCTTATTTGAAAATAAACGAAGAACTAAACACCGCCGAGGGGAATTTTGTTTTTGTTGCACTGGAAAGAAATGTTTAAAAAATAAATAGATAAAACAAAAAATACAAAACGAGAAAAAAAAAATATAAAAGCAAGTGTTTTTATTTTTCTATATTCCATTTTTTTTTTGAAAAAAATATTGTTAATGTTGTTTGTTTGTTTTTTAAATCTAAATCCACACGTGTTTACGTGTTGGTGTGTGTGTGCGCGGATTACATTTTGCAGAAGAGCCCGGTTCTCCGGTTTCATGGCTTAGGGCTGGAAGTCTCGGGGACTCCCGCCGGTAAATTAGGGCAGGGTGGGTGAGGACGCTTGCCAGGTCAGTGTGTCTGTGTGTGTTTTTTTTTGTTCTGAGGGCTGGATCCCCCACCCCCTCTGCTGGTAGTGGGATGAGGCAGACAGGGGGGGGGGGAGGCCGGGGGTTTGGTTTTGAATAATACAGGCAGTTCAGAGGCTGTGACTTCCTGTGAATCAGTCTCTGCTGCTGCTGCTGCGCCTGCCTCTGTGTCCACCAACCCCTGGATTAGAGCGCTGGAGGGGTGCACGGAGTGGGGCCTCGCATCCATCGATACCCCCACCGGAATATGTCTCGGATTGAGTCCTTTTCAAGAGGACGGATTGAGCGGACAAAAGAAATAGCCCTGAAGGTCAGTCTGGGGTCTTTCCATTTCTTCTTCTTTTGTGCTTTTTATATATATTTTCTTATATTCTTTTTATTGGTACTTTTTTATCGCCCTCTACACCCGTAGTCCCTCGCCACCCCTTAGCCACCACTTCAGGGGGGGGGGTTCAGGAAGCGGGTTGGCCCGGGGAGAAGAGGAAGCGCGTTTATGTTTGTACGTTCCCAGCGGTGCCTCCATTGTTCGCCCTTGTCTCAAGTGCCATCTGTCGACTCACATTAACCGTTTCACTGCCGCGACAGCAGGGCAGATGGCACAGTCCGCCGGCAGAGCGAGAGTTAAGCTCCGCGCACACAGTATGTCACAACAGATGGGGGAGCGATGTACGTTGTGAGCCGCGTCGTAGGGGATGGGTGGGTCACCGTGCACCCCCTGGGTGCCGCAGCTGTCGGCGAGGTTAATTTGGGGCATCTCGGACTTGGTTTTGGCACATGACGTGGCATACGCAACCTCACAGCCACTCCAAAGCCGGGTTACAACTGATATGCCCCATTGTTTCGCCATGTGGTTCCAGCGCATGGCTCGGTGGCGTGCTGTCTTGGAAGACCATGAACCCACCCCCTTGTGGAGGGATGTGGTATGGGGTGACCTTGATCCTTGTGCCGCACATAAGGCAGTCCCATACACCATATTCATAAAGCATTCAATGGAAGGATGGTACCGTGCAGGGCAGTTGGTGGACATCGTCACATCTTGCAGATTCCATCCAGGCAACCAGAAACATGATCCAGATAGTGACTTCATGGGATGGAGTCTCCGGTGGGGCAGCTGCAGGTTTACCCAGACTGGGCCAATTCTTCTCGGGCACTATCGGCAGTGGCGCAGCGACTGATCTGGCACACGAGCAGACATGTAAGCCGTAGCCTGGCACAATCAGGGCAGTTGTTGCACGTCTAAGCTGGCGTAATAAAGCGTTAGTGTTGTGTGTCTGAGCTGGCAGAGCTGTGACAGCCGATGTCATAAGTCTGACCTGATGCAGTTGGTGTTGGTCATTTTCTGACACAGGGCAGTTGGTGTAACAGTGCAGTCAAAGTGGGCGCGTTCAGAGCAGTTAGTGCCTGTCCAAACTGGTAGAGTCGAGGCAGTCAATGTTCGGAGTTTGAGCTGGCACAGTTGTTGGAGATTTGCATCTGTGTCGCTTCAGACACATTACACACCATTTGGCACAGTGCCAGCAGTTGGTAATGATTTGAAACTTTGTGTCCGTTCCATGATGCACTGTATCTCTGCAGGCACAGACCGACCTCAGCGGCATCTCTGAATATAATGGAGATATTGTCTGTGTGTCCACAACCACCCGGATACAGCTAGCAGCATATACCCAGAGCCACACAGCCTCTGCCACCACTGTATACCCACAGCCACACAGCCTCTGCCACCACTGTATACCCACAGCCTCTGCCACCACTGTATGCCCACAGCCACACGGCCTCTGCCACCACTGTAGAACCACAGCCACACAGCCTCTGCCAACACTGTATACCCACAGCCACAGCCTCTGCCACCACTGTATACCCACAGCCACACAGCCTCTGCCACCACTGTAGAACCACAGCCACACAGCCTCTGCCAACACTGTGTACCCACAGCCACAGCCTCTGCCACCACTGTATACCCACAGCCTCTGCCACCACTGTATACCCACAACCACACAGCCTCTGCCACCACTGTATAACCACAGCCACACAGCCTCTGCCACCACTGTATAACCACAGTCACACAGCCTCTCCCACCACTGTATACCCACAGCCACACAGCCTCTGCCACCACTGTATACCCACAGCCACACAGCCTCTCCCACCACTGTATATCCACAGCCACACAGCCTCTGCCACCACTGTATACCCACAACCACACAGCCTCTGCCACCACTGTATACCCATAGCCTCTGCCACCACTGTATAACCACAACCACACAGCCTCTGCCACCACTGTATAACCACAACCACACAGCCTCTGCCACCACTGTATAACCACAGCCACACAGCCTCTGCCACCACTGTATAACCACAGTCACACAGCCTCTCCCACCACTGTATACCCACAGCCACACAGCCTCTGCCACCACTGTATACCCACAGCCACACAGCCTTTGCCACCGCTGTATAACCACAGCCACACAGCCTCTGCCACCACTGTATACCCACAGCCACACAGCCTCTGCCACCGCTGTATAACCACAGCCACACAGCCTCTGCCACCACTGTATACCCACAGCCACACAGCCTCTGCCACCGCTGTATAACCACAGCCACACAGCCTCTGCCACCGCTGTATACCCACAGCCACACAGCCTCTGCCACCGCTGTATACCCACAGCCACCCAGATCTAGTCAGCACCATATACCTACAGTCACCATGTTCCTGTCCCCACTTTATACCATCCGTCACCCCAATACATTCATACCATATTTATTTATAAAGTATTTTAGCAGGAAAGTAATATTTCTCTGGTTTTCAGGATGGGTTCAAGAACATTGAATTGTTACAGTCGTTACAAAAATAAAAAGTAATGCAAGATATTAAAAAAACAACACAATGTAGGAAATATAGTCACTGTGTTACATGTACCCTCAGCCATCCAGCCTCTGTCACTACTGTATACCCACAGCCACTGTCCATCATCACTGTATACCCACAGCCACCCTGTCCATCATCACTGTATACCCACAGCCACCTTGCACAGCCACCCTGTGCATCATCACTGTATACCCACAGCCACCCTGTCTATCATCACTGTATACCCACAGCCACCCTGTCTATCATCACTGTATACCCACAGCCACCCTGTCTATCATCACTTTATACCCATAGCCACCCTGATACATTCAGAACTATATACCTGCAGTCACCCAACCTCTGTCACCACTGTATACCCAAGGCAATCTGGTCACAGTCAGTATTGTGTATCCACAGCAACACCATACTCTGACGGTTCCTTTACGATGACACAATATTCTGCGGCCCTTGTATAACCTACAAAATACATGACCTGTGTCTGCACACAAGGGGTTAACCCAGACTGTGTTTTGCTTCTCCTTTGGGGGGAGGCGGCGAGTACAAGGGAAGGGGGCGGATTTCTGATTTCTTTCTGGAAAGTTTTGCATCAGAGCCTGAGCGCAGACACAATACAGCCGGCCCGGGTCTCTTCGACCAGCGGGTGCTCCCTTCATACACAGGGACATGTACCGGTCTCCAAGCAGTGGTGGGAAATCTTCTGCCCGTTGCATCTGCACTAAGGAGCGCAGTACAAAAAAAAACAAAAAACAGCGACCCAAACTGGTGGATCAAAACGCTTTATTGGTGGAAAATGAGTTTTGGGGGAACTGATCGCAAAAGAAACAAAGATACAGAATTCTATATACTAAAGGATGCAGTGTATACAGGACGGGATGCGTGTGGGTTTTGCATGTGCTTCTTGCAGAGCCTGGTGAGTTCACACCTCCGGGCAGGCTGCTGCCGCAAGGCACACAGGAAGTGACACGGCACACGTGGATGTTATTCCGCCAGCTGAGCATTATGGGAGTGAAGCAATTTATTAGGAAAAAAGATGAAGTAGAGTTTCTGGCTTTAACTATATAAAGAAAATGATATATATATATTATAATCTCGCAACTCCTCAAAGTCACCATTAAGCGATTCAGCCCCGGTGCAAGCTCCTCAGCAGATACAGTTTCAGTAAGTCGAGGGCACTCGCGGCTCCTCACATCAAAGTCCAAACTTTATTGCAAGTTAATCAACGTTTTGGCTTGAACGAGCCGAAACGTTGACACACAAACACACACCTTCTTCCTGCAGAAGCTGCAAAGCCTGGTGATTTACAGCGATTGCAGACACCAAGGTATTTCTATTTATTTGTATCTATTTATGTAATTCAGCCGATGACGTTTAGGTCCTTTTCGGTGCAGACCGCCATCGCCACGAGTGACCGGTCCTCTGCAATGTGGAATAGAGAAACGCCGGTGCCTCTTGTTTCATGGGGTCCCTGCCGGCATGGTGCCTCTTGTTTCATGGGGTCCCTGCCTGCAAGGTGCCTCTTGTTTCGTGAGGTCCCGGCCTGCATGGTGCCTCTTGTTTCGTGGGGTCCCTGCCTGCAAGGTGCCTCTTGTTTCATGGGGTCCCTGCCTGCATGGTGCCTCTTGTTTCGTGGGGTCCCTGCCTGCATGGTGCCTCTTGTTTCATGGGGTCCCTGCCTGCAAGGTGCCTCTTGTTTCGTGGGGTCCCTGCCTGCAAGGTGCCTCTTGTTTCGTGGGGTCCCTGCCTGCATGGTGCCTCGTTTTGTGAGGTCCCGGCCTGCAAGGTGCCTCTTGTTTCATGGGGTCCCTGCCTGCAAGGTGCCTCTTGTTTCGTGGGGTCCCTGCCTGCATGGTGCCTCGTTTTGTGAGGTCCCGGCCTGCAAGGTGCCTCTTGTTTCGTGGGGTCCCTGCCTGCAAGGTGCCTCTTGTTTCGTGGGGTCCCTGCCTGCAAGGTGCCTCTTGTTTCGTGGGGTCCCTGCCTGCATGGTGCCTCTTGTTTCGTGGGGTCCCTGCCTGCATGGTGCCTCTTGTTTCGTGGGGTCCCTGCCTGCAAGGTGCCTCTTGTTTCATGGGGTCCCTGTCTGCATGGTGCCTCGTTTCGTGAGGTCCCGGCCTGCAAGGTGCCTCTTGTTTCGTGGGGTCCCTGCCTGCAAGGTGCCTCTTGTTTCGTGGGGTCCCTGCCTGCAAGGTGCCTCTTATTTCGTGGGGGCCCTGCCTGCAAGGTGCCTCTTGTTTCGTGGGGTCCCTGCCTGCAAGGTGCCTCTTGTTTCGTGGGGTCCCTGCCTGCAAGGTGCCTCTTGTTTCGTGGGGTCCCTGCCTGCATGGTGCCTCGTTTTGTGAGGTCCCGGCCTGCAAGGTGCCTCTTGTTTCGTGGGGTCCCTGCCTGCAAGGTGCCTCTTGTTTCATGGGGTCCCTGCCTGCATGGTGCCTCTTGTTTCGTGGGGTCCCTGCCTGCAAGGTGCCTCTTGTTTCGTGGGGTCCCTGCCTGCAAGGTGCCTCTTGTTTCGTGGGGTCCCTGCCTGCATGGTGCCTCTTGTTTCGTGGGGTCCCTGCCTGCATGGTGCCTCTTGTTTCGTGGGGTCCCTGCCTGCATGGTGCCTCTTGTTTCGTGGGGTCCCTGCCTGCATGGTGCCTCTTGTTTCGTGGGGTCCCTTCCTGCAAGGTGCCTCTTGTTTCATGGGGTCCCTGTCTGCATGGTGCCTCGTTTCGTGAGGTCCCGGCCTGCAAGGTGCCTCTTGTTTCGTGGGGTCCCTGCCTGCAAGGTGCCTCTTGTTTCGTGGGGTCCCTGCCTGCAAGGTGCCTCTTGTTTCGTGGGGGCCCTGCCTGCATGGTGCCTCTTGTTTTGTGGGATCCCTGCCTGCAAGGTGCCTCGTTTCGTGGGGTCCCTGCCTGTATGGTGCACAGATCCCAGGACAGGGAGCAGGCGCAGGGGGTGCCGTTACTTCTCAACAGCTCCGGGAAACAAGGTTTATCGTCCTGTGTCTGGGAACTCCCTGGTTCCAGGCGAATAAACCTCCAATTTCACAACTTTCTGTAGAAATGGCGCGATGGGGTGAGTCAGAAAACCAGGAGAGGAATGGCTCATGGATGTGGGCTGTGCGGCTTTACAGATATTGTTTCAGGTTTAAAATTAACTCTGATACCAAAACCGGCCAAGTACCAGAGCAGCCTCCCAGCAGAGGTGGCAATACCTGATAAAGGAGCAGCCTCCCAGCAGACCTGGCAATACCTGATAAAGGAGCAGCCTCCCAGCAGACCTGGCAATACCTGATAAAGGAGCAGCCTCCCAGCAGAGGTGGCAATACCTGATAAAGGAGCAGCCTCCCAGCAGAGGTGGCAATACCTGATAAAGGAGCAGCCTCCCAGCAGAGGTGGCAATACCTTATAAAGGAGCAGCCTCCCAGCAGAGGTGGCAATACCTGATAAAGGAGCAGCCTCCCAGCAGAGGTGGCAATACCTGATAAAGGAGCAGCCTCCCAGCAGAGGTGGCAATACCTGATAAAGGAGCAGCCTCCCAGCAGAGGTGGCAATACCTGATAAAGGAGCAGCCTCCCAGCAGAGGTGGCAATACCTTATAAAGGAGCAGCCTCCCAGCAGAGGTGGCAATACCTGATAAAGGAGCAGCCTCCCAGCAGAGGTGGCAATACCTGATAAAGGAGCAGCCTCCCAGCAGAGGTGGCAATACCTTATAAAGGAGCAGCCTCCCAGCAGAGGTGGCAATACCTGATAAAGGAGCAGCCTCCCAGCAGACCTGGCAATACCTGATAAAGGAGCAGCCTCCCAGCAGACCTGGCAATACCTGATAAAGGAGCAGCCTCCCAGCAGAGGTGGCAATACCTGATAAAGGAGCAGCCTCCCAGCAGAGGTGGCAATACCTGATAAAGGAGCAGCCTCCCAGCAGAGGTGGCAATAGGAAGTCTGTGGCTTATAGGAGGAGGCCAGAGACTCTGTACACGCTGCTATTGTCTAACATTAAATTACATGTTTATGGGAGAGTTTTGGTGAATGCGGCAGGTATAAGCGGTGCAGAGAGGACTGAATCATAATTTCGACATCTTGGCTGTTGTGAAAGGTGAGGGGGAAGCGACTCACTGGAGAAAACCCAAGAAATTACATAGAGTGAAATGCAAAAACTGATATTGAACTGAAGACTGTGGATTATATGATCCCCAATGCCGTCCCCCGCACTACCCCGGGAAACGTCCTCCATGGAGACCCTGGGAAGCATCCAACGTGTAATCCCAGTAGAGGTCCTCTATGTAGCCCTAGAAGGAGTCCTCTGCGCAGCCCCGGGAGGCATCCTTTGCGCAACCCCGGGTGGCGTCCTATGCATAGCCATGGGAGGCTCCGCCGCACAGCCCCAGGAGGCGTCCTCCACACTGATGTGGGAGGCGTCTTCCATGCAGTTGCAGGAGGTGTCTTCCGCACAGCCCCAGGAGGCGCCTTCTGTGCAGCTGCGGGAAGCACCTGCCGCACAGCCCCAGGAGTTGTCAGTGCAGTCCCAGGAAGCATCATCCCTGCACCCCTGGGAAGCGTCCTCTGTGTGGCCCCGGGAAGCATCCCCTGCGCAGCCTCAGGCAGAGTCGTCCTCCGCGCAGCCTCGGGCAGAGTCGTCCTCCGCGCAGCCTCGGGCAGAGTCGTCCTCCGCGCAGCCTCGGGCAGAGTCGTCCTCCGCGCAGCCTCGGGCAGAGTCGTCCTCCGCGCAGCCTCGGGCAGAGTCGTCCTCCGCGCAGCCTCGGGCAGAGTCGTCCTCCGCGCAGCCTCGGGCAGAGTCGTCCTCCGCGCAGCCTCGGGCAGAGTCGTCCTCCGCGCAGCCTCGGGCAGAGTCGTCCTCCGCGCAGCCTCGGGCAGAGTCGTCCTCTGCGTCAGCCTCGGGCAGAGTCGTCCTCCGCGCAGCCTCGGGCAGAGTCGTCCTCCGCGCAGCCTCGGGCAGAGTTGTCCTCCGCGCAGCCTTGGGCAGAGTCGTCCTCCGCACAACCTCGGGCAGAGTCGTCCTCGCTGGCCTGATGGCATACACTTTAGAACTGCATGCAAGGGAAGCAATGGAAAGTGCGTCCATCAGATGTGATCTCTCGATCCGTGTGGTTTAAATACCCTTTAATGAGGGAATAATAGCAGATTAGTAATCCCCAGCCTGGCTCACCTCGGGCCCTGTACAAGGAAAACTCAAAGTATATGTAATCCGATTTAATACGGATAAAAAAAAGAAAAAGCCCGACTCCGCACAGAGGAGCGCAAGAAACCTCTGAGAGCTGGAACAAAAGCGACAGGGCAGGTCAGAGCGAGGATACGGGGGAGACGCCAAGACAACACTGTGAAATATTCCAGATATTTCAAGCGACAACCTTAAATCTGCGGGGGACGTCGTGCGGATGGGTGCCAGCGCTGACATCCCAAAAAACCAGGGGGGTCATCTAAAATGTAAATAAATATAAGCCTACCGAAAACAGCAAGTGCACCCGGCACTGATATCAGGGAGGGCTTTAAACACACCTGTACAATATGGAATAGCGTTTGTTAATTTTGCCCATAATGCGTCATTTTTGGGTAAATCCTGTTTTACTGCACTCCCTTGTATTCACAGGTGGATTTTCTTTTTACGGGTTAAATATCCTGTGCACTATACAGATAGATGATACACTACGAAATCTCTCTATAACAAGTCCCCCCCCCAAATTTACTGAACTACAACTCCCATGATTCCCTGGCCATGTATTACAGTCACAGAATTCTGGGAATTGCAGGCCATAAACATCTGGAGGGCCGGACGGCTCTGAACTAGACCACTGAATAAAAGCGAGGCCGCGCTTTCCCCGGAACGTCCCCCTTTATTCAGTGATAGATTGTAAGCTCACTGGCGCAAGCTCCTCTTTTTCCGATCGTTCTTAGTGTGTCAAACCCGTTTGTTCATTTTGTCCTATTGTACAGCGCTGCAGAATATGTTGTATAAATAATTGGAATTGAGCAAGACATTAAAAAAAAGAGAACCTTAGAATCACAAAAACGGGAAAAAAGCACCAAAATTTGAGCGTATACGGCGTCGATATGAGCTGCGATCTTCTTGTAGAGCTCCGGTGTACCCGTTATGTTGCCGCGGCCTTCTGGGTAATGAACGGAGCAGTAGAAAATGACATAGATTGCCATTAGCCAGGCCAGAGACAAAAATAATAATCACTTCACTTCTCTTTAGAGACCACAGTGTATGCCATGTTGGTAATGCGCCCGACGCGTTTCATCCATCTAGGACTTCCTCAGGGGCCTCATTCTAAGTGTTCCTTAATTCCAAGGTGACGGTGACATAACATCCCGAAATGTAAACCATAAAATCCTGTTATTACATGAAAAATAATAACTGTAAAAGTCTGGAGGAGAAATAAATCCGTTTATATGTCAGCTTTTGCTTTGTGATGTCATCGTGCATCCCCATACGCAAATCGGCCTTTTCCTCCCCTGTTTGATTTGCATCCTGGGATTGCGCGCATACATTGGGTTCGGCGCGCAGGCGCCTCTGATCAGTGCTCGCCGCAGCCATTGTTCAGGACGGTGCCCTCGCAGTCTCCGCAAGTCTGGGAGAGGTTTGTCCCACGCTGAGCGTCTTTCTTGCTCTTGCATGTTCTCGGGCACCTGCTGTTTCGGCATGATAGAAGTGGTGGTGGGGAGGTTAACCCAGCACAACTCACAAACAAACCACAATTGTGGCGAAACATAAACGCTAAACGTCCGACCAGGTCTGACCAAACATGGTCTACAACCTCCAGCTGTTTCCAATCTGCTTTTAACGCTCTACCACCTCTGCTGGGAAAATACTCCAGGCGTCCATTACTCTGTAAAAATGGAGGCTCAAGCGCCTAAATCCCTTGGATCACTCGGGGTTATCCAGTAGCCGCAATGTTCAGTTGCAGCCATCCCCGTCGAACTCTGATTAAAAACATCACTGACAACAACGTTGCACCGCTTCCACTGAAACAACCTCTGCAGATATTACAGTGAACTATGGGGGAAGCAGGGCTGGATTTATAACTAGGCAGAGTAGGCATGTACAATTTACAATCATTTAGACCACTGTATCTCTGGAGCCCTAAGGGCTAGAGGGACATATGAGGTGTCATTGGAAAGGACAGAGTATATCCTTTCCATTGATACCAAATATAATTAGGTTAGATTTATGTAAAAATAAATATTATCTTATGTTATTTTTTTCTCTTTTTGTTTTCTAATGCAGCACTATATACTAACTGAAGTTTACAATTATAAAGTGCACAGTGATGCTGCACTAACTCACCTTCTCATTAACCGCAATGCCAGCAAGTGTGGAGCTGATGATGCGACGCATTGTTTCATCAACTACCTAGACCGTGGCGCTGCAGTGAGGGGAGTCGGGGGGACTTTGGAACCGGCATCTCTGAATTATACCCCGCACAAGGTTAAGTGAGGTGTCATTGGAAAGGTCACTGTCTGCTCTTTACAATGATACCAAACCAGACCATACAATGTGTAAAAGTAAATGCTAAATTTCTACGGCAGAGGCAATATATGCTTTTACATATAAAACAAACAATGCCGCTGCACTAACTCAATCAAGGCAACATATTCTGCCCCTTTTGTTTTGATGCAGAGAGAAACTGGGAATGAACCTCTTTTGTATTAAAGGAGTAGTAGATACCTGGCTTTGCCCCCGGCACATTTGGCATTGATAATAACCATAAACAAATGAATGGGAATCTGTAAATCCTGCGCTGCTCACCAGGCAGAAGTGGTTGTGTATGAAATGGTTAATCGGGTACCCGCCTGGGGCAGTTTCCCCTGTGCTCTGTGAGGTGCCATTGTTTCCACTTGAAAGGAGAGACTCTGACTGTGCCTTTGTGCTCAACCTGTGGGGAGGGAAGGGCGTGATATGGCAGGAAATCAGCCAGACGGGCTCATTGCAAAGAGCCAATTCATACCGTGGCGTCTACCCCCCCCCCCGCATTACCTAGCATTTTATTGTGTGAGCGATCATGAGAGCAGCCTGGGCCAAGGAGCTTACACTCTATCAATATATTACATGGGGGACTCTATATTTACTTTAAATTAGCCTGGGGATGACATGAATCCACCCTCTGATGCAGGATCATTTGACTCTCCAGCGGTTTATGGGGTTACTGTGTGCCAAGAGCTTACACTCCAAGTTGTGTACCTTCCGAGTGCCCCTAATAAAGAGGGACAGTCCTTCTTATTATTTCTCAATGTTCAGAGCTGCGAACCAATAAAACTCCCCAGAAATGAGTCTCATTACCAGTGTGCTCAAACTCCGGCCCCCCAGGTGTTGAACGACTACATTTCCCAGAATTATTTGACTGCAGTAAATGGGCAGAGAATCATGGGAGGTGTAGTTCATTAACATATGAGGGGGGGGGGAGGAGTGTGAGATCCAGGCACTAACCTATAACAAATGCTGTTAGGAATCGCTCGCTGTAAATAAAGATACTCTGCTCCGGTTCTAAATGACATTTTATTGGCTTAAATGACCCCGATTGGTTGTGATGTCATCTAAAAAGCCTGATCTCTGGCCCCGCCTCCAGCGCCATTCCCAAAACACCTATGTCTTTGTTCATTTGATATTTTGGGAGGATGAATTGGTTTGGTGGGACACTTCCAATGAATGAACTTCTCCGGAGGCTCTGTATTCCGTGCGCGGAAGAGCTTACATTCTACTAGCACAGAGGACAGGCCTATGCTGATGCGGTCTACTTGTTTAATGTTGTAGAGACATTGGTTACAGTAGTTAGGGGTGCAGGAAGGGAACCCCCCCCTGTTAGCTGTAATGTCTCTTTATTTGGGGATACATATCCCTGTGTTTCTGTCTCAGACCTCTGTGTCACAGGTCACGCGTCCTGCCTGACCCCCACAGCATATTGTGCAATGTCACTGCATCTGCGACGCGATTTAAGGACAGAGACTTGTTTTGTGGCAAACCACAAAAACAATAAATATGTTTATATATGTATTTATTAAGTGAACACTGTATCTCTTTATCACTTTCTCTTTTGTCTTCTCTTTCTTTCTCCCTCTTTCTTACTTGTTATCATTATTTTTTATTTGCTTCTCTTTCTTATTCTTTATCGTTCTTTTTCTCTTTATCATTCTTTTTCTCTTTCTCTTTCTTTCTCCCTCTTTATCATTCTTTTTCTCTTACTCTTTATCGTTCTTTCTCTTTATCATTCTTTTTCTCTTTATCTTTCTTTCTCCCTTTTTATCATTCTTTTTCTCTTTCTCCCTCTTTATCATTCTTTTTCTCTTTCTCCCTCTTTATCATTCTTTTTCTCTTTCTCCCTCTTTATCATTCTTTTTCTCTTTCTCTCTTAGTCTTTATTGTTCTTTTTCTTTCTCTTTCTTCCTTTCTTTCTCGCTGTCTCTTTCTTTCCCTCTTTCTCTTTTTTTCTCTCTTTCTTCCTTTCTTTCTCGCTGTCTCTTTCTTTCCCTCTTTCTCTTTTTCTCTCTTTCTTCCTTTCTTTCTTGCTGTCTCTTTCTTTCCCTCTTTCTCTTTTTCTCTCTTTCTTCCTTTCTTTCTCGCTGTCTCTTTCTTTCCCTCTTTCTCTTTTTTTCTCTCTTTCTTCCTTTCTTTCTCGCTGTCTCTTTCTTTCCCTCTTTCTCTTTTTTCTCTCTTTCTTCCTTTCTTTCTCGCTGTCTCTTCTTTCCCTCTTTCTCTTTCTCTTTTTTTCTCTCTTTCTTCCTTTCTTTCTCGCTGTCTCTTTCTTTCCCTCTTTCTCTTTTTCTCTCTTTCTTCCTTTCTTTCTTGCTGTCTCTTTCTTTCCCTCTTTCTCTTTTTCTCTCTTTCTTCCTTTCTTTCTCGCTGTCTCTTTCTTTCCCTCTTTCTCTTTTTTTCTCTCTTTCTTCCTTTCTTTCTCTCGCTGTCTCTTTCTTTCCCTCTTCTCTTTTTCTCTCTTTCTTCTTTCTTTCTCGCTGTCTTTCTTTCCCTCTTTCTTTTTTCTCTCTTTCTTCTTTCTTTCTCGCTGTCTTTCTTTCCCTCTTCTCTTTTTCTCTCTTTCTTTTCTTTCCCTCTTTCTCTTTTTTCTCTCTTTCTTCCTTTCTTTCTCGCTGTCTCTTTCTTTCCCTCTTTCTCTTTTTTCTCTCTTTCTTCCTTTCTTTCTCGCTGTCTTTCTTTCCCTCTTTCTCTTTTCTCTCTTTCTTCCTTTCTTTCTCGCTGTCGCTTTCTTTCCCTCTTTCTCTTTTTTCTCTCTTTCTTCCTTTCTTTCTCGCTGTCTCTTTCTTTCCCTCTTTCTCTTTTTCTCTCTTTCTTCCTTTCTTTCTTGCTGTCTCTTTCTTTCCCTCTTTCTCTTTTTCTCTCTTTCTTCCTTTCTTTCTTGCTGTCTCTTTCTTTCCCTCTTTCTCTTTTTTTCTCTCTTTCTTCCTTTCTTTCTCGCTGTCTGTTTCTGTCTCAGTCTCTCATATAAACTAAATACTTAAACGAGATAAATCTCAATGTATCCTTCCTGGTAAAATACTTTATAAATAAATTAATTAATAAATGGATAAATATTATTCAAAAACATATTTTAACTACGTAACAAGAACAATATATTTTATCCTGTCCAGAGGAAGGTTCCCGATCTGAAACGTTGACATTTTTTAAAGGAAAAAATAAACCGTGTGCTTCTTTTAAAAAAAAACAAAAAAATCAGCTTTAACTAGTTAAGGCCCAAATGGAAATGCTGCCAGTCCGCCACGCTGGGGTAAAGTACGCTTTATTTGTCAGGATGTGGCGCTGCGATATAGAGAACTTTTATCTGAATCACTGCGTGTATGATTAACCTGGTGCGTTCATCTCTCATACCCAGATAGATCACTGAAATCAAACCACTCAGCCAGCAAATATGCAGCTCCTGCCCCACAACCCCCCCATCCAGCTGTAACGGGTCTGCTTTCCCATCACTCACCCCTTTGATGATTAAAGAAGAATATTAACCTTTGTGGATGGATGAGGGACTGGAACAGGGCTAATGATTTTGGGAAGAAACTCTGGTTGTTGTTCCAGCTTCTTCCTTCCCTCCTATCTGTAATGTAAAGACAGGTCTGTGTCATAGGGACAGGATGTGGTAAGAGCACAGCACTTTATAGATCCCTGGGAAGATCCCACCTAGAGTATTGTGTTCATTCTATAGAGCGGATCCCAGGAGGATATAGAGAGGCAGTGACAGCACTTTAGGTGGGATCTTCCCAGGGTACTATAAAGTGCTGCCCCTGCCTCTCTATCCCCCAGGGATCTATAAAGCGCTGTCACTGCCTCTCTATATCCTCCTGGGATCCGCTCTATAGAATGAACACAATACTCTAGGTGGGATCTTCCCAGGGATCTATAAAGTGCTGTCACTGCCTCTCTATATCCTCCTGGGGTCCGCTCTATAGAATGAGCACAATACTCGAGGTGGGATCTTACCAGGGATCTATAGAGTATTGTGTTCATTCTATAGAGCGGATCCCAGGAGGATATAGAGAGGCAGTGACAGCACTTTATAGATCCCTGGGAGGGGATGAGTTGATGCTGCGAGCGCTTGGTCAGAGGGCTGAGTTGATGCTGCGAGTGCTTGGTCAGAGGGATGGGTTGATGCTGCAAGCGCTTGGTCAGAGGGATGGGTTGATGTTGCGAGTGCTTGGTCAGAGGGATGGGTTGATGTTGCGAGCGCTTGGTCAGAGGGATGGGTTGATGCTGCGTGTGCTTGGTCAGAGGGATGGGTTGATGCTGCGAGCGCTTGGTCAGAGGGATGGGTTGATGCTGCGTGTGCTTGGTCAGAGGGATGGGTTGATGCTGCGAGTGCTTGGTCAGAGGGATGGGTTGATGCTGCGAGTGCTTGGTCAGAGGGATGGGTTGATGCTGCGAGTGCTTGGTCAGAGGGATGGGTTGATGCTGCGAGTGCTTGGTCAGAGGGATGGGTTGATGCTGCGAGTGCTTGGTCAGAGGGATGGGTTGATGCTGCGAGTGCTTGGTCAGAGGGATGGGTTGATGCTGCGAGTGCTTGGTCAGAGGGATGGGTTGATGTTGCGAGTGCTTGGTCAGAGGGATGGGTTGATGCTGCGAGTGCTTGGTCAGAGGGATGGGTTGATGCTGCGAGTGCTTGGTCAGAGGATGGGTTGATGCTGCGAGTGCTTGGTCAGAGGGATGGGTTGACGCTGCGAGTGCTTGGTCAGAGGGATGGGTTGATGCTGCGGTGCTTGGTCAGAGGGATGGGTTGATGCTGCGAGTGCTTGGTCAGAGGGATGGGTTGATGTTGCGAGTGCTTGGTCAGAGGGATGGGTTGATGCTGCGAGTGCTTGGTCAGAGGGATGGGTTGATGCTGCGAGTGCTTGGTCAGAGGGATGGGTTGACGCTGCGAGTGCTTGGTCAGAGGGATGGGTTGATGCTGCGAGCGCTTGGTCAGAGGGATGGGTTGATGTTGCGAGTGCTTGGTCAGAGGGATGGGTTGACGCTGCGAGTGCTTGGTCAGAGGGATGGGTTGACGCTGCGAGTGCTTGGTCAGAGGGATGGGTTGATGCTGCGGGTGCTTGGTCAGAGGGATGGGTTGATGCTGCGACTGCTTGGTCAGAGGGATGGGTTGATGTTGCGAGTGCTTGGTCAGAGGGATGGGTTGATGCTGCGAGTGCTTGGTCAGAGGGATGGGTTGATGCTGCGAGTGCTTGGTCAGAGGGATGGGTTGATGCTGCGAGTGCTTGGTCAGAGGGATGGGTTGATGCTGCGAGTGCTTGGTCAGAGGGATGGGTTGATGCTGCGGGTGCTTGGTCAGAGGGATGGGTTGATGCTGCGAGTGCTTGGTCAAAGGGATGGGTTGATGCAGCGAGTGCTTGGTCAGAGGGATGGGTTGATGCTGCGAGTGCTTGGTCAGAGGGATGGGTTGATGCTGCGGTGCTTGGTCAGAGGGATGGGTTGATGCTGCGAGAGCTTGGTCAGAGGGATGGGTTGATGCTGCGAGTGCTTGGTCAGAGGGATGGGTTGATGCTGCGAGCGCTTGGTCAGAGGGATGGGTTGATGTTGCGAGCGCTTGGTCAGAGGGATGGGTTGATGTTGCGAGCGCTTGGTCAGAGGGATGGGTTGATGCTGCGAGTGCTTGGTCAGAGGGATGGGTTGATGCTGCGAGTGCTTGGTCAGAGGGATGGGTTGATGCTGCATGCGCAGCTTAAGCTCATGTTTGCTTTCTCAAATGAACGCGGCTACAAGCACTTGGTCATAGATGATGATGATATCCACATGAAATTGGGGTTAATAAGTTAAAGTGGTCAGGGTGCGCAGTGTCCCTTTTAAATTATTGCGTGAACAAACTGAGCAGGAGGAGGGACTTGAGGTGGAAGGGAGGGACTTTGCTCAAGTGACTTGACTTGAGTGTGAGAGGGAGTAGGTATGGATGAAAGACCGGATCTGAGTGTGGGAGTGAGTTTGGGGAAAGGGAGGGTGTGTCAGTGTCAGGTGCCTGAACTGTACGTTGGCAGCCCCCTTTAATCCTTGCTCATCTCAGAACCAGCCCTGAGATTTCTGCACACAAATGGTTAAAAGTGAAACCCTACACCATCTGACCTTCCAAAATAAAGGGCCCTGTCCCCCTCTCCACATTGTTCCAGCATTGTCTATCTATATCCAGAGAGAGAGGACCTGTATGCTGGGGCTCTCCTGTATTAGCCTGAAAACCTTGAATCCTGAAACTTACTGTGTTTCCCATCCTTCCCCGCAGTATCCAGTTTATCCAAGTTCCCATTTTTCCTGGTTTATTTCAGTTTCTCCATTTTCAATCTCTCTGCGTCCTGCCCCTCTGCTCCAAACCACCATTTGTGTTCCTGCAACAAACCGCTCACCACATATCCCTGGAGTGGTGCCTCACCACATCCTGGGCCCAGAATCTTGCCATCCCGGTGCCACCCCGGTACCTGCACCTTGCAGGCAGGGAGGGTGGGGTGGTGGCACAGGACTCCAGCTTTCAAGTAAGGATAAAACACAGGCATACAGCTCCTTCACCCAGTGACCGTATCCTATTGTTTGTGTTATAGTTTTGCTACTGTTGTAAACAGAATAAAAACAAACTGGTTGTGTCTGGCATAACCCTAGAACTAAATCATACCTTGTAAAGAAAGTCTTCTCCAATCAGCTCCGAAGCTGAGGTTATTTACGTTTAACTCCGTCTGACTCTAAACAGTGTGTACTGCTCACAGGACGATTAATCAACACCAATAAATCCATAATGGAAATAGTTGATCATCGATTAGTTGTCGATTTAATCGATTAGTCGTGTCAGCCCTAGTTCATTCTATAGAGCGGATCCCTGGTAAGATCCCATATATCAGGTGATCAGAGTGACAGCTCCAGGGTTGGATATTATGTGGCATCTTTTGTTATTGTGTTATGCTGTGTCTTGGTGCTTGGTCAGGCTTGTGGTCCGTTAGCTGTGGGAATAGATGGACTTGCTGAGCAGTGCAGGCCCCTCTTAGCTGTATATTAACCTGTATACATGTAATCTGCTCGGGTTCCCACCCAGTCACTTCCTTCCTCTTCCTGACTTTCACAGCTGATATTGTGTATCACATCTGGCTGCTTGTTGTGTGGAAACTCGCTCGAGCGCCGCTTGCTCTGCTCATACAGACTGGGGGGGGGGGTAAATTAAATATTATTACATTACAAGCGGAGCCGTACAATGTGGCGTCTCCAGCCACCGGCCCGGGTGATGTGTGATCATTATATATCCATAAACACTAACTAGAAATGATTGGCTGTAGGTTTTTTCCGCATTGCTCTCGGTGTATGTTTCAGTGGGGGGTTTCATCATTCTTTGCAGTATATGTTTCAGTAGGGGGGGGGGGGTTCATTCACCGCAGGGTCCCCGAAGTGCAGGGAATCGGCCGCCGATTGCTGACGCCAACCCGCCGAACATCCTCCCCAACCCTGCCGGAAGGCCACCAAACGCAGCAGACAAGCCGCCAGACAGGTTAAAAAAACCACAATATGATTGTCAAAATTGAAACGCTATTCGCAAATAAACTACTGAGTGAAAATGTCTGAAATTTACATATAAAATCCAATGAATGATAATAAAAAGGGCTGTTACAGAAAAAATAAAAAACGATTTAAAAAAAAAAAAATAACAGGAAAAAAATTTGCAGAAACAGTGCAGAAAAGATCCTAAGAAATTCAATAAATAAAGAGACTTTGTTAGATATTGAATTAAACGGGAATATTTTTAACATTGAATCCTATGGGATTCGCCTGAATAAACCTGTCAAATGAAACCACCTAACAGCAGGGCATTTCACTGACATTCCTCTGCTGTTCCGGGTCTGTGAATAGATTAACCATTGCTTCTCTATGGAGGATTTCACTGCCGTCGAACAGGCACCGCACTTGCTGGCAGTTCGCCAAAATCTGGCGAATTGCCTGCTCTCTGAATAGCCGAATGGCCCCGAAATGGCACCGTATGGGGAAATTCCCTGCTTGGTGGCATTTCGGGTCCAGATCAGCTCTCAGGGAATAACCCCTTTGATCTCTGTACGTCCTACAGCAGAATTCAGCACCCTTGGCCGTCCAGAGGTTTTAAAACTATATTTCCCATGAGGATCAACCGACTCATTGAGCAGCTGAGCATCAAGGGAGATGTAGTTCCAAAGCATCTGGAGGGCCGTATCTGCTGATCTTTATCTGTACAGGGTCATATGAGGGATCATTGTGAAGGCTTTAGCGTGTTCCGTGGTTTTAACTCCGATGCTTAGTGAATAACCGCTTAGTGAATAACCCCCCAGTGATCCTCTCATTGCACCCATAATCAAACTGTACACTGAAATGCCCCTGACCCGTCCGGCCCGCTGGCACAAGTCCCATGGCTTAGAGATAGGTGGTTTGTCAGTGTTTGCATTCAGGTGGATGGATGACATCTCCGCCACTATGTTGTAATATCCAAATCAAAGTGGTGCCAGCGAGAGGCAAGTCGCGACGTACATGGCCGCCTTTGCGGGGACAGAGGACGTCCTGCGATCTCCTCCTGGAAATGCGCAGAAAGGCGGCATTCATGAAGCCGGGGATGTTTCCCAACGTTCCGCCGCAGGCGTCCTCCTGACCTCACGATGTAGGAGATTCCAGCGAGGGGAGCGATTTAAATACAGAGGCCTGTTCAATACCTCAGCCGCTGCAAGTGCTAAGTTAGCAACTTGCATTGAACGCCGTTCAACCGCTCAGCGCTCAGCAGTGCTAACCTAGCACTTGCAGCGACCCGAGGAGATGCTTCGTGTGACGTATTAAAGATGGCCGCCGCCATGAAGCCAGTAACAATGCCGTACAGCAAGATGGCCGCCGCCTCGAAGCAAGTAATAATTCCCTACATCAATGTTAATTTTGAGGTTTTTGTTCACCAAAGCACAAAATATTTATTTATTATTTCCCCCTGCACATAGACATATATTACAGTTCAATTTATATATTGTTTCAGAAGTAAACATAACGTTTATTCATTAAAAACTATCATTTGTGGTGTGTGAATACCAAACGGAATTGTGCTGACTGCTTCTCTTTATTATTTTTTGTCCGAGTGATCCGAAAAACAATCTGAATTTTTCATTAAGAAATTGTCGGCCATTTTGGATTCAAAATTCGCATCCAAAGGGTTCAACGACACTGCTGCAGCAAACTGAATTGCTGCGCTGCAGCAATTCAGCAGCTGCTGAGGTATTGAACAGGCCTCAGGTTAAACCACTAATTCCCGCTTGGCTTTGAAGTGAAGAAGCCATGGGTTGGCACCGTCCATCCTCGCCACTGGAAGAGTTAATGCGTACCCGCCGGCGGGCACAGGGGTGTTTGTTTTGGAATGTTTGCTTGTATGTGCTGTCTGGCAGCTTCAGATCTGCCCTGGCAAACACTTATCGGGACCTTGAGAGAGCACGGCCCTGAGATTCCACAGCGAGAGCGCCAGTGTCGCCCGCCCGCCTGCCACTCAATGGGCGCTTTGTGCAAACCTGACCAGCTGTATCACCGAGGAAATGGCTTTCTGACATCAGGTGGAACCTCATCCTCTGATCCACCTACACTGGATCCAAAGCCAGCCCTGGCTGAACCTATCATGATAACAACAGATCCTTCTTTCTATGTTGGATCCAAACTCTGTCCTGGCTGAGCCTGTCCTGATGATGTGCAGACAGGTAACATAAATTGGATCCATACCCCAACTCACCTGACCCTGTCCTGTTACTGTTCAGGGATATCCCCTATATTGGATCCTGCATCGGCCCTGTCTGAGCCTGTCCTGATAATGTGCAGTCAGTCAGTCTCCGCTGCCATTGGCCGGCGATGATGTCACACTGTAAGGGGGGAAGTACATGAAATTTTCTCACAAGTTATTTATATTTTTTTCAGTGCATAAAAAGTCCCTTTTTGAGGTGTCACCGTGAGCCGTGGCCATGTGTCACATCTCCATTTATAGCCCTTTATCAGCCCTGCTCAGGGTCCGGGCAGCTGCCCCCATACAGCCTGGCATCCCACGTCCCTCGCCCCGATCTGCTGTAACCCGCTCGGCGGGGGGGGGGGGGGGCTATAACAAAAAACAAAACAGGAAAACAGGAAATTCTAAAATAAACTAAGTAATCGCCATGGAAACAAACACAAATCTTCCGTCACAATCCTAAAAGTGGAGCAGTTGCTGTGGAAACCACTTGACCCTTTCTCCTCCGGTACGTCCTAATCCTGGGCACCCCAGCAACTCCCAGAAATCTCAGCCGGTGCACCGCATATCATGAAGGACCGACGTCCCCACGGATTCCTGAGAATGAGGGACATTTCTTTCCTTGCTGAGCACCAGGTCCTGTACAGGAGGACAATGACCCTGTGTGCCCTTCCAGATGCCGCACAGGTGCCCGGGACACGGGCATTTAATGTGATACGTCTCTTGGCACTAATTATCATGGTGTCTCGTGGTGCTGCCAACCCTCCTTTACCAGCATTCACTATATGAGGTGCCCTGCCCGTCATGCCAACGTGCCATCTCCACCTCCTTCGTCTGACCCCTCCTCATCACCATGCGCAGATATGCACAGGAGGAGGTGACGAGGTCCAAGGTCATGTTCTGGTACCCCATGTACCCTCAGCAATTGACACCATCTCGTAGGAGTTAAACCCCGGGCTTTACCCGCGGAGCGAGCGACGATCTTATCTGCAGGACTGTATCCGCAATAACGCAGCGCGATAAGAGGCAAATCGCCGTGTGCAAACACAGAGGACGCACATTGCAGGTTTGGGTACGGTCACGGCTGACATATCATTTCAGACCCCAATTAACCCTTACGTAGGCCTGGCCATTGTTGGAATTTTCTTTTTCTTTTTAGAGTTTAAAGTCCACCTCCACTTTCACGAAAATCGCGGAATCTGTAATATAAAAAAAGAACAACAAACGATGGACCGTCTATCTGAGCGCCGGCAGGAGCCGCGCTGACAGGTGCCTCGCCGACAGGAGCCGCGCCGGCAGGAGCTGCGCCGGCAGGAGCTGCGCCGACAGGAGCCTCGCCGGCAGGAGCCACGCCGGCAGGAGCCACGCCGGCAGGAGCCTCGCCGACAGGAGCCTCGCCGGCAGGAGCTGTGCCGACAGGAGCCTCGCCGACAGGAGCCACGCCGGCAGGAGCCACGCCGGCAGGAGCCACGCCGGCAGGAGCCTCGCCGACAGGAGCCGCGCCGGCAGACGGAACCGCTATTTCAAGGAAATCCAGATTCCTCGATTCTTTGATTTAATCATGAAAATCAGAGAAAACATTGCTTAAAATACACCCCCCCCCCCGGTATGGAGCCGGACTGCCCCACCTGGTCCAATAAAAAGATCCTCGTGGTACTAAATCGGGCACCACCTTCGTTACACGCTTACCCTGAAAAATCTCTATATCAGGGATCAAAAACTCTGCCCCCCCCCAAGATGTTAATGCCTACAGTTCTCAGAATTCTTTGAATGCAACAAATGGCCAGTGAATCATGGGAGGTGTAGTTCAGAAGCATCTTGGGGGTTGGAGTTTGACAGCCCTGCCTGTAGGATTCACTAGCCAGGAGGGGGTAGTAAGCGGCCCTCCCTGTTTATATTTCAATGGAGAACAAGCTGTGGCTAACGAACTACAAATCCCATGATCCTTCACAAGTTACGCTCACAGCTTATTTGTGGAGGGTTTTGGGGTACCCGTTAGATCCTGTTACCTCGCATTAGAACATGATGAAACATGCCGATCCTTCTTGCGCACGGAAATCCTCCATATGTTGCTATTTTGCCCCCCCCCCCTGCCATGGCTTGCACGGGCTCTGGTGTTTATGTGGGTAGTCGCCGGTGTCTTCCTATTCACAGGCTGTCCAAAAAACCACCACGACCACGAGGCCGAGGCGGCCCAGCTCCCTATAAACCTGTCTGGGAGTAAATCTGGATCTTCGGCATTTCTAAAAATATCCATTTTCTTCCTCTCTTCCTGCCGGGTACACGGTGATCCATCCCGCTGTGTTTATAGCTAATGTAAATACATGTATCCGGCACCGTCTCTCTCTGCCAAGCCCTGGCACCAACTGGCACGGTTCATCCCCCCCCCCGACAGGCCGCAAAGCCGCTGATCCGGCTTTACCAGCTCATCCGTTCTATAAACGAGGGCTCCGTGTTGATAAACACGGGAAATGTATTTACTATACGTAGATACATTGTATAAAGGCAGGGATAGACAACCTTGGAGACTACATTTCCCTCGAGCCTCTGCCATCCTTAACGCGCCGTTCACACTGTGCGATTTATCACGCAGATTTTGCCGCGACGTCGCACCTGTGTTCTTTTTGATTCCATAGCTTCTCCAATGCATTTCAAAGGTGCTGGTCACATCTTGCCGCTCGTCGCGGTAGCATGTTGCTGGTACATGACCCTTTTTTTGCGATTTGCTACCTGCGATTTGTATTGGTGGTGCTTTGCAAAAATCGCACAAAACCGCGTCAACGCGCGACATTATCGCACTGTCGCCCGGGGCCTAAGCAGGAGGTATGAGACGCACTCGGTATATACAGGCCTATCTTCTCTGCTCAGCCGATGTTGGGCCGCGTGGCTTAGCGACCAGAGTTGGAAATAGCCAGTTGGAAAATGAGTAGCTGAGCATCGTGGGAGATGTAGTTCCGAGACATCTGGAGGGACTCAATTCTTGATCCATGTCTTAAGGAAACGTTCGTCTCCAGTCCCATCCACACAGCCGGGCCTTGGTTAGAGCAGTTTCCCCTATTCACCTGTGATTTTCCGCTTTTTAATTGCGTCGCCCCCACATGTTATATAAAGACAGGCACGGCTTCTTATTCGGGTTCGACATGCTCTCATATCGAATCATTTCGCTTGGAAACCAGATAAAAAAAGGCAATAACGTTTTGTAAGCACTTTTTTAGCAGTGTTGATAATCGTCACACATGCAGCGGAAAAACATTTAACCCCGCGCATATTCAGAAATTTGTGCCGAGTGTGGGATTGTGCGTCTCTGGCCGATGGAAGAGCGAGAGATCTGGCCCCGCTGACCTCGTCTTCCATCACCTCCACACTTATCCAGCCATGTTGTCTCAAGCTCAGCCATACTGTGGTTGAACTCGGTTTTGAAGTGGTACCCGCGCATACCCAGACGACATTCCACGGAGGTAACTATGTGTTTTGACTTAATCCCCCGGCGCGCTGCCTTGTTTCCGTCGCTCTAAACCCGTCTCTCTGCTTCGGGTTTATTCGCCAAGCTGGGTTTTGTGATGGATTGACGGAGGCGGGATGGCATATCTGGCCTAAAAAGAACAATGTTAGCGGTATCATTCCCTTTGGGGGGGGGGTTCTAAATATTCTAGTTCCCGGGCGAGTTATTTTCTCACCCACATAATGTGTTTTAAGATGCCCCATTAAGTGAACAAGCCCCGTGTTGGGTTGACAGGTCTGGACATGGTGTGCCCGGCGCGGCTGTACAGGCGTTTGTGTGAGAGGTGCGGGTCTGCGGGCGGTCGGTTCTCGGCTCAGCTTTGTGTACGTGATTATGTAATTATCGGTGTGCAGGACAGGATGTATCGCTCCTTCCTCAGAGGACGTAATTAGCAGCCGGACAGGGACGGGGTGAGCGATAATCCCGCCACCGCTTATAATTTCATTATCATGCTTTCCGTCACTCTGCGGTCAGGGACCTCGGGACGGGAGATGCTGGATATTATGTCGGGGGTCTTGGGGGGGTCTTTCTATGTATCTCTATGTTGCCTTTTACAGATCTTTCAGGATACGGTGCAGGTCGCTCAGAGCAGGCACCTCAAACTCTGACCCCCCCCCCAGATGTTTCTGAACTATAACTCCTATGATTCTCTGCCCATCTACTGCATTCAAAGAATTCTGGGAATTGTAGGACAAAATATATTGGGGGGGGGGGTCAGAGTTTGAGATCCCAGCATCTCCTGGCCATAACAATGTAGCCAGCTCAGGAGGAGGGGGGGTCCAGTATAAACCTCTAGCCCCCTCCCAGCTAGATCCCATAAAAGCCAAGGGCAGGGGTCATCTGTAATGATCAGCGACCCAGCATTGCTCCCCCTCAGGATGCCGGTCGCTGTGCCCCCCTGTGCACGTCCCCGGGGTTCACTCATCACTGGGTATCCTGTAACTGGAAAACAATGTGACTTCCTCTTTCACCCGGAAACCACCGGCAGCTCGAGGAAGGTTGCTCAACTCCGCGCAGCCCTCCCGAGACACGGATGCAAGACGTTTCCATGAGCTCAAAATCCCCCGGCCTCATCTGTCCCTCAGAGCTCACAATCTAGAGGTGCGGCTGCGGGTCAGGCTCTGTGATTTCCAGGTCACACTGCGTCACTTTGTATCTCTGACCCTCAGAGCTCACAATCTAGAGGTGCGGCTGCGGGTCAGGCTCTGTGATTCCCAGGTCGCGCTGCGTCACTTTGTATCTCTGTCCCTCAGAGCTCACAATCTAGAGGTGCGGCTGCGGGTCAGGCTCTGTGATTTCCAGGTCGCGCTGCGTCACTTTGTATCTCTGTCCCTCAGAGCTCACAATCTAGAGGTGCGGCTGCGGGTCAGGCTCTGTGATTTCCAGGTCGCGCTGCATCACTTTGTATCTCTGTCCCTCAGAGCTCACAATCTAGAGGTGCGGCTGCGGGTCAGGCTCTGTGATTTCCAGGTCACACTGCGTCACTTTGTATCTCTGTCCCTCAGAGCTCACAATCTAGAGGTGCGGCTGCGGGTCAGGCTCTGTGATTTCCAGGTCACACTGCGTCACTTTGTATCTCTGTCCCTCAGAGCTCACAATCTAGAGGTGCGGCTGCGGGTCAGGCTCTGTGATTCCCAGGTCGCGCTGCGTCACTTTGTATCTCTGACCCTCAGAGCTCACAATCTTGAGGTGCGGCTGCGGGTCAGTCTCTGTGATTTCCAGGTCGCACTGCGTCACTTTGTATATCTGACCCTCAGAGCTCACAATCTAGAGGTGCGGCTGCGGGTCAGGCTCTGTGATTTCCAGGTCACACTGCATCACTTTGTATCTCTGTCCCTCAGAGCTCACAATCTAGAGGTGCGGCTGCGGGTCAGGCTCTGTGATTCCCAGGTCGCGCTGCGTCACTTTGTATCTCTGACCCTCAGAGCTCACAATCTAGAGGTGCGGCTGCGGGTCAGGCTCTGTGATTTCCAGGTCACACTGCGTCACTTTGTATCTCTGTCCCTCAGAGCTCACAATCTAGAGGTGCGGCTGCGGGTCAGGCTCTGTGATTTCCAGGTCGCGCTGCGTCACTTTGTATCTCTGTGATTTCCAGGTCACACTGCGTCACTTTGTATATCTGACCCTCAGAGCTCACAATCTAGAGGTGCGGCTGCGGGTCAGGCTCTGTGATTTCCAGGTCGCGCTGCGTCACTTTGTATCTCTGACCCTCAGAGCTCACAATCTAGAGGTGCGGCTGCGGGTCAGTCTCTGTGATTTCCAGGTCGCACTGCGTCACTTTGTATATCTGACCCTCAGAGCTCACAATCTAGAGGTGCGGCTGCGGGTCAGTCTCTGTGATTCCCAGGTCGCGCTGCGTCACTTTGTATCTCTGACCCTCAGAGCTCACAATCTAGAGGTGCGGCTGCGGGTCAGGCTCTGTGATTTCCAGGTCGCGCTGCGTCACTTTGTATATCTGACCCTCAGAGCTCACAATCTAGAGGTGCGGCTGCGGGTCAGTCTCTGTGATTTCCAGGTCACACTGCGTCACTTTGTATCTCTGTCCCTCAGAGCTCACAATCTAGAGGTGCGGCTGCGGGTCAGGCTCTGTGATTTCCAGGTCACACTGCATCACTTTGTATCTCTGACCCTCAGAGCTCACAATCTAGAGGTGCGGCTGCGGGTCAGGCTCTGTGATTTCCAGGTCACACTGCGTCACTTTGTATCTCTGACCCTCAGAGCTCACAATCTAGAGGTGCGGCTGCGGGTCAGGCTCTGTGATTTCCAGGTCACACTGCATCACTTTGTATCTCTGACCCTCAGAGCTCACAATCTAGAGGTGCGGCTGCGGGTCAGGCTCTGTGATTTCCAGGTCACACTGCGTCACTTTGTATCTCTGTCCCTCAGAGCTCACAATCTAGAGGTGCGGCTGCGGGTCAGGCTCTGTGATTTCCAGGTCGCGCTGCGTCACTTTGCATCTCTGACCCTCAGAGCTCACAATCTAGAGATGCGACTGCGGGTCAGGCTCTGTGATTTTCAGGTCGCGCTGCATCACTTTGCATATCTGACCCTCAGAGCTCACAATCTAGAGGTGCTGCGGGTGATGGGATTAACCTGTGCTTTGCTGGATCCGACGCAGAGCTATTATCTGCATAATATCAGGGCAAATCCTGCAAATCTGTATCAATCTGCAGACGCCTCTTGCGCCCCCCCACCCCCCAATCTCATCCGCAGTGATGCTCAGAGACGAGGCGCAGCCGCCCCCCTGGCAGAGTTTGATGGTTGTCATGGTTATGGGTAGGAAAGAAGAGGGGATTTACAGACCTATTCCAGGAATGTGATAATGCAGCATTTACCCAGGGATGCAGCAACAGGCTGGTTACCGCAGCGTCTCCACCATGAGCGTCCCTCCGAGGGCCGAGATACCCCCTCGCAGGCTGCAGACCATGAGCTGGCGGGGCAGGAGGCAGAACGAGCGGGGCGGCGTGGTACAGGTACAGGATCCCAAACCCAACTTGCGGGTCAGAGCTGGTGGAGACAGGTACCTGTGTTTAAAGTAGTGGATCGGTGGCACGTCTGCCCTGCTGAGAGGGTAACTTAAACCAGGTGGGGCGAGGGTAACACAAAAAGGAGGAGGGGGGCAGAAACAGGAGCTGCGGTTTTTAACGCAGGAAGGAAGAGGGTAGTGGGGGTGCGGCAGGACGCGGCCGTCGAGGCGGTATGTTTTCCGGTTTCGCTATCGTAGCGGGGCATTCTGGGAGATCTAACCCGGCCTGTGTGCGTCTCTTTCAGAATAAAGAAAAAGAGAAGATGAAGGAGGCGAAGGACACCAGGTACACGAACGGGCACCTCTTCACCACCATCACCGTGTCTGGCACCACCATGTGCTTCGTGTGCAGCAAGAGCATCACCGCCAAGGAGGCGCTCATCTGCCCCAGTAAGTACCACCACCCTCACCGCCCCCCCCCCGTATAACCCAGGGTCCTGTGTACAGCGCTATTCTGGGGCAAAGTGGAGCAGCCGGCATCATCCCACCGGTTTCCATGGCGACTGCATCGTTTGCCACAGCATTTTGCTGCAAAGTGACGCAATATACATCATGACCGGCCACGCGGCAGACGCTCCCGTCTCTTAGTGTTGTCGGTAGCTTTGTGGATCAGCCTCTCTCTGCCCGCGTTATATTCACATGTTGGGGCGTATGTGCACTGCCACGAAGGGGCTCGGATGCTACGTGCATGGCACGAGAGAGTCAGGGTGGCTCTGCGACACGCGTGATACATGCAAAAACTGCACGTCCTGGGAACCCGAAATGCCCCAAAACCGTTCCGAGCATCGACGTGATGTGACAAGTGGATAATCCCAACCCTGACCTCATGTGACGGGGGGGGGGGGGGGGAATCATTAAAAATCCTTTATAAAACGCCCTCCAGGCTGTGTGTATGAAACATAAATGGTGTGTTCAGACGCGGCTCCCAGCACCACAATATCACATTATTACACACAAATATCCCAACACACGTCTGCACGCAGCGTTTCACACGAGGAATACTCGCCCTGCGCAGCGTCTCATACGGGAAATACTACAGAAATATGTGTTAGATCAGCATGGGAAGCTGCAGCAGAGCTTGGACGGTATGCTCAGGCTGTGCAGTCTGTTTCTGTAGCATTTAAAGGGCCAGTACCACCAATAAATGAAATGTCCTTATGGTGTTTATTTATGTTGCTGATATCTTACATGTGTTTGTTTTTCTCTTCTATGTTTAGAAAATATTTTCCTCTATATGTGTCACTGGGTGCATCCATTGTGTGATATTTTCCTCTATATGTGTCACTGGGTGCATCCATTGTGTGATATTTTCCTCTATATGTGTCACTGGGGGCATCCACTGTGTGATATTTTCCTCTATGTGTCACTGGGCGCATCCATTGTGTGATATTTTCCTCTATATGTGTCACTGGGCGCATCCATTGTGTGATATTTTCCTCTATATGTGTCACTGGGCGCATCCATTGTGTGATATTTTCCTCTATATGTGTCACTGGGTGCATCCATTGTGTGATATTTTCCTCTATATGTGTCACTGGTGCATCCATTGTGTGATATTTTCCTCTATATGTGTCACTGGGTGCATCCATGTGTGTATATTTTCCTCTATATGTGTCACTGGGTGCATCCATTGTGTGATATTTTCCTCTATATGTGTCACTGGGTGCATCCATTGTGTGATATTTTCCTCTATATGTGTCACTGGGTGCATCCATTGTGTGATATTTTACTCTATGTGTCACTGGGCGCATCCATTGTGTGATATTTTCTCTATATGTGTCACTGGGCGCATCCATTGTGTGATATTTTCCTCTATATGTGTCACTGGGCGCATCCATTGTGTGATATTTTCCTCTATATGTGTCACTGGGCGCATTTATTGTGTGATATTTTCCTCTATATGTGTCACTGGGTGCATCCATGTGTGTGATATTTTCCTCTATATGTGTCACTGGGTGCATCCATTGTGTGATATTTTCCTCTATATGTGTCACTGGGTGCATCCATTGTGTAATATTTTCCTCTTTGTGTGTCACTGGGTGCATCCCTTGTGTGATATTTTCCTCTATAAGTGTCACTGGGCGCATCCATTGTGTGATATTTTGTGTTGTATCTTTCCATCACTTGCTCCTCACTGTGTGTCTTTAGTCATATAATGGAGTGAATGGGTCAGTCACCGACTCACATCATTGTATTGTGTGGGATGTATTCAAAGGACATCACCAGGGGGAGATTAGAAGGCTTTTAAGCTCCTTGTCTTATCTCGTTCAGCTGCCAGCTCTTATCTCAAGTAGCCTAGAGAACAATAGCCTCCTGCAGCCTTAACTAAACATTCACTCCTCCACCTCACTGACTGTACTGTTAAAGTGCACATAAAGGAGCAGAAATTGCAAATATTAGACCGAAATAGCTGAATCTGAGCGTTTTTCTTGCTCTGGTCTGGATTATTTTTGACAGGAATTTGCACGGCTCCTCCGCGTCACTATTTAGTGAGTATCCCCTTGTTAAAGGTGTCTGTAAGAGATGTTTGCTTCTCCCTGGCTTGTCTGCAGGTTGTCTGTGTGCCGCCTCTGCTGGGAAGCTGATCCTGTCTCTAAGGAGCTGGCGTGCTAATGGTTGTGCTGTTTGTACGGGTTCAGGTTACTGGTCCCATCTGCCCCGCACACCTCTAGTCCAGGCCTGAGACCAGCTGTGTGCAGCTTCATGGGGAGCCTCGTGTTACAGACGTGGCCCTGATCCCTCCTGGATTCCTTCTCGTGTTGACGGGGCAGGTCCGCCACGAAATCCTGTGTCCATGTGTTCAGAGACAGCTGGTCAGTCATAGAGATGGAGTCTGGCTTTATATCCTGCAGAGGTGTAAGCCGCGCCACGGCCAGTTGTAGGACACGCGATAAAGCAGATTTATAGACAAATGGGGATCCATAAGATCACAGAGGAGGGCGTCACTCGACAGGTTTCCCCTCACCTTGACTGCAGAAGCCGTTATTTAACGACCGGTCGACTTGCGGTCATTTAGATGATCGGACGAGAGAAGGTCTGATCCCAGGGTTGGAAAAATCACGGATTCAATTGATCCACCTTTATAGATCACCCAGTGATTCAGCTCCACATGCCGATGGAGGCGCACAGCCGTGCCAGCAGCTCCAAAACAGTGTCTAAATACACTCACCACCCACTCACCGTCATGTCAGAATACGATATTTTTACATACGTCTGTCAGAGGGATCTGTTCTGTGATATGGATCATAATGTGACCCCGTACACGGCTAGAGGCTCATATAATATGTTACTTATACCTGAGGAATGAGAGGGCAGCGACATTGTATAGTATTGTGTTCATTCTATAGAGCGGATCCCAGGAGGATACAGAGAGGCAGTGACAGCACTTTATAGATCCCTGGGGAGATCCCACCTAGAGCATTGTGTTCATTCTATAGAGCGGATCCCAGGAGGATATAGAGAGGCAGTGACAGCACTTAATAGATCCCAGGAGGATATAGAGAGGCAGTGACAGCACGTTATAGATCTCTGAGGAGATCCCACCTAGAGTATTGTGTTCATTCTATAGAGCGGATCCCAGGAGGATATAGAGAGGCAGTGACAGCACTTTATAGATCCCTGGTAAGATCCCACCTAGAGTATTGTGTTCATTCTATAGAGCGGATCCCAGGAGGATATAGAGAGGCAGTGACAGCACTTTATAGATCCCTGGTAAGATCCCACCTAGAGTATTGTGTTCATTCTATATAGCGGATCCCAGGAGGATATAGAGAGGCAGTGACAGCACTTGATAGATCCCTGGGAAGATCCCACCTAGAGTATTGTGTTCATTCTATAGAGCGGATCCCAGGAGGATATAGAGAGGCAGTGACAGCACGTTATAGATCTCTGAGGAGATCCCACCTAGAGTACTGTGTTCATTCTATAGAGCGGATCCCAGGAGGATATAGAGAGGCAGTGACAGCACTTTATAGATCCCTGGGAAGATCCCACCTAGAGTATTGTGTTCATTCTATAGAGCGGATCCCAGGAGGATATAGAGAGGCAGTGACAGCACTTTATAGATCCCTGGTAAGATCCCACTAGAGTATTGTGTTCATTCTATAGAGCGGATCCCAGGAGGATATAGAGAGGCAGTGACAGCACTTTATAGATCCCTGGTAAGATCCCACTAGAGTATTGTGTTCATTCTATAGAGCGGATCCCAGGAGGATATAGAGAAGCAGTGACAGCACTTTATAGATCCCTGGTAAGATCCCACCTAGAGTATTGTGTTCATTCTATAGAGCGGATCCCAGGAGGATATAGAGAGGCAGTGACAGCACGTTATAGATCTCTGAGGAGATCCCACCTAGAGTATTGTGTTCATTCTATAGAGCGGATCCCAGGAGGATATAGAGAGGCAGTGACAGCACTTTATAGATCCCTGGTAAGATCCCACCTAGAGTATTGTGTTCATTCTATAGAGCGGATCCCAGGAGGATATAGAGAGGCAGTGACAGCACTTTATAGATCCCTGGTAAGATCCCACCTAGAGTATTGTGTTCATTCTATAGAGCGGATCCCAGGAGGATATAGAGAGGCAGTGACAGCACTTATAGATCCCTGGGAAGATCCACCTAGAGTATTGTGTTCATTCTTATAGAGCGGATCCCAGGAGGATATAGAAGGCAGTGACAGCACGTTATAGATCTCTGAGGAGATCCCACCTAGAGTATTGTGTTCATTCTATAGAGCGGATCCCAGGAGGATATAGAGAGGCAGTGACAGCACTTTATAGATCCCTGGAAGATCCCACCTAGAGTATTGTGTTCATTCTATAGAGCGGATCCCAGGAGGATATAGAGAGGCAGTGACAGCACTTTATAGATCCCTGGTAAGATCCCACCTAGAGTATTGTGTTCATTCTATAGAGCGGATCCCAGGAGGATATAGAGAGGCAGTGACAGCACTTTATAGATCCCTGGTAAGATCCCACCTAGAGTATTGTGTTCATTCTATATAGCGGATCCCAGGAGATATAGAGGGCAGTGACAGCACTTGATAGATCCCTGGGAAGATCCCACCTCGAGTATTGTGTTCATTCTATAGAGCGGATCCCAGGAGGATATAGAGAGGCAGTGACAGCACGTTATAGATCCCTGGTAAGATCCCACCTAGAGCATTGTGTTTATTCTATAGAGCGGATCCCAGGAGGATATAGAGAGGGAGTGACAGCACTTTATAGATCCTTGGGAGATCCCACCTAGAGTATAGCGCTCAGTGCTATAGAGCGGATCCCAGGAGGATATAGAGAGGCAGTGACAGCACTTTAGGTGGGATCTCCCAGGGATCTATAGAGTATTGTGTTCATTCTATAGAGCGGATCCCGGGAGGATATAGAGAGGCAGTGACAGCACTTTATAGATCCCTGGTAAGATCCCACCTCGAGTATTGTGTTCATTCTATAGAGCGGATCCCAGGAGGATATAGAGAGGTAGTGACAGCACTTTATAGATCCCTGTAAGATCCCACCTAGAGTATTGTGTTCATTCTATAGAGCGGATCCCAGGAGGATATAGAGAGGCAGTGACAGCACTTTATAGATCCTGGGAGATCCCACTAGGTATAGCGCTCAGTGCTAGAGCGGATCCCAGGAGGATATAGAGAGGCAGTGACAGCACTTTATAGATCCCTGGGAGATCCCACCTAGAGTATTGTGTTCATTCTATAGAGCGGATCCCAGGAGGATATAGAGAGGCAGTGACAGCACTTTATAGATCCCTGGTAAGATCCCACCTAGAGCATTGTGTTTATTCTATAGAGCGGATCCCAGGATATAGAGAGACAGTGACAGCACTTTATAGATCCCTGGGAAGACCCACCTAGAGTATTGTGTTCATTCTATAGAGCGGATCCCAGGAGGATATAGAGAGGCAGTGACAGCACTTTATAGATCCCTGGTAAGATCCCACCTAGAGTATTGTGTTCATTCTATAGAGCGGATCCCAGGGGGATATAGAGAGGCAGTGACAGCACTTTATAGATCCCTGGGAAGACCCACTATTAGAGTATTGTGTTCATTCTATAGAGCGGATCCCAGGAGGATATAGAGAGGCAGTGACAGCACTTTATAGATCCCTGGAAGACCCACCTAGAGTATTGTGTTCATTCTATAGAGCGGATCCCAGGAGGATTATTTAGAGAGGTAGTACAGCACTTTATAGATCCCGGTAGATCCCACCTAGAGTATTGTGTTCATTCTATAGAGCGGGGATCCCAGGAGGATATAGAGAGCAGTGACAGCACTTTAGGTGGGATCTCCCCAGGGATCTATAGAGTATTTGTTCATTCTATAGAGCGGATCCCAGGAGGATATAGAGAGGCAGTGACAGCACGTTATAGATCCCTGGGAAGATCCCACCTAGAGCATTGTGTTTATTCTATAGAGCGGATCCCAGGAGGATATAGAGAGGGAGTGACAGCACTTTATAGATCCCTGGTAAGATCCCACCTAGAGTATTGTGTTCATTCTATAGAGCGGATCCCAGGAGGATATAGAGAGGGAGTGACAGCACTTTATAGATCCCTGGTAAGATCCCACCTAGAGTATTGTGTTCATTCTATAGAGCGGATCCCAGGATATAGAGAGACAGTGACAGCACTTTAGGTGGGATCTTCCCAGGGATCTATAGAGTATTGTGTTCATTCTATAGAGCGGATCCCAGGAGGATATAGAGAGGCAGTTACGGGACGTTCTCGTCGTCTTCTGGGATACATGATGATTAATAAGTGTATATCCTGCAGGAAACCAGATATTGTGTTTTTCACCGCGATTCGGTCACTCAGCCCGTTGTGGTTTGCTTTAACCCTTCACACACTCGCACGTTGTAGCTGTGATATGTGATAAATGTGTGTGTGTGTATATATATATATATTACAGATCACACAGCATCAGGATTTTTAGGAGATCATTTAATTCTACCCGAGTTGACCAGGCAACGTTTTGGCTGGATATGAGTCTTTATCAGTCTGGGATCTTTATATTGTATGGTTTGCTGATTCCTATGATTACGCACCCAGGAATGTATATATGGTAAACACAATGTGTATCTATATAGAAAATACATAATAAATGTGTATATATTGAAGCTAAAAACACATATATAGAAGGTATAAACATATAGGTATATATAGAAAGTGTACACCCACACACACCCCTTTCCGGTCCTGCATTAGCACAGGTTGAATCGCAGGCTGATGCTTGACCTGCATAATAGATCGCATCCTGGAAGTAGAGGCAGCGCCTGGTGGTGGTGTAGAGGCAGCACCTGGTGGTGGGGTAGAGGCAGCGCCTGGTGGTGGTGTAGAGGCAGCACCTGGTGGTGGAGTAGAGGCAGCGCCTGGTGGTGGAGTAGAGGCAGCGCCTGGTGGTGGTGTAGAGGCAGCACCTGGTGGTGGGGTAGAGGCAGCGCCTGGTGGTGGTGTAGAGGCAGCACCTGGTGGTGGGGTAGAGGCAGCGCCTGGTGGTGGGGTAGAGGCAGCGCCTGGTGGTGGTGTAGAGGCAGCACCTGGTGGTGGTGTAGAGGCAGCACCTGGTGGTGGGGTAGAGGCAGCGCCTGGTGGTGGGGTAGAGGCAGCGCCTGGTGGTGGGGTAGAGGCAGCGCCTGGTGGTGGTGTAGAGGCAGCGCCTGGTGGTGGGGTAGAGGCAGCGCCTGGTGGTGGGGTAGAGGCAGCGCCTGGTGGTGGAGTAGAGGGAGCGCCTGGTGGTGGAGTAGAGGGAGCGCCTGGTGGTGGAGTAGAGGGAGCGCCTGGTGGTGGAGTAGAGGCAGCGCCTGGTGGTGGAGTAGAGGCAGCGCCTGGTGGTGGAGTAGAGGCAGCGCCTGGTGGTGGAGTAGAGGCAGCGCCTGGTGGTGGAGTAGAGACAGCGCCTGGTGGTGGAGTAGAGGGCGCAGCATGGCTATGGCTGAAGTAGGATCAGCGTTCCCTCTAAGCATCTTGACGTGAGCTGCCCAGTGACTGAAACGGTTAAAAAAATCTCCCTGTCACCTCTCCATGTGTTTTACACAAATAAAAACCCAAACTCTTTCCCTGGCACGGCCAGTCCAGACAGTATGACGGTGCTTAGGGGGAACGCTGTGAGTACTGTCAGGGTGTTTATAGATCTTATTGGGCATTGTTTGGGGTCAGAGGTCGAGCAGGTGAGGGAGACATGATGAAAGGGATAGTCTCTGCTCCCATATTGCGTTAAGTGATAAAAAGCCCTATAATGTGTTCCTCGGCGTTTCTCCCTGGATTCTATGAGGAGGCCTGAGCCGCGCAGCTGTTCCCACCTGTATAGTATGTCCACCCCCAGCAGCTGCGTGGGAAGCCATTAAATAGGCCCCTTGTATCACCACATTCCACATCTGCCCATTAGGAAAGCAGCTGCATGCCGCTAAGCAGCCCCCCCCCCAATCCTGGTGCCCCGTCCATCAGCGCCACGGCTGCCCGCCAGGGTTAATGGGTTTGTGTCTGGTCAGCGGGTAAATCCATAACATGAGAGCCAGGGAGTGACAGCCCTGACCTCCAGAGCTTGCAATCTATAAACATCTCTGGGTGATGGTGTGAGCCGTCTGTGTGCCTCAGTTTGTGCACAGCTATGTACTCATACACAATGTTACCACAACGATAACACGTCTCCTTAGTCCAGGTGTTTTATGAGTTTAAAATATAAATGTACAGCGACACGGGGAGAGCGAGGCACATGTGTGCAGCAGATTCCTTTACCAATCCTTGTCCCTCTGTATAAACCTCCTCGGCAGGTCGGACTAGCTGCCGGATGGCTTGTGTCGGCAGGTCGGACTAGCTGCCGGGTGGCTTGTGTCGGCAGGTCGGGCTAGCTGCCAGGTGACTTGTGTCAGCAGGTCGGAATATCTGGCGGGCGGCTTGTGTCGGCAGGTCTGGCTAGGTGCTGGTTGGCTTGTGTCGGCAGGTTGTGCTTGGTGCCGGGTGGCTTGGGTCGGCAGGTCAGGATAGCTGTCATGTGGCTTGTGTCGGGAGGACGGGCTAGCTGCCGGGTGGTTTGTATCGGCAGGTCGGGCTAGCTGCCGGGTGGTTTGTGTCGGCAGGTCGGGCTAGCTGCCGAGTGGTTTGTGTCGGCAGGTCGGGCTAGCTGCCGGGTGGCTTGTGTCGGCAGGTCGGGCTAGGTGCCAGGTGGCATGTGTCGGCAGGTCAGGCTAGCTGTCATGTGGCTTATGTCGGCAGATCAGGCTAGCTTCCGGATGGCTTGTGTCGGCAGGTCGGGCGTGGTGCCGGGTGACTTGTGTTGGCAGGTTGGGCTAGGTGCCGGGTGGATTGTGTCGCCAGGTCGGGCTAGGTACTGGGTGGCCTGTGTCAATAGGTCGGGATAGGTGCCTTGTGTCAGCAGGTGGGGCTAGCTGCCGGGTGGCTTGTGTCGGCAGGTCGGGCTAGGTGCCGGGTGGCATGTGTCGGCAGGTCGGGCTAGGTGGCTTGTGTCAGAAGGTGGGGCTAGCTTCCGGATGGCTTGTGTCAGCAGGTCGAGCTTGGTGCCGGGTGGCTTGTGTCGGCAGGTCGGGCTAACTGCCGGGTGACTTGTGTCAGCAGGTCGGAATATCTGGCGGGCGGCTTGTGTCGGGAGGACGGGCTAGCTGCCGGGTGGTTTGTATCGGCAGGTCGGGCTAGCTGCCGGGTGGTTTGTGTCGGCAGGTCGGGCTAGCTGCCGAGTGGTTTGTGTCAGCAGGTGGGGCTAGCTGCCGGGTGGCTTGTGTCGGCAGGTCGGGCTAGGTGCCGGGTGGCATGTGTCGGCAGGTCGGGCTAGGTGGCTTGTGTCAGCAGGTGGGGCTAGCTGCCGGGTGGCTTGTGTCGGCAGGTCGGAATAGCTGCCGGGTGGCTTGTGTCGGCTGGTCGGACTAGCTGCTGGGTGGCTTGTGACGGCAGGTGGGGCTATGTGCCGGGTGGCATGTCGGCAGGTCTGGCTAGGTACCTTTTGTCAGCAGGTGGGGCTAGCTGCCGGGTGGCTTGTGTCGGCAGGTCGGACTAGCTGCCGGGTGGCTTGTGTCGGCAGGTCGGACTAGCTGCCAGGTGGATTGTGTCGCCAGGTCGGGCTAGGTACTGGGTGGCCTGTGTCAATAGGTCGGGCAAGGTGCCTTGTGGCTTGTGTTAGCAGGTGGGGCTAGCTGCCGGGTGGCATGTGTCGGCAGGTCGGGCTAGGTGGCTTGTGTCAGCAGCTGCGGCTAGCTGCCGGGTGGCTTGTGTCGGCAGGTCGGACTAGCTGCTGGGTGGCTTATGACGGCAGGTCGGGCTATGTGCCGGGTGGCATATGTCGGCAGGTCTGGCTAGGTACCTTGTGTCAGCAGGTGGGGCTAGCTGCCGGGTGGCTTGTGTCGGTAGGTCGGGCTAGCTGCCGGGTGGCTTGTGTCGGCAGGTCGGACTAGCTGCCGGGTGGCTTGTGTTGGCAGGTCGGGCTAGGTGCCGGGTGGATTGTGTTGGCAGGTCGGGCTAGATGCCGGATGGCTTGTATTGGCAGGTCAGGATAGCTGTTGTGTGACTTGCGTCGGCAGGTTGGGCTTGCTGCTGGGTAGCTTGTATCAGCAGGTCAGGCTAGCTGCTGGGTGGCTTGTGTCGCAAGGTCGGACTAGCTGCCGGGTGGCTTGTGTCAGCAGGTCGGGCTAGGTGCCAGTTGGCTTCTGTTGGCAGGTCAGACTAGTTTTCGGCTTCTGGATGGCTTGTGTCGGCAGGTCGGGATAGCTGCTGAGTGGCTTGTGTCGGCAGGTCGGGCTAGGTGCCGGTTGGCTTCTGTCAGCAGGTCGGGCTAGGTGCTGGTTGGCTTGTGTCGGCAGGTCGTGCTTGGTGCCAGGTGGCTTGTGTCGGCAGGTCGGTCTAGCTGCCGGTTGGCTTCTTTCAGCAGGTCAGGATAGCTGTTGTGTGGCTTGTGTCGGCAGGTCAGGCTAGCTGCCGTGTGGATTGTGTCGACAGGTCGGGATAGCTGCCGGATGACTTGTGTTGGCAGGTCGGGCTAGGTGCTGGGTGGCCTGTGTCAGTAGGTCAGGCTAGGTGCCTTGTGGCTTGTGTCGGCAGGTCGGGCTAGCTGCGGGGTGACCTGTGTCGGCAGGTCGGGTTAGCTGCCGGGTGGCTTGTGTCGGCAGGTCGGGCTTGGTGCCGGTTGGCTTCTGTCGGCAGGTCGGGCTTGGTGCCGGTTGGCTTCTGTCGGCAGGTCGGGCTAGGTGCCGGTTAGCCTGTGTCGGCAGGTCGATCTAGGTGCTGGTTGGCTTGTGTCGGCAGGTCGGGCTTGGTGCCGGATGGCTTGTGTCGGCAGGTCAGGATAGCTGCCGGGTGGCTTGTGTCGGCAGGTCGGGCTAGGTGCTGTTTGGCTTGTATCGGCAGGTTGGGCTTGGTGCCAGATGGCTTGTGTCGGCAGGTCAGGATAGCTGTTGTGTGACTTTTATCAGCAGGTTGGGATAGCTGCCAGGTGGCTTGTCAGCAGGTCGGGATAGCTGCCCGGTGGCTTGTGTCGGCAGGTCGGGCTAGGTGCTGTGTGGCTTGTGTCGGCAGGTTGGGCTTGGTGCCAGGTGACTTGTGTTGGGCTTGGTGGCTTGTGTCGGCAGGCCTGGCTAGCTGCCGGGTGACTTATGTCAGCAGGTCGGGCTAGGTGCCAGTTGGCTTGTGTCAGCAGGTCGGGCTAGCTGCCAGGTGACTTGTGTCGGCAGGACGGGCTAGGTGCTGTGTGGCTTGTGTCGGCAGGTCGGGCTAGCTTCCGGGTGGCTTGTCTCGGCAGGTCGGGCTAGCTTCTGGATGGCTTTTCTCGGCAGGTTGGGCTAGCTTCCAGATGGCTTGTGTCGGCAGGTCGGACTTGGTGCTGGGTGGCTTGTGTCGGCAGGTCGGGCTAGTTGCCAGATGGCTTGTGCCGGCAGGTCGGGATAGCTGCCGGGTGGCTTGTGTCGGCAGGTCAGGCTCGCTCCGCATTGGCTTGTCTCAGCAGGTTGGGCTAGCTGCCAGTTGGCTGGCAATGATCGGATGAGCCAGGAGCTGACAGTGAGAGAGTTGGTGCTGGAGTAATTCTTGGTGCAGTATTGGACAGGATCCAGATTGCGGCCTGGAGGAATCACAGGCCTGTCCTGCTTTATTGAATGGAATCAGATCATGTTCCTGTCCTTAGCACGGCCGGATCTCCCATCAGACCACAGTGGCACGGACCCAGTTACCATACGGCGAGCACATTGCTGCTCTTTATGGGAATTTGCTCCGGTGGGTGAGTGGATTTACAGGATCTGTAGGGACGAGCCAGGTGCACCACGCTGCTAGCCAGACACAGTACGCTGCTAGCCAGACACAGCACTCTGCACGCCAGGCGGTGACCCATCCAGCCGCCGTTTCACAAGGAATCGCGTCACAGGCTAAACGATGTGTTGTACGAAAGCTCGAAGTGAGGAGTGGGTGACGGTGTTGAGGGGGAGATTACAGCAGACGTGGGATGTGACATCTCCGTCTCACCAGGCTTTCCCCATCACATATCGTGCATGATGCCGGCAGAGAGTGTGTATATATATAAATATATATATAACAGGTCGCTGCACGCTGCGGTTACCCAGGTAGTCAGATTGAAGCCGTGCCTGACTTCTCCTCCTCACAGCCATCGAAAAAAGGAGGAGTTTGTGATTGGATAAGAAATCCTTAATCTGTTACATGAGGTATCGCCATCGCCAAACGTTCCGCTGGCACATTGTATGGAAAACCCGCTGTGGGACGAGACCTCGTGTAGTCTCTTTTTTGGACATATATATCTCTGATTCCCCCTAAGAGGTGACGGAGGTCACAGCGGTGGCCGGAAATGGGTCATCACTTCCTCCATACCTCCGCGTCTTCCCTGTGGGGCGCGTGAAGCTCGGTTTGCACAGTAGGCCGCGTCGCTGAGAAGTTACAATTCTCCTTGCGGAGGCGCGAGCAACTTCCTCTTGTAACCCACAACCCTGGTTAACACACATGACGGCGCAGGACAACGTGTGATGCATTGCACTGCACCCCCCTATATGATACAAGACAATGTGAGATGTGTTATGCTGGTCCTGATGTACGGCGCAGGACAACGTGTGATGTGTTATGCTGGTCCTGATGTACGGCGCAGGACAACGTGTGATGTGTTATGCTGGTCCTGATGTACGGCGCAGGACAACGTGTGATGTGTTATGCTGGTCCTGATGTACGGTGCAGGACAACGTGTGATGTGTTATGCTGGTCCTGATGTACGGCGCAGGACAACGTGTGATGTGTTATGCTGGTCCTGATGTACGGCGCAGGACAACGTGTGATGTGTTATGCTGGTCCTGATGTACGGCGCAGGACAACGTGTGATGTGTTATGCTGGTCGTACATTATGATGTAGGACAATATGCAATGCGTTACGCCGGTCCTGCTCTGAGCAAGCCGACATGCGATACCATAAGCCAGTCCCACGGTAGGAAGCAGGACAAGATGCGGTGCATTACGCCGGTCGCACTGTACAGGGCAGTCTGGCGCTTTAATGTTGTCCTGCTGTCATTATGCACTTTCGACTATATTGCAAAGTTGCTGCTACTGTAACTTATCCAGAGCTGCTGTAAACTTAAACCCCGTAGACTATAAAGGTTCTGGTAAGATTACACCAGCTATGGTTAAGTTAGTACCAGCTCTGGTTAAGTTAGAACCAGCTCTGGTTAAGTTAGCACCAGTTCTGGTTAAGTTAGTACCAGTTCTGGTTAAGTTAGCACCAGTTCTGGTTAAGTTAGAACCAGCTCTGGTTAAGTTAGCACCAGTTCTGGTTAAGTTAGTACCAGTTCTGGTTAAGTTAGCACCAGTTCTGGTTAAGTTAGCACCAGCTTTGGTTAAGTTAGCACCAGTTCTGGTTAAGTTAGTACCAGCTCTGGTTAAGTTAGAACCAGCTCTGGTTAAGTTAGTACCAGTTCTGGTTAAGTTAGTACCAGTTCTGGTTAAGTTAGCACCAGCTTTGGTTAAGTTAGCACCAGTTCTGGTTAAGTTAGTACCAGTTCTGGTTAAGTTAGCACCAGCTTTGGTTAAGTTAGCACCAGCTCTGGTTAAGTTAGAACCAGCTCTGGTTAAGTTAGCACCAGCTTTGGTTAAGTTAGTACCAGCTTTGTAATACGGCCCTTTGTTTCTGGTGGAGGAATAAATAAAGTGGAAAGTTAAGTGAAATATCCAGTTCATTCGAGGGTTCTCACCCCCCCACTTCCCTTTTATATGCTTATCATATTGTTACAGATGTCACATGTTGTCTTTCCACCACACATATAATTAGAGCCCCCTCCCCGGATATTTCCTGTAGGGAGCGCGAGAGGCCGGCCTCTATAACAAGCATTTGACGATGATATTACAGAAATTTGGATAATGAATATTCAGATTTATTGCCTATTCTTGTGCTTTGTTCCTACATCTGGAACGCCCATCAGAAATCCATCTGGACTGCTGAGCTCAGCCTGCCATCCAGTGCAGGGGCATGAGCTGGACAGGGCGGCGGGCCCATGGGCTGAACAAGGCACTGGGTTGGCTGGCTGGACAGGGTGGCATGTTGGGGGCTGGACAGGGCAGTGGGTTGGCGGGCTGGACAGAGCAGTGGGTTGGCGGTCTGGACAGAGCAGTGGGTTGGCGGGCTCGACAGAGCAGTGGGTTGGCGGGCTCGACAGAGCAGTGGGTTGGCGGGCTCGACAGAGCAGTGGGTTGGCGGGCTCGACAGAGCAGTGGACTGGACAGGATGGCAGGTTGGGGGGCTGGACAGGTCGTTGGGTTGGAGAGGGATGTGGGTTGGCGGGCTGGACAGGGCAGTGGATTTGCAGGTTGCACAGGGCGGCGGGCTGGATAGGGTGGCAGGTTGGGTGACTGGACAGGGTGGTGGGTTGGGGGGCTGCACAGGGCGGTGGGTTGTGATGGAGGAGAGCTCTTGGGGAGTGATGGTTGAGAGCTTGGAGTGATGTTGGAGAGCTCGGGGAGTGATGGTCAAGAGCTCGGGGAGTGATGGTCAAGAGCTCGGGGAGTGATGGTCAAGAGCTCGAGGAGTGATGGTCAAGAGCTCGGGGAGTGATGATCAAGCGCTCGAGGAGTGATGGTGGAGAGCTCGGGGAGTGATGGTGGAGAGCTCGGGGAGTGATGGTGGAGAGCTCGGGGAGTGATGGTGGAGAGCTCGGGGAGTGATGGTGGAGAGCTCGGGGAGTGATGGTGGAGAGCTCGGAGTGATGGTGGAGAGCTTGGGGAGTGATGGTCGGGGAGCGAAGGTGGAGAGCTTGGAGGGATGGTCGGGGAGTGATGGTGGAGAGCTTGGAGTGATGGTGGAGAGCTTGGGGAGTTATGATCAGGGAGTGAGGGTGGAGAGCTTGGGGAGTGATGGTCAGGGAGCGAAGGTGGAGAGCTTGGAGTGATGGTCGGGGAGTGATGGTGGAGAGCTTGGAGTGATGGTGGAGAGCTTGGGGAGTGATGGTCGGGGAGTGATGGTGGAGAGCTTGGGGAGTGATGGTCGGGAAGTGATGGTGGAGAGCTTGGGGAGTGATGGTCGGGGAGTGATGTTGGAGAGCTCGGGAGTGATGGTTGGGGAGTGATGTTGGAGAGCTTGGGGAGTGATGGTCAAGGAGTGATGGTGGGGAGTGATGGTCGGGGAGCGATGGTCAGGGAGTGATGGTGGAGAGCTTGGAGTGATGGTGGTGTGTTTATTTATCTCTTTTCTTTTTTCTTAAAGTAAATGAAGTAATAGCAGTGATGTCATGCGTCTGTGTCTCGGTCTCTATTAAGTCCCATTAAGGGGCAGGCCAGTGGGCCCTTTGAAGCGTAGCTTGTGATTTGGGGTTGTGTGCCAGCAGCAAACAATGAGCCCTTTATTGCATATCACAGCGGAGCGCTGTGTCTGCCGCGTTCATCTCATTAACGGTTTGGCCGTGCACTCACCCCCCCCCCCCCTCCAGCAGACCATGGCTTAGACACATCGTCCTGTCATCATTCCTATCGTAATATCTGTTAATTTATTTATTTGCAACGTATTTTACCAGGAAGGATACATTGAGATTTCTCTTGTTTTCAAGTATGGGAGCTGCCAGCACGGAATGGGTTAAACCCATTGCAATGTGGAGCTCCGGTGCCTATGTTCCTGATGCCCAGTCTGTAATGGGTTTCCATGCCATGCTGTAGAACGTGTGGCGTGATTGGGCCCACCGCTCATGGGTAGGGCACCCACGCGTCATGATTGTTTGCATATAGACCCCCACGCTGCAGCCTATGAAGCAACCAAGAGGTACCTTGTTGCCAGAGGATAGTACTAGTACCCACGTACCCAAACATCTCCATTTCTGAGCAGGAGTAGAATGTCAGCGTATGGAATGAAGGGGGTATTTAATCATGGCGGCAGGCATGGCGGTGGAGCCGAGGGACTTTACAGAGCTGCTGTATGTCATTAGGTCCAGGAAATGACCACTTATCATTTGAAGAGCTATATCTATCTATATATCCTGCGGCCCCAGACACTGCGAGTGCGTGAAGTGACCTGTCTGCGGGACGTGTGAACGTGACACAAGTGATCCTCATCGCGAGCTCTGCTGTAATGTGACCGGCAGCAAAAAGTCTGGGCAAGTCATCCGAAAGCATATCAGATCTGCACCCCCAAACTGAGACCAGTACCCAGGGGTCTGCGATAAATCCCTGCTACCCGCTCTCATGTTTCATTTCCTCTACGTACATCCGGGGGCGCCCCTCTGGTGATGTCATCCCCTCACGCCACCTTGTGACTGCTTTTCAGGGGTTACAAAATAATCCCCTTAACTGGGAAGCAAAATATTTTATGTTATTTCATATATATATATATTATTATTTGTGTATTTTGTCATTTCATTTATTTATTATTATTTTATTGTGTATTTTGTCATTTCATTTATTTATTATTATTTTATTGTGTATTTTGTTATTTCATTTATTTATTATTATTTAATTGTGTATTTTGTTATTTCATTTATTTATTATTATTTTATTGTGTATTTTGTTATTTCATTTATTTATTATTATTTTATTGTGTATTTTGTTATTTCCTGTATATATTATTATTTTATTGTGTATTTTGTTATTTCATTTATTTATTTATTATTATTTTATTGTGTATTTTGTTATTTCATTTATTTATTATTTGTATATATCATTATTATTTATATTTGTGATTTCACTAATGTTTATTTTGTTATTTCATTTGTTTTATTTATATTTTACATTATTTATATTTTACATTATTTATGTTCATTTATATGCGTATATTACCATTATTTTTCCTCGTTATCTCCTTCTAAGGGGACTAATCTAGGAGCTGGTAACATGGCGCAGGGGTTTGTCGAGGAGCGGCCAGTGGCTCAACCGGTTTTATTAACTATTTATTGACTTTTGTTTTTCTGTCTTTTTCTTTTCTCCCCGCAGCGTGCAGTGTTACAATACACAACAGATGTAAAGACGCGCTCCCCAGCTGCACCAAGGTGAAACAAAAGGTAATTCACCAGACCATGTCATCTAACAATATAGAGCTTTATCATATCGGGGGGGGGGGGGGGCGGCAGAGTTAAAAGGGGGCGGAGGAAGGCGTTTAACTATTTGTGTTGTGGGTTTCTGGGGCGGCTGCTCGGGGGACGGTAACATAGCAATTGCTTAAAAGAGCATAAAACCAGTTGAGGCAAATCCACATGCACGAATACCAACATTTTGCACCACATGCGTGCACACACACGTGTTCATTTTGATTTAGTGTTAGTCTAGTTTTAGTCGAGTAAAATCTGATGGGTTTGGTTAAAGTGTAATTATTTCAGCTGGAGGAAACCTCTATTAACCTGTTATTATTTATGGTATTAAGGTCTGAACATGTGATATAGGTGCAGATACAACGGTTACGTAATAACATATTTATCTTAAAATCCAGTTTCCATTTAGGCAGAAAATTGATTTAGTTTTAGTCTTTTGAATAAAATGACATTTAATTTAGTCGCATTTTAGTCAAAAACATGTTATAATATTTAGTCGACTAAAACTAGACTAAAATTATTAGTCGATGGAATTAACACTGACACAAACACACACACACACACACTGACACAAACACACACACACACACACACTGACACAAACACTCACACACACACACACTGACACAAACACACACACACACACACACACTGACACAAACACACACACTCACACACACTGACACAAACACACACACACACACACACACTGACACAAACACTCACACACACTGACACAAACACACACACACACACTGACACAAACACTCACACACACACTGACACAAACACACACACACTCACACACACTGACACAAACACACTCACTCACTCACACACACTGACACAAACACATACACACACACTCACACACACTGACACAAACACATACACACACACTCACACACACTGACACAAACTCACTCACACACACTGACACAAACACACACACACACACACTGACACAAACACTCACACACACTGACACAAACACACACACACACTGACACAAACACTCACACACACTGACACAAACACACACACACTCACACACACTGACACAAACACACTCACACACACTGACACAAACACATACACACACACTCACACACTGACACAAACACATACACACACACTCACACACACTCACACAAACTCACTCACACACACTGACACAAACACACACACACACATACACTGACACAAACACTCACACACACTGACACAAACACACACACACACACTGACACAAACACTCACACACACTGACACAAACACACACACACTCACTCACACACACTGACACAAACACACTCACTCACACACACTGACACAAACACATACACACACACTCACACACACTGACACAAACACACACACTCACTCACACACACTGACACAAACACATACACACACACACTCACACACACACTGACACAAACACATACACACACACTCACACACACTGACACAAACTCACTCACACACACTGACACAAACACACACACCACACACACACACACACTGACACAAACTCACTCACACACACACACACACACACACTGACACAAACACATACACACACACTCCCCCACAATGCATAGGTAAGAAAAATATATATATTCACAAAACAAGACAAAATGCATGTTAAGGTTGAGCGTGCAGCTGCTCCTTTTCTGTGCAATATATATATATAACACGTACAAAATATGTGTTAACAAAAAAATATATTAAAAATATATATGTTTTGCCAGCATTCTAAAAGGTATAAAATATACAGGTTATTCAAAGAGATCCAAATGGCTGCCACAAGGGAACCGAATGCTGAAAATCAGTGTTCGGTTACCTTTCTTGGCCATTCGGCTATCCAGAGAGCAGGCAATTCGCCAAATCCTGGCGAATTGCCTGAACATACGGTGCCTGTTCGGTGCCTGATCGAGGGCAGTGAAATCCCCATAGAGAAGCAATGCTTCGTCTATTCAGAGAACAGTGAAAAGATGTCAAAATGCCCTGCCATTCGGTGGTTTAATTCGGCAGATTTATTCAAGCGAATCCCATAGGCTTCAATGTTAGAAATATTCCCGTTTTAATCCAATATCTAATAAACCGTTCATTATAAAATTCTGCAGTAAAGAGTCTCTTTAATTATAGATTTTTTAGGATATTTTAAGCATTTTTCGGGATTTTTTTTAAGTTTACTTATTTTTTCTGTAACAGCCCTCTTTATTATCATTCATTGGATCATATGTAAATTTCAGACATTTTCGCTCAGTAGTTTCTTTGCAAACAGTGTTTCACTTTTCAAACATTCATACAAATTGTTTTCCTAATTTATTCACTCCATTTGTCTGTGGTGTCGGGTTTTTCCGGTGCCTGTGCTGTGTGCGATCGGTTCCTGCTCGTGTTTTTCTGGCGTTTTTGGCGGGTTAATCCAGATGGTTTTGGGGGTTTTCGGCGTGCATTCGGTGGGTTTTGCGGTGAGTTTTCGTCAGGTTTGCGGCAGCTTTTCCCTGCAATTCGGGGACCCTGTGGTGCTTGCTGAATACACCGCAGGGTTGCCAAAATGGGATCGGCAAAACGAAACGAATTGAAGAGAACGAAAGGTCACCGAACGAGCGGTGGCTTTTCGATTCTCTTTGAATAACCCTGATAGTGACTATATACAGAGATAAACCAAATGCTCTGAATACAGTTACTGCCTTAAAATACACAAAGACATGGAGCGACACAATGTGTTACGTAAACATGCATGTGATTAAATAGCAATCATTATGGCACAATGTTGGTTATTTGATCACATTACATATTGAGGGTGAGTGCAGCCTCTGTGAGATATATATAGATATATATATATATAAAACGAGAAGCCCCACATCCATATTCTTTGCTCCGCTGCTACATAAAACACAAATAAATATAATCCAAATGTGCGGTGCAGACAGGAGACTGTTCTGTAAGTGATATAGTATCCAATGTGTCACACAATAACTAGATACTATATTACTTACAGAAAGGTCTCCTGTGTGCCGCTCACATTTGGATTATATATATATATATATGTATAGTGCGTGCCGCTGTCTCTTCCTGTCTGTAACTCGTATCAGGATGAGTTTCAGTGTTGTGATTCATTCTGGATTAAAGATCCTCGTAGTAAAAGTATGTTTATAAAAAAACCCTTAATAGCAATAAAACGATGTCCCGCGTCTTGCAGCACGCGGCTGAGGCTTCCTCAATGCAAATCTGATTTTCTTTCACAGCAACAGAAAGCGGCGTCTCTGAAGAATAACTCGGCGCTGCAGAACGTGTCCCTGCGGAATAAGAGTAAGTGCCCACTCATTCGTGGATTGCGAGCTTCTCTGGCGAGACGTGGCAGGTTTGCAGCAGGATCAGGTGACCGTGCAGCGTCTGGTGCAGGGGTGTCAAGCATCTGGGACGCCGGAGTTTGACCACCCTGCTCTACTGGCTTTCCCATTATCAGCTCTACTACAGGGTGAAACAATGCTGCCCCCTGCAGGAGGACTGAGGAGATACAGCCGGGCTGCCAGTTTGTATCAGATTATTTATAAATAAACCTGTACACTGAAAGGCTCCTTAATAAACAGTGCTATGTTACTAACACATCATTCAAAGGACTCGCGTGTACAGTCTGTGCCACCTGAGCCCCTCCTAACGTGCGTGAGAGCATTCACGATTATTATTATGGCGCCGTCGTATTCCACATCGCTGTACTACATACAAAACGAGACGCCCCAGACTTTTATTAAGGAGGAGCGACAGATTATGCTCAATCTAATATGTGGAATGAATCTGCAGAATGGTGATTGATGCTTGCAAGGGGCCAAGCCCAGCTCCTGAAAAACAACCCCACACCATAATCCCCCCCCTCCACCAAACTTTACACTTGGCACAATGCAGTCAGACAAGTACCGTTCTCCTGGCAACCGCCAAACCCAGACTCGTCCATCAGATTGCCAGATGGAGAAGCGCAATTTGTCACTCCAGAGAACGCGTCTCCACTGCTCTAGAGTCCAGTGGCGGCGTGCTTTACACCACTGCATCCGACGCTTTGCATTTCACTTGGTGATGTATGGCTTGGATGCAGCTGCTCAGCCATGGAAACCCATTCCATGAAGCTCTCTGCGCACTGTTCTTGAGCTAATCTGAAGGCTAGGGTTGCAACGATACCAGTATCGGTATCGGGGCCGATACTGGGTACTGCAGGAGTACTTGGTACTCGTGTAGTACCCCCCGATATTTTTCCCGATACCGGAAGCCGGCATTGAGCCGGCTTGCCGGCATCCGAGGGGCTGCGGCGGCTGTCCGAATGCTCTATCGGCATTCGGACAGCCGCCCCTGGAGCTGCTCTCCTCGATACTTACCTTCCTGAGCGACGCCGGGAATGTCTCCGCTCGTTGGAAGGACCCCAGCCGCGACCACGTGGGACCATGTGATCGCGGCTGGGGTCCTTCCAACGAGCATGCGTGCGAAACCTTCCTGAGCGACGCCGGGAAAGCTAAGTATGAACACAGTGAGCAGCTGCAGGGCCTGTCTGAATGCTGATAGAGCATTGGGACAGGCCCTGCAGCTGCTCTCCGCGATGATACTTACCTTCCTGAGCGACACCGGGAAAGTTTCCGCGCGCGCGAGCGCTCGTTGGAAGGACCCCAGCCGCGATCACATGGTCCCACGTGGTCACGGCTGGGGTCCTTCCAACGAGCGCACGCGTGGAGACATTCCCGGCGTCGCTCAGGAAGGTAAGTATCGTCGCGGGGGGGAAGGAATCCATGAGCTGGGGGGGCATACCCATGAGCTGGGGGCAATACCCATGTGTGAGCTGGGGGGGCATATCCATGTGTGAGCTGTGGGGGCATATCCATGAGCTGGGGGCAATACCCATGTGTGAGCTGGGGGGGCATACCCATGTGTGAGCTGGGGGGCATACCCATGTGTGAGCTGGGGGGCATACCCATGTGTGAGCTGGGGGGCATACCCATGTGTGAGCTGGGGGGCATACCCATGTGTGAGCTGGTGGGCATACCCATGAGCTGGGGGCAATACCCATGTGTGAGCTGGGGGGCATACCCATGAGCTGGGGGAATATCCATGTGTGAGCTGGGGCATATCCATGAGCTGGGGCAAATCCATGTGTGAGCTGGGGCAAATCCATGTGTGAGCTGGGGCAAATCCACGTGTGAGCTGGGGCAAATCCATGTGTGAGCTGGGGCAAATCCATGTGTGAGCTGGGGCAGTATCCATGTGTGAGCTGGGGCAAATCCATGTGTGAGCTGGGGCAGTATCCATGTGTGAGCTGGGGCAAATCCATGTGTGAGCTGGGGCAGTATGAATATATATATATTGGGGGGGATATACATGTGAGCTGGGGGCATTTTTATATGGTCTGTTCTTATTGGAAAGCGTCACATGACATTAAAGAAAAGTATCGGTACTCGTACTCAGTCTTAAAAAAGTGGTATCGGTGCATCCCTACTGAAGGCCACATGAAGTTTGGAGGTCTGTAGCGATTGACTCTGCGGAAAGTTGGCGACCTCTTCGCACTATGCGCCTCAGCATCCGCTGACCCCGCTCCGTCAGTTTACGTGGCCTACCACTTCGTGGCTGAGTTGCCGTCGTTTCCAAACACTTCCACGTTCTTATAATACAGCTGACAGGTGACTGTGGTATATTAAAGAGCGAGGAAATTTCACGACTGGATTTGTTGCACAGGTGGCATCCTATCACAGCTCTACGCTGGAATTCACTGAGCTCCTGAGAGCGACCCATTCTTTCACAAATGTTTGTAAAAACAGTCTGCATGCCTAGGTGCTTGATTTTATACACCTGTGGCCATGGAAGTGATTGGAAACATCTGATTCTGATTATTTGGATGGGTGAGCGAATACTTTTGGCAATATAGTGTATTTTTTATCAATGCAAAGGTCCCAGGGGACGACGGGTGCAAAATATTGTGTATATGTGACGGGTCACGTCAGTTTTACCCGATCGCAACAACAATCAAATGTTGACATTAAAGTTGTGGCGCATCATTTTGTTGTTATGATGGTGTAGAGCAGGGATCGCTACATTGTCCCGCGAGATGTTTCCCATGAAACTCAGCCAAACTAAGAAGAGGCAGAGCATCATGGGAGATGCAGTTTCAAAACATCTGGAGGGCCAAGGCTGCTGAGCCCTGGCGTAAAGTGTTGGCTTTGTATTGCTCTGGCAAAGCTACCTGACGCTGCTCCGTTCTATGAGGCCTGTTCTTCATCCCTTGTAATTATTTTGGTGATATTTCTAGCACAGACAATGTTGTGCCTTGTACTTGCTGCCTCTTGCTGTCCCTCACTGCCCCTCACTTCCTCTCACTGCCTTTCGCTGCTTCTTACTGCCCCTCGCTGCTTCTCACTGCCCCTTACTGCCTCTCACTGCCCCTTGCTGCCCTCACTGCCCCTTGCTACCCTCGCTGCTTCTCATTGCCCCTTGCTTCCTCTCACTGCCCCTTGCTACCCTCGCTGCTTCTCACTGCCCCTCGCTGCCTCTTGCGGCTACTCACTGCCCCTCGCTGCCTCTTGCGGCTACTCACTGCCCCTCGCTGCCTCTTGCGGCTACTCACTGCCCCTCGCTGCCTCTTGCGGCTACTCACTGCCCCTCGCTGCCTCTTGCGGCTTCTCACTGCCCCTCGCTGCTTCTCACTGCCCCTCACTTCCTCTAACTGCCCCTTGCTGCCTTTCGCTGCTTCTTACTGCCCCTCGCTGCTTCTCACTGCCCCTCACTTCCTCTAACTGCCCCTCGCTGCCTCTTGCGGCTTCTCACTGCCCCTCGCTGCTTCTCACTGCCCCTCGCTGCCTCTCACTGCCCCTTGCTGCCCTCACTGCCTCTTGCTGCCTCTCACTGCCCCTCGCTGCCTCTCGCTGCTTCTCACTGCCCCTCGCTGCTACTCACTGCCCCTCACTGCTTCTCACAGCCTCTTGCTGCTTCTCACTGCCCCTTGCTGTCCTCGCTGCTTCTCACTGTCTCTCGCTGCCTCTCACTGCCCCTTGCTGCCATCGCTGCCTCTTGCTGCCTCTCACTGCTCCTTGCTGCCCTCACTACCCCTTGCTGCCCTCACTGCCTCTCGCTGCCCTCCCTGCCCCTTGTTGCCCTCACTGCTTCTCACTGCCCCTTGCTTCCTCTCACTTCCCCTCACTGCCTTTTGCTGGCTCCCGATGCCCCTCACTGACTCTCGCTGCCTCTTACCGCCCCTTGCTGCCTCTCACTGCCTCTTGCTGCTTCTCACTGCCCCTCGCTGCCCTCCCTGCTTCTCACTGCCCCTCGCTGCCCTCATTGCCTCTCGCCACCCTCCCTGCCCCTTGCTGTCCTCGCTGCCTCTCACTGCCCCTCGCTGCCCTCAATGCCTCTCGCTGCCCTCCCTGCCCCTTGCTGCCCTCGCTGCTTCTCACTGCCCCTTACTGCCTCTCACTGCCCCTTGCTGCCCTCACTGCCCCTTGCTGCCCTCGCTGCTTCTCACTGCCCCTTACTGCCTCTCACTGCCCCTTGCTGCCCTCACTGCCCCTTGCTGCCCTCGCTGCTTCTCACTGCCCCTTGCTGCCTCTAACTGCCCCTCACTGCCTCTCGCTTCCTCTTGCTGGCTCTCGATGCCCCTCACTGCCCCTCACTGCTGGGGATCTGCCTCCATTTTCCTGACTTTGCATTCTGGATGTGTTTGAAGAAATCTAGTAAAAGGCTGTTTTTATTTGTAGCTTTTAAATATCAGTCATTGATTGTCCTCTATATATTTTATTATTCTTTTTGCAGCCACTACATTGAGAGAGCGCCCCAGTTCTGCCATCTATCCCTCGGACAGTCTGCGCCACTCGCTGCTCGGCTCCCGCAGGGGTCGCCCGTCTTTATCGCTGTCAAAGAGTGTCTCCACGACTAATATCTCGGGGTGAGTCCGCAGTAACCTGTACACCCTGTGCACACAATTGTTCTATGTCAGCCTATTGGTTATTTCCTTTTTAAAGTTACTCCATGCCAGGTGAATCATAGGGAGGGGGAGGGGATTTTTTTAAAAAAAATACACACTTTCAGGAACCAGTGTTTTTGGGGGAAAATCATTTTTTATTATACAGTTAGAAATATGTGGGAATATTCCCGATGTATTCCTTACTGTAATAACCTGTTTGTTAGGGAGATGTCGCCACCTGCTGGCCCAAAGGGGTTACTGCAGCTAAGGTCTCTGTGCAGGATCAGCTGCCGAGACTTCATGCAGACACATTCCCCGCTGGTTTTATAAAGTGTTAGCACTCTTAGCCATCATTTCCACGCTGCTGGAACTTTAGCGGAAGGTTCTGGAACCCAAATGCAGACTAATTTATTTTGCATCGCTCCTCTAGAACACCATATCAACTGTAAACGCTATTGGGGCACCAGGAGGTGCGTTGCACATCAAGGATAGCCGATCTTGGCAGTGAAGGGGTTAATCGATGACCTTAATGTCTCGTTGAATTGAAGCGGGGAGCCAGAAGCTCATGGAGTAACATCAGGCACTACTGAGATTACACAAGGACCAGACTTTAACCGCTGTTCTTTTGGTGCGTTTTTTGTTTTTAGGAATCTGAATGATGAGAGCCCACTGGGAATCCGCCGGATCCTGTCCCAATCCACAGACTCGCTCAACATGCGCAACCGAACGCTATCTGTGGAGTCTCTGATAGATGAAGGTAAGACCCCGCAACATTAGCATTCGCCTATTCAATGACAAGATCTGAGGCCTGGAGCACACTTTACCCCTAGGAGCTTGCATTCTAGAACGGGGACAGGCACCCACCCTATATACAGAGGTGCTTAGACTACTATTCCCACTATCCTTGGGCTGCCTGACACCATTTCTGCTGAGGGATAATGAATGTGGTATATCATAGTGCTGACAGTTTAAATATGTTTTTTGGGGGTACTTGCGACCTTTATTGGTTGTCATACGTGGGTGAACAGAAATTCAAGAATAGCAAACGGTGTGGATCACATCTTCTGTATGAGAAGGAACATGCGTGTTATTACTACATACCCACACCCGGGTCGGCGACGGGATCAGAGGGGTTAAATCGGAATAAGAGTGCGATGAAAGCCGGAGATGTTTGCATTGAGGTCTGTTAATATACACAGGTGTACGTTAGAGATGTGCACGGCTGAAAAATTTGTTTTCTTTTGTAACAAAATAATTTTGTTTCGGAATTTTGTTACGATTTGTTTCGTTATTTTGTTTTCGTTTGGTATCTCGGATCACTAAAAAAACATTGTAATTCTAGATCGATTCGATATTTGATATCGATTCGAATTTGGGATCAGTAAATAAAGACCCAATAAATCAAATCCTACTGTTGAAAGGCAAAGCTAGGGTTAAATGTTGCGCTGTCCATTGGCCTGTGGTGCTGACAACAGATTGAGCACCACAGGCCAATTTACAGGGACGGGGTGCTTTGTGAAACAGTCAAACAAATCTGATTTGTTTCATAATGTCGTTTGCTTTAGTACTTGTATGTAATGTAAGTTGCAATCGATTCAATATTTGATATTCGATATACATATTCGATTTGATATTGATTTGAATTTTGGATCACTAAATAAAACCCTGATAATTTAAATCCTGCTCAGGGATCATTTAATCGACAGTTCTCTTGTGAAACAGTATAACCAATCAGATTCGTTTTATACTGTTTTGTGTCGTTTTTGTTTCAATTCGGATGAAATCAATTCGTTATTTTAGAAGTACCGAGGTTTGTTGCGAAACGAATGCACACCTCCAGTATACGCCTCTGTAATACGTTGCTCTCCGTGCGAGCGTCTCACATGTTCTGTTATTGTCTGGGTCAGGGGCTGAAGTCATCTATAACCAGCTGATGAGCGATTTCGCCACCGACGAGAAGGAGTTTGAAGCGGATTCGTGGAGCATGGCTGTGGATCATAACTACTTACAGCAGCACAAGAAGGATGTGATGAAACGCCAGGACGTGATCTACGGTGAGAGAGACACCGGGGGGACATTACATCACATCTCCACCATGCTGCTCCCTTCTCCCCTCCAACCCCTGCATGGATAAGTCTTCCTGCAGCCGGCTGGCAGGTCATGGTGCCTTTGTTACCCGATTTTAAGGATGCCGCCGCTCGCTGCTGTCAGTCAGGTCTTCGTGTTCTGTCAATACGGACCGTTATGCAAAGATTCGATTGAGCGGTGGCGGCCGCTTTGACGATACAGAGTGTAACGAGTTCCTCTGCTTTTTTTTTCCAGAGCTGATACAGACCGAGGTCCACCATGTGCGCACCCTCAAGATCATGACCAACATGTTCAGGAAGGGGTTGCTGGAGGATCTGCAGATGGACCCGGCGCTGGTACAGAAAATGTTCCCGTGTGTGGACGAGCTCACGGATATCCACGTCCGCTTCCTCATCCAGCTCCTGGAGAGACGCAAGGACTCGCTGGCCTTGGGCAGCAGCACCAACTTTGTCATCAACAAGTTGGGGGACATCCTCATCAACCAGGTAGCGCGTGGTTTATCATGGTGAATGCCTAGTATGTAAAAGGCTCATCGATAGCCTGAAACGAGGTCATCGATAGCCTGAAACGAGGTCATCGATAGCCTGAAACGAGGTCATCGATAGCCTGAAACGAGGTCATCGATAGCCTGAAACGAGGTCATCGATAGCCTGAAACGAGGTCATCGATAGCCTGAAAGGAGGTCATCGATGGCCTGAAAGGAGGTCATCGATGGCCTGAAAGGAGGTCATCGATGGCCTGAAAGGAGGTCATTGCTGCTTCGATAAATAGGTTTCAGCTAAAGACAACAGTAGTGACACAGCTTGAATAAACGTTGGTGATCTTCTCCAACCCTAACCCAGTGATGGTGAACGTTGGCATCCCCAGAGGTTTCAGAACTCTCTAGGGGTTATTCAGAGAGCACCGAAATTTCAGTGCTCTCCTTCCGTGACCTCAATTCGCCCACCCAGCAGTGAATTCAGCATTGAGCACAGGGTCCCCAAATTGATCCGATAAACCGCCGATCAGAGCTGACGAATGGCTGAAAAACTCCGACCAGCCACCAAACACAGACGGAAAAAGCTGACCAGCCATCGAACAGGGGTAACAAAAAAAAAAGGGGGGAAAAAAGGTACTTTTAAAGAGATCTGTTACACGATAAAAAAAAAATGCTATTAAAAAAAATGGGATTCAAAAATATTGCCGACAAAATCAGGAAAAATGCCTAAAAAACAAAAAGAGACTTTTTGCTGCAAACGAAAAAATAAACCGTTAAATAAAAAATCTATAAAAATGGGGAATATTTTTAACATTGAAGCCTATGGGATTCGCCTGATTAACCCTGTCGAATGAAACCACCGAACAGCAGGGCATTTCGCCCACTTTCCCCTGCTCTTCTCTGAATAGACTAACTGTTGCTTCGCTATGGGGGAGTTTGCTGCTGTCGAACAGGCACCGGATTTCACTGGCAAAATTTGGCGAATCGCTAGCTTTCTGAATCGCCGAATTGCCACGAAATCGCACCGTGCGGGGAAATTCAGTGGCAAGTTTGGCATTCTTTGAATAACCCCTTATGTCCCATGATGCTTAGTCACAGAGAAGGCTGGCTGAGCATCATGGGAGATGTAGTTCCTTATAGTTTCAGGTTGTACGGTTCACACATTCCTTTGTTATTTATGCAGATGTCAGTCACTGTATCGTTTAGTATAATCAAACTGATGCCAGCTTGTGTTCAGGCCGTGGTAAAGCTCATACTTTTTTGCCATTAATATATTAGGCCACAGGGTGACAACTTTGTCGACCCAGTTAAGTGTACGCTGTGGCAGGCATACCCCCATCCAGCGATTTGGGGAATCCAACAGAAGAAGGGGAGCCTGGGCACTTGGCTCCCGAACTGGCTTTTTTATTGGATATCAAGCGCGAAAACATTTTAGCGGAAACGTCTGCCTTTGTTAAGCCTCGCTTCGTGCAGAAATGACTCCCTTCCTAGGAGTTGGGGAGTATATATATATATATATTTGTTTTGTTTTTTCCCCCCGGCAGTTTTCGGGCACCAATGCTGAGCACATGAAGAAAGCCTATACGGAGTTCTGCAGCCAACACCAGAAGGCCGTGAAACTCTACAAGGAGCTCTTCTCCCGAGACAAGAAGTTCCAGCAGCTGATCAGGGTGAGCGTTTAATACTCCCACCGTTACATTAACCCTTACATCCATTCATACGATGGATATTAAACCTCTCCGCTACCTTAGTCGTGCTGAGGAGGCAGATTACGTAGAGGAGATGGAACGAGGTGACGCATGCCGCCCCCCCCCCCCCGGAAGTAATTCGAGGAAGTTCTGTGTTTTTAAACTGGAATCTGTTTGTTTGACAGAAAATGACGCGTTCTCCGCTGCTGCGCAGGCACGGCGTGCAGGAGTGTATACTGCTGGTCACTCAGAGGATCACAAAGTACCCGGTCCTCATCGATCGGATCCTGCAGAACTCTAAAGGTACGTGGAAAAAAACGCGTTAACCCCTTCACAAACAAGCCTTTTCTTTTTCTCAGGAAGGAATCGTTTATCGTAATGTTTACTTCCAACTTAAGTGTCGGATACAATAGCAATTTCCAGCCGTTATAACCCCCTGAATCTTATCCCTGTACAGCAGCGACTGACCCCCACAGCTCCCTGTATTCTGACACATCCCTGGCTGCTGGAATGCTGCAGTAGAGGTTGTTGAGCTTTTTGTTACAGTGAGGTTAGGGGCTGCTCCTTTTAGGTTTTCACAGTGATACAGGATGATATGAGGGAGATCTCACTGGGGACTTTATTGTCCCCCATCAAGAACTATCTTGTGTCAAAGAGCTGGTATTGGCCGCTCCACTTGAGTCCTTCTTCCTCCCCCTGTGCCAGCGATGTCTGGCCTTGGTGGTGAAGAGGTTTGTGGAAGCCCTTTTGGTCTGGCCAGGTAGCACGACCAATGTCAACCTATGTAGCCATGAAGCCTCTCCAGTGCAAGGTCAGGGCTCGCCCGCACCTCCCGCACCAGCTCAGATACCCTGGAGTAATAAATCACGGCTGTGGGTTCCTCTGAAGATGCTGGTGAGGTTTTCCCATGCGTCGGCTTTGTCCGTCTTGATACTCAAAGCAAGTGGTCGCAGACGTGGCCGTAACACGTAGATGTTGCTCTTGTTTGTGTCGCAGGAGATGAAGAGGAGTATCAGGACATTGCTGCTTCCCTCACCCTGGTCAAAGACCTGATTTCTACCATAGACCTGGAGGTGTACTACTACGAGAAGAATCTGCGCCTGCAGGAGGTCTACCACCGCGTGGACAGCAGGTCCGCCGCGCAAGTGTTAGAGCACGAATGCTTCGGCAAAGAGGAGCTGCTGCGGCGGAGGCTTATTCACGAGGGCTCCCTACTGTGGAAGACGGCAGCGGGACGCTTCAAAGGTGAGGCGATACAGACCGAGGAGGAGGGCATGGGAATGCACGAGAGGCAGTCTGCCATATGCCTGCTTATTATAAGCCGCGCAGGGTTAACCAAAGAGGCCAGGATCGGCTGAGACACACTTGGCCAATTCCTGGTCATAAAAGATATAAATGACCAGACTGGTGACAAAAAGGTGCTAATAAAAAAAGATCTACGTGACCCCTTCAGTGTGCGAGTGTGACCCCGCTGACACCCGGCTCGTTAACCCCTGCGTATCCCTCCCACGGTCTGAAAGCACAGTCCGGCGCACATAGGGTTTATTTTGTGATTGATGATGTCGCTGGAGGGAGGTTAACGCTCTGTCATCATTAATTCCTCTCTCCTCCAGATGTAATTATGCTGCTAATGACGGACGTCTTAATTCTGCTGCAAGAGAAGGACCAAAAATATTACTTCCCAACTCTGGTAAGAAAAAGGGCTCCCTCCTGGAATGGGTATGATGTGTATATATATACATTTTCTATAAACACATTCATTTAGAAAGATTAATAATAATGTGTGTAATGCTTATATTATACATTTGTGCGTGTTTGTATATGATGGGCTGTACAGCCTGTTTTTTTTTGTATATGATGGGCTGTACAGCCTAGGTGTTTGTATATGATGGGTTGTACAGCCTGGGTGTTTGTGTATGATGGGCTGTACAGCCTGGGTGTTTGTATATGATGGACTTTACAGCCTGGGTGTTTGTATATGATGGGCTGTACAGCCTGGTTTTTTTGTATATGATGGGCTGTACATCCTAGGTGTTTGTATATGATGGGTTGTACAGCCTGGGTGTTTGTAAATGATGGGCTGTACAGCCTGGGTGTTTGTATATGATGGACTTTACAGCCTGGGTGTTTGTATATGATGGGCTGTACAGCCTGGGTGTTTGTATATGATGGGCTGTGCAGCCTGGGTGTTTGTATATGATGGGCTGTGCAGCCTGGGTGTTTGTATATGATGGGCTGTGCAGCCTGGGTGTTTGTATATGATGGGCTGTGCAGCCTGGGTGTTTGTATATGATGAGCTGTACAGCCTAGGTGTTTGTATATGATGGGCTGTCCAGTCTGGGTGTTTGTATATGATGGGCTGTGCAGCCTAGGTGTTTGTATATGATGGGCTGTGCAGCCTGGCTGTTTGTATATGATGGGTTGTACAGTCTGGGTGTTTATATATGATGGGTTGTACAGCCTGGGTGTTTGTATATGATGGGTTGTACAGCCTGGGTGTTTGTATATGATGGGTTGTACAGCCTGGGTGTTTGTATATGATGGGCTGTGCAGCCTGGGTGTTTGTATATGATGGGTTGTACAGTCTGGGTGTTTATATATGATGGGTTGTACAGCCTGGGTGTTTGTATATGATGGGTTGTACAGCCTGGGTGTTTGTATATGATGGGTTGTACAGCCTGGGTGTTTGTATCAGCATGGGTGTTTGTATATGATGGGCTGTACAGCCTGGGTGTTTGTATATGATGGGCTGTACAGCCTGGGTGTTTGTATATGATGGGCTGTGCAGCCTGGGTGTTTGTATATGATGGATGTACAGCCTGGGTGTTTGTATATGATGGCTGTACAGCCTGGGTGTTTGTATATGATGGATGTACAGCCTGGGTGTTTGTATATGATGGGCTCTGCAGCCTGGGTGTTTGTATATGATGGGTTGTACAGCCTGGGTGTTTGTATATGATGGGCTGTACAGCCTGGGTGTTTGTAAATGATGGGCTGTACAGCCTGGGTGTTTGTATATGATGGGCTGTGCAGCCTGGGTGTTTGTATATGATGGGTTGTACAGCCTGGGTGTTTGTATATGATGGGCTGTACAGCCTGGGTGTTTGTATATGATGGGCTGTACAGCCTGGGTGTTTGTATATGATGGATGTACAGCCTGGGTGTTTGTATATGATGGGCTCTGCAGCCTGGGTGTTTGTATATGATGGGTTGTACAGCCTGGGTGTTTGTATATGATGGGCTGTACAGCCTGGGTGTTTGTAAATGATGGGCTGTACAGCCTGGGTGTTTGTATATGATGGGCTTTACAGCCTGGGTGTTTGTATATGATGGGCTGTACAGCCTGGGTGTTTGTATATGATGGGCTGTGCAGCCTGGGTGTTTGTATATGATGGGCTGTGCAGCCTGGGTGTTTGTATATGATGGGTTGTACAGCCTGGGTGTTTGTATATGATGGGCTGTACAGCCTGGGTGTTTGTATATGATGGGTTGTACAGTCTGGGTGTTTATATATGATGGGCTGTACAGCCTGGGTGTTTGTATATGATGGGCTGCACAGCCTGGGTGTTTGTATATGATGGGTTGTACAGTCTGGGTGTTTATATATGATGGGCTGTACAGCCTGGGTGTTTGTATATGATGAGCTGTACAGCCTAGGTGTTTGTATATGATGGGCTGTCCAGTCTGGGTGTTTGTATATGATGGGCTGTGCAGCCTAGGTGTTTGTATATGATGGGCTGTACAGCCTGGGTGTTTGTATATGATGGGCTGTGCAGCCTGGGTGTTTGTATATGATGGGTTGTACAGTCTGGGTGTTTATATATGATGGGTTGTACAGCCTGGGTGTTTGTATATGATGGGTTGTACAGCCTGGGTGTTTGTATATGATGGGTTGTACAGCCTGGGTGTTTGTATATGATGGGCTGTACAGCCTGGGTGTTTGTATATGATGGGCTGTGCAGCCTGGGTGTTTGTATATGATGGATGTACAGCCTGGGTGTTTGTATATGATGGGCTGTACAGCCTGGGTGTTTGTATATGATGGATGTACAGCCTGGGTGTTTGTATATGATGGCTGTACAGCCTGGGTGTTTTTATATGATGGGCTGTACAGCCTGGGTGTTTGTATCAGCATGGGTGTTTGTATATGATGGGCTGTACAGCCTGGGTGTTTGTATATGATGGGCTGTACAGCCTGGGTGTTTGTATATGATGGGCTGTGCAGCCTGGGTGTTTGTATATGATGGATGTACAGCCTGGGTGTTTGTATATGATGGGCTGTACAGCCTGGGTGTTTGTATATGATGGATGTACAGCCTGGGTGTTTGTATATGATGGGCTGTACAGCCTGGGTGTTTGTATATGATGGGCTGTACAGCCTGGGTGTTTGTATATGATGGGCTGTACAGCCTGGGTGTTTGTATATGATGGGCTGTACAGCCTGGGTGTTTGTATATGATGGGCTGTGCAGCCTGGGTGTTTGTATATGATGGGCTGTACAGCCTGGGTGTTTGTATATGATGGGCTGTACAGCCTGGGTGTTTGTATATGATGGGCTGTGCAGCCTGGGTGTTTGTATATGATGGGCTGTACAGCCTGGGTGTTTTTATATGATGGATGTACAGCCTGGGTGTTTGTATATGATGGGCTGTACAGCCTGATCATTCAATCCTCGATGCCCCATAACTATTTATTAACCCTCTATAGACCGTCGCTGCCTGTATCTTTATAAGCTCGTGTAGCAGCACAGAGCTCTATACACCTATTCCAGGGTGTGTATGGCTCCGACGTGCCACGCTGGCAGCGTGTGTTCACTGTGACGTGGGCTTGTCACCCGGTATACGTGGCAGCTTTCTGGTCTCATTGAAAGGCGGCGCGGCCTGGTCACAGGGTCAGGACCAATGTGGAACAGGGGATGTGTTGCAGCCTGGCTTAATGTGGTTACAGTTGGCTCACCGGGGGTTATGTCGTGTCCTCTGTCACCTCTAGGACAAGTCGCCCGTGATCTCTCTGCAGAACCTGATTGTCCGGGACATCGCCAATCAAGAGAAGGGCATGTTCTTGATCACCGCCAAGCCAAGCCCCGAGATGTACGAGGTGCACGCCGCTTCCCGCGAGGAGAGGAACACGTGGATGAAAATCATCGAGCAGTCTGTCAAAGCGTAAGTGCTAATAGAGAAGGTGGAGCGCGGCGAAAGACGTGTAAACGCCTGGGCAAGGTCACAGGCTTTGCTTTTCCCACAGAGCCTCCTTGGCGTGATATTCCCCAAATGCAGAGAAGGATTCTGGGTAAGAGATTCTGTGTCTGCTGTAGCACGGGCACCCCTCATGCCAGGCCATGGACACGTGGCCTCTAGCTTGGCTCATGGGATGTAATGGCGCTAAGCGTCCTCAAACTGCATCCCGTATATTGTTACACCGCCGCAGATCCGCGTCACGCCGCATTAACGGAATCCAGGGGACGCGGCTTAACGGTTACATAGTGCCGTTAAATATGATCATAAAGAGAATTACCCTATCAAAACATAAACCTATACATAAAGAGTGAGCACAGACTCACGAACTGTGTAACTAGAAAAAACAACGAATAACGTGTAGCACATTAATAAGGGGGTACCCGGGGGACCCCAAAGCTCCGGCTTCAAACCACAGGCAGAAAGAGTGTGTGTGTGTGTGTGTGTGTGTGTGTGTGTGTATATGTGTGTATAGGAGTGTGTGTGTGTATAATATATAACCGTGCACCTGTGGCAGTAGATTGGCAGCCGGTGCTTTACTCAGCGCTGCGCACGTGGAAATGACTTTTACGCAATGCTTTATTGTTTCAAAGCGTTGGAAAGAAAGTCCAGGAGTCCGGCTTCCATTTCCCCGTGTGTATAATATACTGTATATATATATATATCTGTTAAATCGCCCTGCGGGGTCTTTGTTCGAGCCTCACTGCTCGCAAGTGTTAACTTTCTCTCTCGTCTCTCAGATGCCCAAAAAGAGAGGATTTCCAGCTGATCGAGACGGAAGTGGACGCCAAACTGAGGAAACTAAAAGGTACGTCACCTGAAAGGGATCGTAGCGGAGCACAGCGGGGGCTATTCACTGACCGCCACTGTTTAGCGCTGTTGCAACCACAATAAACTTCGGAAAATTCAATGAGCGGCAGGGGAAGCGGAATGTCGCCTGCAGTTTGTTGATGCTCTGTATAGAAATGGAACGGTAAAGGATAATGTAACAATGTTTAGTGAATAACCGCCAATGAGAATTTACATGAACGCAACGGCCTCCGATTAGAGGGTGGAAACCGTTTCATGGGGTGAGCGGCTCCGTCCAGTGCTCCTCATGGAGCGGCTCCGTCCAGTGCTCCTCATTGAGCGGCTCCGTCCAGTGCTCCTCATGGAGCGGCTCTGTCCAGTGCTCCTCATGGAGCGGCTCCGTCCAGTGCTCCTCATGGAGCGGCTCCGTCCAGTGCTCCTCATGGAGCGGCTCCGTCCAGTGCTCCTCATGGAGCGGCTCCGTCCAGTGCTCCTCATTGAGCGGCTCCTGCCTGTGCTCCTCATTGAGCGGCTCCTGCCTGTGCTCCTCATTGAGCGGCTCCTGCCTGTGCTCCTCATCGAGCGGCTCCTGCCAGTGTTCTTCATTGAGCGGCTCCAGCCAGTGCTCCTCATCGTGCGGCTCCAGCCAGTGCTCCTCATTGAGCGGCTCCAGCCAGTGCTCCTCATTGAGCGGCTCCTGCCAGCGCTCCTCATGTCCATAGGCAACATCTCATATATAGATTTTTCTATTCTCTTGACAGAGGTCATCCAGCAGAAGGACAGAGAGGTGGCTGAGATCCTGGAAGAGAAGGTGACGCTGTTCAACAAGGTGCTGCAGCTACAGGCCGGAGAGGACTCACCTGCACTGTGTGTGAACACACGTAACCTCTTCAGGACTGACTCGACGGACAGTCACAGGGGGGAGAAGCTGATCAGCGAAGCCATCAGAGAAGGTGAGTCGAGGAGAAACTGTGTAAGGGTCCGACAGACGACATGAGAGGAGGTGAAGGATTTACAGAGGATATTTGGAGTGGGAGATAAAGTGAAAATCTGGATCTGGGCGACATTGAGTCATGTGTGACGTATCACTAAAACATTACAGTATGTGGAGTGAATACATTTAGCAGAGCTCCGGGGAAGGTTACATTTTCAGTTATTTCATTCATTCTTTGCAGTGATAGTATGAAAAGTTACTGACACTAGATGGTGTCCTTGGTATTACATAACCCATGGACTGCATTATCAGCATACAGGCAGAAATGGCATTTGTGTCAGTAAATGTGCTGCAGACAGATAATAAAATGATGAGATTTCCTGCTTACACAGGGTCTGCATTATCAGCATACAGGCAGATGCAGTAAATGTGCTGCAGACAGATAATAAAATGGTGAGATCTCCTGCTTATGGGGATTTGTAGTGATCAGAATAAGATTATTAGCATTGTGATATCTGTAAAGTGCTGCATAATGCCTGTGTATGGCAATTACAGCAACACCTTGTATTTGTATGTGCTGCATAATGCCTGTGTATGGCAATTACAGCAACACCTTGTATCTGTATGTGCTGCATAATGCCTGTGTATGGCAATTACAGCAACACCTTGTATCTGTATGTGCTGCATAATGCCTGTGTATGGCAATTACAGCAACACCTTGTATCTGTATGTGCTGCATAATGCCTGTGTATGGCAATTACAGTAACACCTTGTATCTGTATGTGCCGCATAATGCCTGTGTCTGGCAATTACAGCAACACCTTGTATCTGTATGTGCTGCATAATGCCTGTGTGTGGCTATTACAGCAACACATTGTATCTGTATGTGCTGCATAATGCCTGTGTATGGCAATTACAGCAACACCTTGTATCTGTATGTGCTGCATAATGCCGTGTGTGGCTATTAGAGCAACACATTGTATCTGTATGTGCTGCATAATGCATGTGTGTGGCAATTACAGCAACACCTTGTATCTGTGCTGCATAATGCCTGTGTATGGCAATTACAGCAACACCTTGTATCTGTATGTGCTGCATAATGCCTGTGTGTGGCAATTACAGCAACACCTTGTATCTGTATGTGCTGCATAATGCCTGTGTGTGGAAATTACAGCAACACCTTGTATCTGTGCTGCAGAATGCCTGTGTATGGCAATTACAGCAACACCTTGTATCTGTATGTGCTGCATAATGCCTGTGTGTGGCAATTACAGCAACACCTTGTATCTGTATGTGCTGCATAATGCCTGTGTGTGGCAATTACAGCAACACCTTGTATCTGTATGTGCTGCATAATGCCTGTGTATGGCAATTACAGCAACACCTTGTATCTGTACTGTACAGGGATTTACACTCCTTATAACCCACTGATTCTTATCCCTGTACAGCAGCGACTGACCCCACAGCTCTCCCTGTATTCTGATAAACCCCCAGCTGCTGGAATGTAGCAGTAACGTTTGTTGCGCTTTTTTCTGTTAAGAGGAAGCTTTTTTTTCAAGCTTGTATTCAGCGTTACAGAGTGACTGAATTAAAAAAATGTGCATAAATGTTTTTGGGTGTGAAGGGATTAATAAGATCTTAAATAGAAAGCGTTGTTTTAATGACAGATTCACAAGATATCTCGGTGTCACCGGCCTTTCTTTTTTCTGCTCTTTTCCTTTTAGTGGAGGCTCTAAAAGATGTGTTTTTTGGGGCTGGAATGGAGCAGCTGCTTTTTAGGAACAACCAAAACAGCACGTCTTCCGGTGCCGCGGACACCAGTGAGTATTCCTAACCGTGCACTGGCTGTGGGGCGCGAGAGGCGGGGCAGTATGCCAACGCTTAATAAGTGCCTTGCCTCCAGATGGTCCAAGACACCAAAAAAGACCAGCATTCGTGGACTTGGTATGTATGGCATCCAATAAAAAGACACTGCAGCAGTGACCACAAGTGCTGGTAGTCATTGGTGACTTGGACTTTATTGCGGATGTGGAAAATTCAAAGTTTCAAGTGCACCATGGAGCGGATCTACCCCTGAGTGAGATCTAAAAAACTTATTGTCTTACCCTCCAGATGGTGACACAGGTAACATCAATGGATCCCTCGACACTGCCAGGGATGAGGACCCCAGCCAGAAGGTGAGAGACACTCATTTAACTGCAGTATATATATTAGCTTAGTATAGGTTGAGTGCTATCCTCCCCGTGTATTATATATATATATATATATATTTCCCCCCTGTGACACAGTCAGGGAATGAGCCATTAATTTTTTGTCTTTTTAATCCAGCAGGACCGGAACGGAAATCAGCTGCAAAATAAAAGCCCACAAGAGGTAACTTGCGCAATCCTTACGAACGCTCCATTATATGCGTGCGATACGTATCTCCATGTCAGCCATAGAGCTAGAATCTGACTCTTTTTGTCTATATCGTTACAGGACGCCACGCAGAGGTTGTTAAACGTATACAGCATACTGCATGGACTGCAGGTGAGACCCCCCCCCCATCCATCTGTGTCTGATTCTATACACAGTCAAACATGGAAAAAGCAATCTGCTGTGATTAATAAAGCAGGGTACACACACTCTGATCGTTTATTTGTCCTTTTATACACAATAAACTGGAAATTAACCCCATCAGCCTGCTCAAACATTCCTTGGCATAGATTCTGAGCTTTAGGGTAGTGGTAGCGTACATGTACTCTGCTTCACTGGTGTTCATTGCCGGAAAACGTGTTAAAAAGCTTTAAATTCCATTTTCTTTCACGTAATCGCTGAGCCCTGTTATACATGTAGCGGGTTCTGGCCAGCAGGGGGAGCCCTCTGAATGGCAAACAATGCTGACTGATGGATGTTTTTGGGTAATGGACAGTGTTTTTCCATAAATCCACAGTGTCCTGACAGTGATTTTATGGAAAACCGCTATGTAGTAAAAGGGTTAAAGTTCCCGCTATAAGAGTTGGAAAGGAAGCGGCATGAAATGACAGCCTTAACCCGATTTACTGAGTGATGCCTTTTTTTGCTCCAGGCTTTGGTCACACAGCAGGACACCATGGTGGAAGTTCATGGCCAGGACAGCAGCGATAAAAAGGATCGTCTGTGCCGCACCAACTCCCGTGACATCTCTGCGACAGATCCCCTCTCCAAGAGCTTAGACAAGCAAGGTACGGAGCTCACCCTGCTCCAGCGCCAGCACACCCTACTCCAGGAAGAGCTCCGCCGGTGCAGGAGGCAGTGCGAGGAGAGGGCTCAAGAGGCCGGCATGCTCGAAGCCCGTCTCCGTGAGAGCGAGCAGGCCAAGACGTTGCTAGAGCGCGAGGTGGAAGAGGTCAAGAGACACGTAGCCACGTTACAGAAGGAAAAGAGTAATGGAGGAGGAGAGGTCAGCAGGATCCAGCGAGGAGCTGATCCAAGGAGACGCAGTTTGCCTGCCGGAGATGCCCTTTATCAGACCTTCACTCCACCGCAGGTACCCACCACTATGGCTGAAACAACTAATCGATCAATCAACAGCTAATTGAGAATGAGAGTAGTTGTCCCCTATTCTCCGTGTCGATTAATCAGTCTGTGTAGGGATTTGCTCGGCATGATTTAGTTCCAGCGGTTATGTCCTTTGTTATAGTTCTGCTTTTGCTGTAAACTAAATAGAAAAAAACTGGTTGTAACTAAGACCGTGAGGTGCTGCTGCTGGGTGGAGGACCTGCACCGCCTGTGTTTTATCCGTCCTTGAAACGGAGTCCTGTGCCACCACCCCATCCTCCCTGCCTCCCTCTCTTCAGTCCGGAGCAGCATCCCTCCCTTTGGTTCGGACCCATGCCCTAAGTCGCTCCCTCTCGCCTGCGGTCCCCCCTCCCCTTTCAGTTTGTCCCTTTAAAATAATATCCTGAACAATCTTTAGCTGATTAAAGTGGTCAGGCTGCACTGTGTGCCCCCTCCCCCCCATCTCCCTGCTTTACCTGCTATCTTTATAATATCTAGCCGCGTGCTCGTTGCAGTGTTTGTTTGGGGAGAGAGCAGACTTGTACTTTGAGCTGCTCGGCCAGCACCAATCCATCACTCTGACCAGGTGCTTGCGTACCTTGTGTGTGAAAAGTACGCACATTACGTTTGATACGCACCAACTGTTGTCACCTTCTCACCAAGCTGCTTGGTGATGGTCTTGTAGCCCATTCTAGCCTTGTGTAGGTCTACAATCTTGTCCCTGACATCCTTGGACAGCTCTTTGGTCTTGGCCGTGGTGGAGAGTTCGGACTCTGATTGGTTGCTTCTGGGGACAGGTGTCATTTATACAGGAACAAGCTGTGATTAGGAGCTGTCCCTTTAAGAGAGTGCTCCTAATCTCAGAGCTGTCCCTCTAAGAGAGCGTTCCTAATCTCAGAGCTGTCCCTTTAAGAGAGTGCTCCTAATCTCAGAGCTGTCCCTTTAAGAGAGCGCTCCTAATCTCAGAGCTGTCCCTTTAAGAGAGTGCTCCTAATCTCAGAGCTGTCCCTTTAAGAGAGTGCTCCTAATCTCAGAGCTGTCCCTTTAAGAGAGTGCTCCTAATCTCCACTCGTTACCTGTATAAAAGACACCTGGGAGACAGAAATCAGCTGAGTGACAGGGGATCAGATACTGATTTCACTCATTAAAATGCAAATCAGTTTATAACTTTCTTGAAATCCGTTTTTTCTGGATGTTTTTGTTGTTATTTTGTCTCTCACTGTTACAATAAACCGACCATTAAATTTACAGACTGATCATTGCTTTGTCAGTGGGAAAACGTACAAAATCAGCAGCGGATCAAGTCATTATTCCTCCTCACTGTATCGCTTGCATTGTGTCCTGGTCAGTACTCAAAGAACATCTGCCTTTTTTCTGCCCATACAGCTGACCCCGGACAGAAGGAACACCCAGGCCGTGGATGGCATAATCCCCCATCTCACCTTGGAGGATGACCTGGACCTCAAGGATGACTTCAGCGACTTGACCGAGCTGGAGCGTCTGCCGGAGACGGCAGACACAGAGTCGTCTGAAGAGGAGGGTGGGGGACCCCCAGTCTCGCCGTCCAGCGCACGAGGTGGGTGCACATTACAGCAATCCAACGCTCTCACCAGCAACCGCTCTGCAGCTCAACGCTGAGGCCTGAAAACACAGAAAAGAAATGTATGGAATAATGAGTTTATAAATCCATGCGAATGTTTCTTCCCTAATTTAATATTAAAGTGTTTATATATAGGCAGTGCTTTATGGAAAACGCACAATCAATATTATTTATGACTTGTATACAACTGAAAAGCTAACTATGAGCTTTATAAGGTGCAGGATTAATGGGAACTACGTTCCCCCTGCTAAAATAGTGGAGGAAAAGCGTTCCTGTGTGTCCCCCCTCGCCTTGACCCCTGATTTATATGTCTTTTTTTATATTTTGGATCTCTCGAGCCCCCACCCGAAAGTAGAGGTTGTTTCCTGCCCTGCACCCTAAAAACAAAGATATGTGTAACCTGTGCCTCCCCCCTGTTTTCCTTTGCAGAGTTCCAGAGAATGCAGGACATTCCAGAGGAGATGGAAAGTGTTCCGGACCTGAGAGACGCCGAGCAGGGATCCTCCGAGAGCTAAGAGAACGGACGGCAGCGACGAGACCCAGCGCCCGCTATACCCAGGGGCCAGACCCACTGCTCTGCCAGGGTACCCCCCCGGGGGGGGCAAACAGAATGAATGACTGGACCATCCGACGAGGAGCAGAACCCAACACATTGACTGTGTGACGCGTCCTCGTCCAGACCAACGAACGATCCCAGGGACGGCTGCGAATGACTGTTAGACGTTAAAAAAATCACACCGAGCACACATACACTGCTAAGCCTGATGGCGCAGGGGGCGGGGGCAACACACACGGGTTACTACCAAAGCACGGCGGCCCGAGAGATTCTTCCACCCCCAGAAGCACTACTTTAATCAATCAATGAAGGCGAGCAGCATCAAACCCCCCTCCCCATCACTCCAGCATCCAAAGTACCTTCTGCCAGCACGCCGAAAACAAAGACCACACGCTGGCTTCCGACAGACGCGCACACCTTTCAGAAAGACGGGTGTCCCTGCTGCTTCACTCCACTGACTTTTACTTCTCTTCCTTTTTATTTATTTTAAAGCAGACGCTGGTTTAAGTTATTGATTTCTTTTCCCTTTTATATATATATCGATTTTATATGAACAGGTGAGAGACAATCTCACGGCCCTCGTGCTCAGCATAACCACCATAACCTGGGGACGTCGGGATGATCTCTGCGCGGCAGGACTGTTAAAATTATAATATATATATATATCACACACACACGCTGAATACCCCTCGTCTGAAATGTTCTAAGAATCAAAAATATTAGTAAGTGTCACAAGCAGACTCTCACAATATATAGATATTTTACTCCAACCTGCGGTAACACAAATCCCATCCTACTTACGAGACACCATGAACCTATTGCAGATCCTAGAATATAAAAAATGGGAACCTGATTATATATTATTTACCTGGGACGTTCACTCACTATACAGCATAATCCCCCATCAAAGGGGAATACAGGCAGTTCGTCAATTCTTAGACCTCTCTTCCCTGTACCCGCTGGAACAGATAGAGTTCATCATCAGCCAAGGGTTTGACTTTATCCTTCAGAATAATTATTTTTCTTTTGAAGATCAATTTTATTTGCAACTCACAGGGACAGCGATGGGGACCCATTGTGCGCCCAGCTACGCGAACCTGTTTATGGCACACTGGGAATCCCAGTGATCATCGGGTTCAAGTGAATGGGCGCAAGACCTCATCTTATACAAGTGTATATATAGATGACATGTTTTTTATATGGAAGGGGACTCCGGAAAAACTGGAAAACTTCCTCAAATCACTCAATAACAATGATTGGGGTATTATTCTCGATGCCCAATATAGTACCACTAATATCAATTTTTTGGATCTAACCATTTACATAGAAGATATGACCATCAAAACTAAAACATACTTTAAACCATCATTGAATTCACTAGTTGCCACTCCCAGAAATGGCTTAAGAGTGTTCCTGGAAGCCAATTCACTCGAATCCGGATGAAATATTTGAAGAACAAGCCAATAAAATGAAACAAGATTTCTTAGAGAAAGGATGTGATGACACTTCCTTAGAAACTACAATCCAGAAAGTTAGAAAACAAAATAGAACCGATATGATTAAATACAAGACATAGAGAATCGCCGGTGACATTTTGGTGCTCTTTGAATAACCCCCTAATACCCTCATACACTCAGCCTGATGGGATGCGATGCAAAATGTGTATTAAACATACATAATTTCCTGTTCAGACTCGATCCCGTCCCAAGATATATCATTATTATATCATATATTCAAAAATAAAACAACACAAAAATCCAAAATCTAAAACACTGCTCCCAAGCAATTCAGATAAGGGATACTCACCCTGTGTATATGTGTGTGTGTGCGCGTATATATACATTGCTTGTGTTGATACTTGGGTACAATGAAAGGCGGGCTCTCTAAATGCAGAATTTGTGTCTTGGCACCAGTCTAGGGGTGCACAGCTCTGGATATTTGAGGTTGGAGGCCTTACCCTGTTACAATATGGAGAGATTCCCCGGGATTTATTACTCGTCTGCATTTAATGCCATTTATAGGACAGATCCCTTCCAGCAGCCTGGGACGCACAAAATGACATCACGGAGGACATTACTCCTCTGCCAGGCTACACCAGGGCCGGCCAAACGCTGCATCCCCAGGTATCGACCTGCATATCCCATGGTACTGCGAGAAGTCCGCTTAGTAGAGCATGATGGGAAATGTAGTTCTGTGACCACTAGGGATCCGTCTCGCAGCCAGCCTGCTGGTAAGCGCTTCAGCACCGCGCAGAGATCATCCCGGGAATAGTCAGTCTGTTTATTCAATTTATTTTCGCATTCTGTCTCCTCCATGATGTCTATAATTGAAAGGATACAATGTGTCACACGCTGGGATTGATATAGTATAATATGAGGACATATCTGTCTGTATAGAGGGATACAATGAGGGGGGGGGCTCTTACAATCATACGACAAGTGCAATATTCCATTTTATTGTGATTATTTGTATTAAAGTAGACCTAGTCATCATGTACGTGACTCCCATCACGCTCAGGCATCCTGCGGGCCTTGTGGTACATCTGAGAGAGTTTACAATTTAGCTGTGGCAGGATGTGTCAGACTACATGTCCCATGATGCTCGTTCAGCCGACAGGACATGTACCATTGAAATCTCTCAATGCTAAAGTATCCATCACGATCTATCATGGAGTGAGCGTTACTTCTTTTACTACCCAGTGTAAAACACTGACGGAAACTACATTTCCCACAATCCTCAGTCCATTCCGCTTGTGGGTTTTCAGGTTTACCCATACCTAAATAACCCTCCTTTTATCAGACTCCGCGTCATGATAAATCCACGTGCCGTGCTGCTGCACTAACAGAAGGAATCCCTGGTCTTCCTGCGCCCATACGATCCTCTGTACATAGATACTGATCCGAGTCCTGTCCCATTCACATATAAACGTGATTTTACCCTTTCTTTCGTTACTTTTAATGAACCGGTTTGTCTTTTTTTATACTGCGATGTATCAATTTTTTATTAGAAAAAAAAATGTTAAAAATGTAGAATGTAACCCGAGGCCTCGATAGCGGGCGACATGGCGGACATCGAGGGATGCGTCGGGCAGCGGCGCTTACAGCGCGAGCGTTGAATATGAAAGCCGCTTAACAGTTGCAAATTAAGGAAACTTTCCGTAAAAAATGTTTGTTACAGCTGATTTATATTCGTAAAAGCAGGTCATGAGATAATCAGGTCAAAACCCAAGCTGTAACCTGATCGTGCCTCCGCACTGCATCCCCCATGATGCACAGTAAGCTTTACAGCTGGCCGAGCATCATGGGAGATGTAGTTCTGAACCATCTCAGGTCGCTCTAGTTTTTATGTCCTTGGTGCGCGCTGTAACCGCAGGCTTTCATCTCATTACCATTACTAAAGGCGAGTAACAATCGTGCACCCAAAGCCAGAGATTTATGAGATTATGATACGTGTGTGAGTGTATATATATATAAATACATTGTATGTAAATAATGGAATAAGATGCTGTATGAGACTTTTTTTGTCCTTTTTTCTGTTCTGGAACAAGATAAAAAAATAAACAATACAAACTTATTTTTGCTTGCTGGTCAATTAAAACTTATTCATACGGAAACCTGAGCTCTGTGCGTTATTACTGCTCCGTTCAGCGAATAAACCCTCTGGGGTTCTATGAGTTTATCTGCTTTATACATACACGGGCAGCAAGAACTCGCCTGAATAGTCTGCGTGCAACCGGTTTAACATGAGAATGCTGAGACTTCATGGTTTACATACCTCAAAGATATACCCACAGACACGAACCACACAGAGAGAACCCGGGCCCTCCCCGACACCATCACACAGATATAACCTGACCCCTCCCAGACACCATCACACAGATATAACCTGACCCCTCCCCGACACCATCACACAGATATAACCCGACCCCTCCCCGACACCATCACACAGATATAACCTGACCCCTCCCCGACACCATCACACAGATATAACCCGACCCCTCCCCGACACCATCACACAGATATAACCCACCCCTCCCCGAACCATCACACAGATATAACCTGACCCCTCCCGACACCATCACACAGATATAACCTGACCCCCCCCCGACACCATCACACAGATATAACCTGACCCCTCCCCGACACCATCACACAGATATAACCCGACCCCTCCCCGACACCATCACACAGATATAACCTGACCCCTCCCCGACACCATCACACAGATATAACCTGACCCCTCCCAGACACCATCACACAGATATAACCTGACCCCTCCCCGACACCATCACACAGATATAACCTGACCCCTCCCCGACACCATCACACAGATATAACCTGACCCCTCCCCGACACAAATCACACAGATATAA